>VSDK01000470.1:43198-61233 GCA_009767595.1 Symbiodinium kawagutii
TGAACCGCTTCATGAAACAGTGGTCAATTGAGATGATTCATTAATGATTGATGAAACAGTGCGGTTCGTTAATGGTTCGTTGACGCTTCATTGATAATTCTTCATTGATTCTTAACTGGTAGTTTATTGATAGGTCATTGAGGGTTAATTCATGGTGAAGCCTAATTGATAGTTCATTGGTGGCTACCTGGCGGTGATATGCTGGTTGTTCAACCAATAGGAATCTGATCTGTTAGGATCTTTGTAAGTTTCCAGGAGGGCAACGTACAACCATTATGATTGTTGAATGGTGGTTGTACTCCTAAACTACAACAGCTATGTTTGTTAAACTGCCATGGTTGTTAAGCAGCCAATGGTTGTCAAACAGCCATGGTTAATCCGTAGGGGAAGAGAGAGAGAGAGGGAGAAATCATCAGGATTGCGACAGTGACATTCTTACTGGTCAATAAAGGCGAATGATTGTTGATAATGCTTCATGCCGCTCCAGAAAGCCAAATATAGATGTGAATGATGGTCCTCTGGCTGATATATATACATATATATTATATTCCCAGTCAATGACTGACCATCAAATAGCAGCATTCTAAGAAGCACAGACTAGCGGGAATGACCATGATGAGGAGTATAAAGATTTCTGTAACGATGGTGGACTGTACAAGCTATACCCAAAAATGCTGATTCCTTTCATCAAATATTCATTTCAAGAAGTTGAGGGCCCCCATTGATGGACAAGAGCACACATTGGAGTCGCTCGCCTTTTTGTTCATTGCAATGCTGAAATCCATATCCCCTTTTCAATGTTGCTGTAAGCTTCCATGGTATGTTCTTCAAAATCAAAGAACCTGGGAAGCACCGTAACTTACCATAACATACCGGAACACATGCACAATCCACAACAAGCACATGTTAAATTTGAAAAGACTGTTCTGTTTATACCTTCCCCCCTTTCAGACCTGTGTCAACCAGCTTTAGAACGCCGGAATCAGGAACGCAGCTAGCCCAAAACCCATATGCTGAGATACATCTGCAATCGTCTGCAATTGTAGAATGGGTCAAGACTAGACAAAATCAGTGGTGTACATGCAACGCCCGAAAAGCAAACATCTTAGATTGCCGTTGCAATCCTTCTCCAAGAATTGGGTGAGTGAACATACCAACCGAGGAAGCCAGTCAGGCGTTTGGAAGTCCATGGTTGCTCGGGATGCGACTGTGCCCTGTGGGTCAAAATGGACATGCTATTTGGTGGGCAACTCACCTTTGGGGAATCCTATTGGGATGTTTCTCAAGGATTTGGTGTTCAAAAAGCATTGAACAAATCCTTTTTGAGATGTTTAATGCTTCTCACCTTTTGGGAATCCAATTGCACCAGCTAATCATCCCAGGTTGGCCGGCCCAAAATTGAAGACAAGGTGCCATCAATCTTCTTACCATCACCTTGTTTGTATGCATTCTTCAGATCGCGCTCGTGCTCGAACTCGATAAATGCGTAACCTGACACAAAAAGCCAACTGGATTTGTCATTGGAGCAACCTCAGTAGTTTTTTTTGACACAGGACGACACAAAGGAGTCCAGAAATGATCTATACTGGGTAGACGTGGAAGCTCCAAGGTGAGGTCTAAATGCCGGTCATGTATTAGATATATTTAGATATCATGTTGGCTTCCATGTTTGATGTACTCAGAAGTCGGTATTCTTCAATATGAACTCTTACTGAAACCATAGATTGCCATGCCAAGGATCAAGACGAGTAAGGGACATCTGATGGAGTCTGAACAATCACAGGTGCCCAATTTCGGAGCCTGTTCCGTTCTTTCCTGCTGTTCTCGCCCATGTTGGGCGAAAAAATGCATCTACAACAAGCATCTTGGCCAGGTCAAAATAGCCATGCATCCGATTTCATTTGTTCCCCAAGTTCTTGGTACTTTGCTGCACGGATAGATATGAGTGATGTAACCCGTGGCCAAGAGGCACACTGTTCAGTGGAATGCCTACCAGGATAAACCATCCTGGCATTTGGAGGAACATACCAGGTGGTTAACCGTTGCCCATCGTTGATTAACGAACCATCCAATGTATTGGTAAACACACCAGCTGTGTTCTACTTGGGTGGTACGAGTCGCAAAGGGATCTTGCATGACCAATGGTTCCTGAGGCAGAAAGCCACATCTGTAACAACAAAACCGCCTTCACCAAACAGGTCCCTTTCGGCTGCCTCGGGGTTTGCCCTTCTGGTCGTAGACCATGCGGACCTGTCAGCCCAGTCCAGGATCGCCCCATGACTGCGTGGCAACCAAACGAGGACCATCCTTTGCTACAGCTTGGCTTCCGGGTGGCCATCATGAACCACTTGTCACCATGATGACCATCCTGGTCCTGTCCCCATGTGGTGCAGGATACCCATGATCAGTCATGATCAGTACCAGGCTCAAACTTTTGCTCAAAACACGACTGCAAACTGGTGGTTTAAGACCAGTAAACTACACATGGAGGCCTTCAAGGATGATGCCCAATACACATCAATACACATCCTTCTCTATGCAACACCGGAAGGGTGTTCTGCTTGCAGCTGATGAGCATCGGATCTCAGGTTCTGTTCTCACCTGTCCAATGCCAATCATGTCTTGGTATGGCTCAGTTGCAAGGTGAGCACAAACCTCTTAGTTGGCAACCAATCAATCTAAGTGTATTACTTGGTGAGATTCAGGGTGAAGACTTCTAAGCTCATGGTTTGTGACTTATCCCCCGCTGGATCCCATCTCAGTAATAAAAAACACCTACAACTTGGTCAGAGATGAGATGAGGGAAGCAAGGCGGCAAACTATTATCGCAGGATAACCTGTTGGTCCAAAATAATTATCTCCACGTCATGGACTACAACGAGTCCCTATATCGTATCACTTCGAGGCAAATAACAAACCCACGTTTCAGAAAATCAATATATATCACTCTGCGAATATGCCAACATGGTCGCCCACCATCATAAGCCACAGGATTGGTTGGCCCATCACAACACAAGTTTAAAAAATGCACTTCATAAGGATCGAACGTCAGGTCTGCAACTACACTCTGGATACCAGCAGGCCGACAACCACCAACCGGTCATTTGGCAGTGAGTCAAAACCCTGTACCCCTGGTTCCCCCACTATTAACCATGGTTTTCCCAGTTATTGTTGGTGGAAATCCCCCATTAATTGGTTGATTAATATTGACCCATGGCCATTTCTCGGCAAAACGAGATGCTCGTGGTTCCCCACCTTCTTGATGCTTCCAAAGACCTCAAACTCGCGCTTCAACTTCTTCTCAGTAGTGTCATAACCTTGGAATTGGAAGCCACGGAAACAAAGAAACAGCCTGAGGTAGTGGCAGACAGGAAAAAACCCGCAAATAGTGCAACAACCTTCTAGGTGAGGGGAAAACACTTCAACCTGAGCCCTGCGACGTGCTCCGACGAAGCTGGGTTCCCAGCTAATGCGCCCCACAAACAGCGTCTTGAAGGGATCGCCACTGGCGTTGGGGTCCTGGGCCATGGCAGGTCTCGCGGTGCGTGCATACATACAAACGTAGATACGTACATAAATGCATACACTACGTACAAAACATATAGGACATACCAGCCATTGATACCTTACCTTACCTTACCTTACCTTAGATTACAAGAGATTACATTGCATTACGTTTCGCCGAGAGCATTTACACAATAAATAGATAAATCAAGAAATTAATGAATACATACCTATACCATATATATATATATTTTCTATGTACGCATGTGAGGAATCCTTCCGTTTGCAGTGTTTGATTGATGGAGAGGTCCCTTCTGACCCCTTCTGGAGGCCCATGGCCCAAACGTACCCAACATGCATCAAACTTGAGCCACTAATTGGCCACATAGGTCCCCAGAAGTGACTGGAGGAATTTCGGCAGATGCTTCAGGAGAGGTTTGAAACAAATTGTTAGACAATTTTGGGTCCTCTGTTTACAGTCTTTTGCCAGGACAGGTTACAGGTGCGAGAGACGAAACATGAGATTCGATATGTTGGGAATTTCAAAGTTGAGGACAGAAATCCTGCCTAAGGTGGGTGATATCGGTGAAGCACGTTTGCAGCGTTTTCAAAAACGGACATGTTTGCTGGAATATTGGTGTACACAAACTCTATAGGGATGAGAAAGAAGGGCCAGAATCGGGCTAGAAGTTCTATTGGTGAGCAGCTGGGTGCGGTTGGCGTTGGGCCAAGTTTGGGATAAGATATGCAGACTTCTGGGTATTGAAACGAACTCACTTTGGCTCAGCCTAATGTGACGCTTCTATGGGCGCTGAAAGAGTGAAACAGGGAAGCAAAGGTCCTTGAAGGGACCCCACCAAAACAAGCTACCCATCTGCTCTACGAGCGGAGCTCGGGCTTTTCCATGACACCACTCCCTGCCCCCTGGTCCGCACTCAGCTTCTCATGATGGGCGGTCAGCTGCGCGAGGCGCTGTGTGTGTGTGTGCCTGCTTACATCTTTGCAAAATTACACGTCTCTACACACTCTACGAGGCAATTTCTCCGCCTGAAAACATCTATACGGGAAAATAAGCTTTCAGACGTAGATATACTTGCGTACATTATATATATATATATATATAGTTAAATAAAAATTGTTACATAAAATAGATAAACCGATTCAACATGTTGTGTTTGGATCTCGTGCTTTTCTATTTTGATCCACTGGATCCCGGTTAATGACGCACTCATCACTTCAGGACTTGGGCTTCCAACTCCCAGCTGGGTGGCAGTCAGACCAACCCCTTACCATCAACCCCAGGGCTTCGCCCACCCTGCGGTCCACCCTGGCACCTTGTGGGGGTCGTAAGCTTCAATGATCTTCTTCTGAGCCGCCTTGTGCGCCTCCACCTGGAGTCTGATTGGTGGGCTCCATCCCATAGAGAAAAGAACCACCAAATGATTTGGGATGATAATCATGGGGATTTCCATGGATTTCCCATATGAAAAAGATTAGTTGATTATTATCATCCCAAATAATTACGATGGAAAATCCAAATGTTCGAAATAACCACCGAGCAGTTGTGCCTGTGTGTGTGTATGTGTCACTGTCACGATGATCAAGGTCATGGTGTGATGGGCACTGAGGTGGTGACGATGAATATGATAGGGACGATGGCGGCAGCAGCAGCAAATTTACCACTGCGATTCCAAGTGCTTGCTGGATCTGCCCAGCCCAAGTTGAGGTTGATAAAACACCCACAGACCAGCAGATGTGCAAACTCGGTCGAAACATCTGGCAGTATTTGCTCAAGAAAACCGAACGTTTTCAAATCCCAATGCCAGGAGAAGCTTACGCTTACCTTTACTGTGGAAGGCGCCGCCATTTTGGGCCATCTCCTCACTCGCCATGGCCCGGCCTTTTCGCGATGCCTACGCGCCTTCCTCTCCAGTGGAGATTCCCATGGCTCTTTCGGTGGGGGTGGATCCTGGGACTCGTGCGGAGAAAACCACTCTGAATTGTCAAGAAATCCCAACAGTTTACCGTCAGCATCACAGCTACAGTCAGGATGTCTACCAGTACAGGAACCCCCAAATCATCTCAAAAATTACCATCCCACCAGGAAACCAATCTCCAAACCAACAGCCGTCAACAGTGACAACTTACCGCAGGCAGAGGCACAGAAGAGAAAAACTCCACGTACCTGAGCTCGATGCCGGGAGAGAAACTGTGCCCCTGCCACTGCCCTCTTCTTTGTCTGAATTTGTGGATGTGGTCCACTAAGTATCCAAGTAAACATGTGTGCGTATGTATGTACCTGTGTATGTGCCTGTGCATGTATGCATGTATGCATGTATGCATGTATGTGCATGTGTGTGTGTATGTGTATGTATGTGCATGTATGTGCATGTATGTGCATGTATATGCATGTATGCATGTATGTGCATGTATATGCATGTATGCATGTATGTGCATGTACGTGTATGCGTATAGGTGCATGTATAGATATATAAAGAACCATCAAGTGAGTGCTCTGTCGAGGGGAACTCTGCCCATGGCTTGCTGCACGGTTCACTTTTTCAACGCTTCATACAGCTTTGAAAGTCACATTCAAAACTTCCTGAAGGACATATGGTTCGCGTCTGATAGCAGTCGCCAGATTGAAAAACTAACGCTACAAGGAGCAGGTCATCTATCGAAGTTTCACGGCCTTCGACTGTGGGAAATCACAAATGGTTTACCAAGCAGACAGACCTACAGCACTCCCTGGACCTCCCAAGGGCTTTTCGAAAATCAAAGTTGATCGTGGTGAGTGACACGTTTGAACCCTTGGTTGGGAATCTGAAGTGAGTGAACGGTGATACTGACATGTACTCACTACGTGGCGCGTGGTGATCTATTCACCGCACACGTCCATCCAATCAATACACGCTGCTGCACTAGTCGTCCCAGAGACAACTTTGCGAGCTTCCCATTGTGGTTTTCCAGCTGAGACAGGCCAGAAGTATCATCTATTGTTGGGGACACCATTAGTTGTTGAAAGTTCCAAAGACCTGATTCAATTTCACTGCTGCTTCTCCCTCTTCTTGCCCTCCCCAAAACAGTGATGAACATCTCGCCAAGGCTACACGCGAGGTGCTTTTGAACCCCAGGCCTGCATGAAGCAAAGCTTTGACTCAGCCAGGTTCAAGCAGCACAGTGCCGACGCTTGTGGGTCTCCCGACAGCCGACCAGACCACGGTTTTCTTCGGCACCAGTCGGGCCAATCATTGTGTCGATCGCCACTGCAAAGAAAACAAGGGTCTGGTCAGTGATCTGAAAAATTCAACGCGACCTCGTTGGATTCCGCAGGCGGAGAAGTCGTCTGCGGAAAGCCGCAAGCAGCTTCTCCGCTTGCGGAAAGGTGCTCTCCTTCATCAGTTCTTCACTCTGCCCACCGTTGGGTCGCGCTCAAAGTCACATGCCTGCACTTCACAAAATGTGGCACCCGTAGCAACAGGAAGCACCATGTGGAAATATTTGGCCAAACTGACACCCTGACACCATAAATGCCTGAGTTGGAAATGCTTGAGCCAAAACACACAATTGTCGAACCACTTCTCAGCCATGGTTGTTGTTTCCTATTGCTTATTGAACTCCTATTGTCAACCACTGGCCGAGCACATGGCATGATATTCAATGCACTAGATCAGATACAAACATGCCTACATGATTTCATAGGCACCTAAGAATATTATCTACATACATCCTTTGACCTTCCGCTAGGAACTTACACTGCACTACATATGTGTTGCATTTCACGCATTCCATTTCTTACATACCGCTGTGCCTTGATACATCCAGACATCCCTGGATACCAACATGACATGCATCGGCGTGCTGCGGTGACTCATTCGCGAGGCCCCCATCGCCACCGAGGTTCTCTGCACAACCGGACAACTTCACGGATGGCTTCAGGACACACGGAGGCAAATGTTGAGGAGGCGGCCTGGGCGAAGCGGTACCCTTCAGCTTTAGCTCCGGCTGGGAAGTCTGCTGGGAAGTTGCTCCGGTTTCCACCAACTCTCAACGTGACCAAGTTGGGATCAGGGCGTTTCAGGGCTTTTCATGAGGCATGAACCAGTTGGCGGGAATGGGGAATAAAAATGGAAGATCCAGCTTTTTCAACACTGGTTCCCCTATCACTAACCATTCTTTTCCCATTGTCATTGCTGGTCATCATCCCCCATTATTGATGGTTAATATTGACCTATAGCCATATAGTTGGTATATCCCCTAGTATTGTTACTTATTATACCCTATTATTAACCATTAACCAGCTTTGGTTAGTTAACTGCTTGACCCATAGCCACCTGAAACTGGGAAATCATCAGCTGGATCTCCACTCAGCCGCCTTGGCGTGAAAAGTGCCAGGATGTGAGCAGGAAGCCCTTGCGCAGACATGGTGCTCCTGCCACCAGAATTCCGTCAACGTGGTGAGCCCAGGACCATACCACTAGAAGAGGTGTAGTGTAAACCATTGATTGATTCACCGATTGATTGATTGATTGATTGATTGATTGAGTTGATTGGTTTCGACTACATAATATCGACCAATATAGAATCTCTACGGGCACAAACCAGCATAAACCAGCTTTTTGTCTATTGAGGATAGGGCGATGTCCAAAAATGGTGAACCCGAAAAACTGGTTGTCTCTGTATTGACAATGGTTTTGTTGGAGGGTTAGTAGGTATCACCATTTATGGACAAGCCCATATGTTCACTTGAGTTCTGATAGCATAGTCCTGATCTCTTCACTTCACACCCAACTGCATGTCCTTCACTTTCGGTCGCGGACGCAGCACGGCTCGGTTATACAAAGGGGAGGATTGGAATGGTAACCCCCCACTTTGGAAAAGAAGTGATATCTTTAGTGCAAAAACTAGTGATGTGATACTTCCAAGTGGTCATAGCCCATTCCAAAACTGGCGTTTTCTCTCTGCCGGTCCGCCAGTAGCTCGCACTCTCTGAGCTTGAGATGGTTCACAAGCTCTCGAGCCAACAATCTTTGGGGCCGGACCAGCAATGTGGCGGCTGTGAATTGGTTCCACTAGTGTAGTGCCTAACGATGACCAAATGAAGCAAAATGATTTATAGTAGCTACAAAATGAAACTATAGTAGCTGCTCAGTAGCTGCTGAGTAGCTTGTCGATCTTGTGGTTGGTAGTCAGCGACACGCGACAATTGTCAACGATGACTGTGAGCTGGGTTTTGGCCACTTGAAGGATAGACCTATGTGTTGGTGTAAAGTGCATCTGATCCAAAGATCATGGCCCATCCGAAAATCGAGAGCTGAGAAGGATTCACACCCAGTGGAAGCACAATGATCTGAGGTGCTTCGTTCATGAAAGATCGTACAAACGTTCATTTCGGGGTTGGAATGATGCAACACCGAAACGCTCAACAACAGCAGTTCACATTCAAAGCCCATGATTTGCTTCGGAGAGTGCTGGTGACGCCACAGAGCGAAGAATGGGATCCATGCTGACCTTGATCCATTTAACAAGCATTTCCTGGACAATCAGATTGAGAGAAAACTTCAACGGCACTAAAATGGACCCTGTAATATTGGGTAAAGCCATAGATAATGTACCCAAAAAATAACAGTGCTTGGGCAACAACAGTTATCCTTGTAATTGCTGGGGATCCCCCCTAATGATTGCTTTCTTATTCTTGGTCATTATCCCCTCCACCGAACCCGTACAGGACCCATTACTGTTGGTTACCAATCGAATTGCCCATGTATTGTTGTTGTTTCTTGTTGGTTTATCAAGGATGATCGATAATCATCAACCATCGTGAACCTTGATTCACCGCCATTGATTCGCCAATACCGATATCAACTGCAATAACTGCAATCAACCATTACAGTAGGTCAACATGAAATATCATGGCACCTCCCACCTGACGGTAGGGCACCATGGCTTATGATTGTTCACCATCGACCAGTGATTCTCCACAGCCACACAGGCAGCTGACCATGGCCTGGTAGGCAGCGAAGCCCCCGCGGAGCAGGTGCCGGCGGGCCAGCCCTTGCGCAGGATGGACCAGCGCAGGAGGAGGGATCTACGTGCTGCCTATGTTTGGGCGCAATTGGATTTTCATTGATAGATAGACAGATAGATAGATCAATAAATAAGTGAGGTATAGATATGCTTGTATAGATGTACCTAAAATAACGGATGCATATATGTATATTTTTTTCACATCTACATATATACATACATTGATGCACATCTATACACAAATGTATAGAAACGCTCAAAAAGATATTCATGAAAATCTGTGTTCTGGAGGCTCTCCACTAGATGCTCTGCATTAACAATTGCATAATCGTATGTACGTGTGGGTGTGTACTGCATCATCTGCTGCATATACTTGCAAATATCGTGGTGAATGTACGTATGAATGTTTGTGTGGATGTATGGATGGAGGATGTACTTATGCGTGCATGCACGCATGGGTTGATTGGCATTTAAATATATGTAGACATATAAATGTATGTGTATACATCTATGTGTATATATGTATGTATGTATGTATGTATGTATGTATGTATATATATATATATGTATGTATGTATGTATGTATGTATGTATGTATGTATGTATGTATGTATGTATGTATGTATGTATGTATGTATGTATGTATGTATGTATGTACTAGTATATGCAGGTAGATATTCATCGCCTATGCCCAGAGGAGATTTTCAGCACTGCTCACAGCATGCATCCAGCCATCAACACTGGTGCCGCCCCTGCGCCCTGATTTGTGGCTTCTGGTTCCCCGCGAAGCTGTCAGCAAATCTTCCTTGTGAAAGGCTTCAATCCACGAAAGAGCCTCATGTGTCGTATCTATGGGTGTTTCAGAACATCAGCTGTCCGCGAACTACATGAGTTTGTCCCACTGGATTCTTCAGATTATGTCTAACAAATTACGATATATACACCAAACAGAACTTCATCGATCAAAACCAACATACAGTACCAAATTTGACAAAGAATCTCCAATGGTCAACACACATGTGGCATATGTATAAATATATATATATATTTATTTGTATTTATATGCATACATCTATATATGTATACAAATGTAAATAGGTAGATAAAGAAGATGTGTATCCATCTGTCTGCCTCTCTGTCTGTCTGTCTGTCTGTCTGTCTATCTGTCTGTCTGTCTGTCTACCTAGCTAGCTAGCTATCTATCTATCTCTCTCTCTCTCTCTCTGCAGGCAGGCATTTTGTGCCTCCCACCCGCCATGGAGGCAGTCTCCGGCACACTTGTGGAGCTTGCGCCTGCGGATTCACAACTCTTCTGCTCGGTGGCACAAGTAAAGACCGGGTCGTCAAATTGGGAATCCCAAACACTCACCAACCATTAGCTAAGCGTGAATGAACCAGGCATGAGAAACGTTCAAAGATGGAAAAAGAAAGGGTTCCAAATCACAACCGGGTTGCGTTGGGAACTGCCCTCTTTTGGGTCGTTGAAACAAAGGTCCAAGCATGGAAGCTATCATACTTTTAACCAAATTGTTTGCTAGACATCCAAGTATCCCCCATCCCAACCAGGATCCCCAGCAACAAAAATTAAAACCATGCGTTCATCAAAAAACCGAGCAGTGGTGAAACCCACTGGTGCTCCCTGATCCTCAACCCACCATGTAGGCTCACAGTCGCCTGCAAACCAGTAGATAGGCCACCATTCAAACGTCTCCTTGAACCAAACTTCTCGTTGCAGTGGTCCATGGTTCATGAATGGGTGTACCTCCAACGTGCCCTGGTCGGGAAAGTGACCCTGCAGGAAGCACCTCGTTTTTCGGATTCTACCTCGGCGGTGCTGCATGGTTTCAGGCCTCTAATCAACCATGTGGGGTGGTCCTTAAGCCTTGTGTGACCCAAGTAATATGTAGCCCTTCAAGAATTGGATTGTCTATACATGGTGCATCCCATTCGTGGTGGTATTGATGATGAGCATTTAGGGATGCTTGGAGGTACTCTGGGCCACACTGTACCCCTCACTTGTGGCATATACCTGTTTGACAAAAAAAAAGTTCAGCAAAACATATGCCTGGCTTCAAGCGCGGGATCAGATTCACTCGCAACGGTTCAAGACATGAGACATGAGACATGAGACATGCAGGCAAGGAGTGCCCTTGTCCCATCCCAGTGCAATAGTTGCCAGAGTAAGGGATCTCATAATGTCTTGCGACAGCTATGTCCTAGGCAGGCTCACAACTCCTACGTGCTGCTTCACGACGATCCCCTTCAATTCCCACCATCCTGTTGAGAACACCTTCCACATACGAAAGGCAGAGTATCCACCTGTAACAACCCGCTAAGCAAAGTGGTATCTTGGCGATTCCGAAGCTCAACTCAGCACGGTGATGAGTCGCAGGGACAATGGATGGGACAAATGAGTAAGCAGCTTAAGCAGCTGAAGCATGTCCCGAGAAACCCGGAAAAACCTACGAATTTCAGGGCTCTCCAAATCCCAAACCTTGAAGCCATTGACCGGAAAGAACAATAAAAACACCAAGAACAAAAGGTGCACAAAACCGTGTGCCATGTCCTTCACTGCTGTGTAAAAGAGTCATTCCATCATGGAGTACACAATCCGGAAAAGGACAGATCGCACCCAGAATATCAACAAACCAAGAGTTTCAAGGTCCCCAACTATGCAAAATGATAATCGAATAATATAGATCTTCCATGCCACTTTGCCACATGTTTCCCTCAGAAATCCATCCCTCAACCCGTGCACAAAACCCGCAGCAACGCCGCGTTTGGCACGACTTTTCTCGGCGAAAGTGGCGGCACCTCGGCACTCCGGTAGAAGTGCTGTACACCAATTTGCTTGCCACAAAATAGATATAGAATCATACACACACATGCACAAAAGAGATCAATTGAGTATATTCATACATTCTGAACTTTACATATGCATACACATATCTATATAAGAATTCATGTGTATATAGATAGATATGCATTAAATGCATCCATTCTATGTATACTGAATCTACAACTAGACATATGCAGTGCAGATTCAGTATATCAACACCTGCAAAGTTGCTGCACCTTTGAGGTCAACCGAGGTAACTTTGCTGCTGGGCGAGGGGCCGATCCCGGGCCGGGGAGATCCCCATGTTGATAGGACCCAGCTTGATAGACCCAGCTTGATAGACCCAGCTACAGATAGCCTTGGGATCGGTGTGTTCTTCGCCAGCGATTTCTATCCTTTCCAACAGGTCATTTTTCGAATCCAACAGGATCCTGTTCGCCAAGAAACTGCAAGCCGCTGGGCGCTTGTTGCGGTCCTCTCCAGCACAAAGCCCTGGTACCTTGTGGGATGCGCCGCAGGATGTGAAAACTGAGCTCTTGGTGGTTCATCATAAGCCATTGAAGCAGTGCAAAGGAAACGGGACATGGATAGACGGATGGACCATGAATTTGTAGGTGTGGTTGTGACAACCATGGCAATACACGGATTGTATAATTGTATACATATGTATGCAACTGTAAATACAGATACATTACAAACCACGAACATAGCTATATATATATATATATTTGTATATATATGTACAAGGATAGTTGGCTAAACCGCTGAAATCGGAGCTTTCCAGCTTCGCCAATCACGCACAGGCCACATCCGACCGCACGGGTGTTGGATTTGGTTTCTTTGTTTTTGTCGCTTCTTTGCTCTTTTCTTTGCTCGTTTCTTTGTTTGTTTGCTCACTTGCTTTGCATGTGCTTGTGTGTGTGGGTGGGTGCTTGGTTCCTTCTAGATTCTGCCCATGTGCTCATTCGATCCATGCCTTTGTTCAAAGTCAATTGGTGCTGGTCAATTCTTTGCAAAAAGTTGTTGCCTGTGATGCTTTATTTTGATGTTGGCTGGTTGTGTCGTGTTGTGCAGGTTCCCCGGGGTGCACCATGGCGCTCGAGAGCAGTGCAACCCAGATGCAACTTGAATAGAGTCTCCTCTTCGGCTGTCAGACTCGCATTGTTCGAGTCCTTGGGGGAAGGCAATGGTCGTAGATGGTGTTGCCCTGAAACTTGACCCTAGATGGTTTTTTTCACGGGTTTCTTCATAGGTTTTTTCACATGTTAAGTTCCCTTATCAACGTGATCGGTTTCATTTTTTTCTGGTTAGGATACCCATGAATCTTCGGACAGCCACAAGAGGACACACCATGGGGAAACTGCACAAGCCTCAGTACCTTCACATGTGTGACGACGGGTGTTGTTGTAGCAACATTTAGGCAGATTGATTTCATCCTGAAAAAAAGTGGGGTTCCTTCTGGAAAGCCAACCGTTAGATGTTAATCTTCGTGGTAACTCTCAGCACAAGCATCTTTGCTGAAGACATTGTTGTAGAATCTCGACCTCGCGGCGCAGGCCCCATGGCCCATGCAGATTGCTAAGCATTCAATCTGGCACGTCTGTGCTCCATAGATTTCATCTGGATCTATGTACTCTCAAAGCTTCAAAAGCTCTAAGGAGTAGAGCTTGGCTGGTGAACCACCAGACTTGTTGCAGCACGAGTCTCCTTGGGTCAGTGGTGACTACCAGCGTTTCTTTTCAGATGTTCAGTTTCCCATGGCAGAAATGCAGAGGTCTTAGCAAGCCAAGCCAGCATGTGATCCAAGATTTTGCCAGCATCAAGAGTTCCACCAAGAAAATTGGAGCTTGGCCCCATCAAGAATGAGAAAATAAAACAGCTGCAAGCAGCAACAATCAGCAAAACAAAATGTGAATTTAAAAACCCATCATTGGTGGGTGCCCCAGAGCCCCCTGATGAATTGCACAGTGAATAAGAAAAATTGGTGGCTGGGTGGTTCATGAAGGAGCGAAAAGGAACGAAATCATCATCATCATCATTATTATCATCATCACCACCATCATGACTCCTCGGCTTGCGGGCTGAAGCCAAAAAACGGTAGAAAAAAATTGCAGCTCAAGTGTTCAGCATTATGAGCATTCATCCCCATTAATCCTCATGACCCATTTCAATCTGCCATGATCAACCATCCATTGCTCGTCTATCAACAATCTATCTATTCACCATCATCAACTAGTGTGAGCCAGGACCAACCACACTTAGCCATGGGTTCTTTGCATAACATTGCTATGGCATCATCCAAACAGTGACCATGCTTGGAACCATCCATGAACCACCATTATTCATCGTACCAAACCCCGGCCTGGGCTTGAGCTGCTCGTACAGCTCTGGAAAGGATGCATCTGCCAGGACCCTGGCAAGGCTGCATGATCCAAAGGAGTAAACCAACCCCCAGCTGGCCACAAAATTGGGAAGCTGCTACCTTGATCAAAGTTGATGTCCCACAGGTGACAATGAATTCCATCACCCCAAGTTGGCTCACACACACAGGAAAAAGCGAAGCGGTGGCCTCAGACCAAACGTCCCAGCGAGTTCTTCAAAGGACTCCCAGGGCAAGATGAACTCCTGCCGAGCTCAGTTTGGAAGCCTCTGGCATCAAACCTTTCATCCACCAAAAGAACTTGCCACTGCCAAAACAGTAGTCAATGGTGGTCAATGGTAGTTGATGGTGGTTGATGGTAGTTGATCGTCGTTGATGGTCGTCGATGGTGGTTAATGGTAGTTGGATACTGGTGGTTGATGTTAGTGAAAGGTGGTGAATGCTGGTTGCACGTCTCCATCGAAACTGGTCAATCCTGATCCCAAAGTTCTGCCAAGCCTGTGGCCACCACGTACCCCATGCTTTTTTGCCTGCTCAATAACCATCAGCCCAATATGATCAACACATGCAGTACTTCTTTGGATCTTTATCATTGGGTGTTCCGCATTGCTGCGAAGCCGACCTTGAGCCAGACAGTTGTTGCATCGTCATCACATGGTCGACCCCCATGAGCGGCGTGCGAGATGCGCGATAGATGGGAAGCCCCAACAACCACCTTGATTTCCCATGCTGGGTGAGTCCATGTTTCAAATCTGGGATCCACAAACAAAGCCCCTGCCAAAGAACCACAACACCAACCACCATCAACCACCATCAACCACCATCAACCACCACCAACCATCATCAATCATTCGTCCTCATCAACCTTCCGCCACAACCACAGCATCCGTCCTCCCCGGTCCTCCCCCTGCACAGCACCATCCAGGCGGAAGTAGTAGGGCAGTCCCCAGCGTCGCAAGAAGACCTCGTCCAACTCCAGGGTGACCCCTGCTGCTTGCAGCTGCTGCCAGGCTGGCCCGGTGAACTTCACCTCGCCATGGAGCAACGAAAACCTCTATGGCAATGTGGGTGAACCTACGGATTAACCCATGGGTTAACCCATTGGGTCAACCTTTTTTTGGGCAAGCCTATGGGCGAACCTATGGGTAAACCTATGAAAAACGCTTGGTAAACTTCCGTAAAACCCTGGGTGAACCTATGTAAATCCGGTAGATGCTGAGATTTTCCGGGTGGCAATGATTCGATGTGAGGTTTTTTGGGGGGCAGTCTTCACCCCTGGTGATGCTTGATGATGGAGGGAAAAATGGTGTTGGCCACTGACGGCTAATGATGTTCAATCTCAAAAAAAAACGATACTTGATCATGGTGTTAAATGGCGAATGTTGATTAGCGATGGTTGATGGTTGGTTGGTGATACGGCAGAACCTCGAGGCAAATATCACCAATAGGTTGGATTTTGATTCAATCAATGGCAACTCCTCAAGCAGCCCGTTGCTTGATCATGGATTCATATCCCTCTCTGGAAACAAGCTTAGATGTGGAAATCTACCACTGTAGCAACTAGTAGCAACTAGTAAACTTAGATGATTTATCTACCAGTTGCAATTAGTTGACTTCCGGGGTAGTTCTCTTTTTAGTTTGGAAATCCTGCCCATGTTGGTAGGGTCGAGCTAGTTTACGATGAGGCTAGCTACACATCTCAGCTGTCAAGTATTGGTGCACAGGTCTGCAACTCTAGCCTTTTACACACCAAAAAAAGCTATCCAAATGCCAAGGATGCGTTCATAACAAATATTTCTATGGATCAAAACGATCAACTTCCCAAATCAAATCATGGTTTTCCCCATTGTTGGGTAGTCAACACCATTAAGACCCCCAATCTACAAGGGGGATTTTTTAGCTGAAATGCCAATGTTATCAAAGCTTTGGGCATTGTCAACCTGCGGCTGTACATGGTGGCAACCGGTTAGTCCGATTTATCACACCAAAAACCGTATAGCCATTGATGGGCACCGTCAGTTGTTTCTTGAATCTATACTATGCCTATCATGAACAGCCACGGTGCATTGTTTCAACCATTATTAACCATCATTGTTGGTTGATAACCCTATTGTTAACCCCTATTATCAACCATGATTAACCATTGTTTTCCCTGTGATTGTTGGTTGTTATCCCCCACTATTGGTTAGTTAACTGCTTGACCCATGACCATACAAAGCGGGTATATCCCCTACTATTGTTGCTTATTATACCCTACTAACCAATAACCAGCTATCATCGGTATATCCCTGCTATAGTTGGTATAGTTGGTATATCCCCTACTATAGTTGGTAAACCTATTACTAACCATTTCCAACTAGTTAACCATTTGTCCCCTTATTATACCCTGTTATTAACCATTAACCAGCTATTCTGTTGGTTAACCAACTAGTTAACCACTGTTGTTGGTTGGTTAACTGCTTGACCCATGGCCAGCGGTGGGTCACTTAGTTCACACCCTCCAGCGGTGGCTCCTGCCCTCGCTGCCTCAAAGAGCTCATCCTGCAGCAGGCGCTCACAGGTCCTGACGAAAACCCGGACCTTGCTGGAAAGCCCATGTCGACTGGCCAGGGTCAATTTTTTGCCTGCTTAGACTCTGAGATTGGCTGGTTCCACTCTCCTCATAGCACACCAGCTGCCCATGATAATCAATAGGATTCCCTATTTTTTAATCTATATATCTTTGTATGTGTTTATATCTATATTTTCAAATATATATATATATATATATATATATATACCGTATATCTACATATATATATGCTACCCCCCCCCCCCAAGAGCTGGTTCCACTCTCCTCATAGCACACCAGCTGCCCATGATAATCAATAGGATTCCCTATTTTTTAATCTATATATCTTTGTATGTGTTTATATCTATATTTTCAAATATATATATGTATATATATATATATATATAGCATATATCTATATAAATATCTTGAACCCTCAAGACCGGCCTTTTTCAATACGGGGTAATATACAAATACTTGTAAATAACATAGAGGTAGTATATAGAGGCAGCAAATGGGTAGTCTGTAAACAATATGCAGGTAATATATAAATAGTTCATAGATAAGATATAGCTAATATATAGGTACCCCATAGGTTACATATAAATACTTCACAAGTACTATAAAATAGTATTTAAGCAGTATAGATATATTATAGTGGTAGCATGTAGGTACTACACAGATATTATATAGATACCATTTAAATAGTCTTCGAGCAATATACAGGTAGTGCA
>VSDK01000470.1:80565-98065 GCA_009767595.1 Symbiodinium kawagutii
GACATGTCACGCATCACAAACACATCGAAGTTTGCATGTCATATCAATGTCTATAAAGTATATGTATGCAGTGTTCCTACCACTTGGGCGGCAGAGCCCCTATCAACCACGATGAACCGAGGGCAACTAGGCAACTGCTTGTATTCTTGATGGTGTCAGCTGCCAAGTCCCAAAGTGTCAAAGAGGAAACAGCATCAGGGAAGAAAAGAAGCAGCAAACAATCTCATCCAGCTATACCCTTCCGTATGTCTTTGACCCCAGCACCACGAGCCATGCTTTGGCATGTCTTCTGACCCCTGGGTCGCTGGCACCTCAATATCCACTTGCAGCCGGCGTTTGAAGCAAAGCCTCGAGAATCAAAATTTGATGCGTGCCAGTGAGTATACCCCGACTCTGCCTGGCTCTGAAATGTTACAGGCCTTGGGGCCTTCAACGTCCTGGAAAGATGTGGGAACACCTCTGGCCCCTGTGCACGAAAAGAAGGACAGGAGTACACACAGCTGCATCAAGCTGTCTTTCTGCGGACATTCCTTTTTCTATCAGAACTGTGTGTATAGTACAATTGAATTATATTAATTTATGTAACATAATATAATTGAGTACATGTTGAATTATATTCATTAATGTAATATGATATGTAAATGTACTTTCTCCATATTGTACATACTCTCAAGTGTGTCCTGAGCTTCAACCATGTTGGGTACCCTTAGATCTGCCCACACGCCTGCGTCTATGCGGCAAGTCAGCCTCTGCAGAGAAGATCTTGTGAACCGTTGAAAGTCTACACAAACACATGGGAAGTTCTCAAAATAGGGGTACGCTTAAAAATGGTTGGTTTGTTACTATACACGACTAATCTTGGATGATTTAGGGGTACCCCTATTTTGAGAAACCGCCAAGTGGAACTTCAACTGCTTGTAATTCAATATGACCCGCTGCTAAGTTTTCTTGCCCTTCTGTTTATCATGCCTTTGCCTTAGATTTTTTGTCAGTATATAATTTTCAGCAAAACCCAAGCTAAAGAGCATCAGACTGGTCAGAAGATGCTGAACAATTCCTCTACCGACAACAAGAAACCTGCTTGCCTTACTGGCCCAGGCAACAGTTCTGAAATACTCATCTGCTCAGCCACTGGGTTGATGGAAATTCGTGCAGGAAACCCCGGTCTTACATCAATTTTGGGTGGAATCCGTGAAAATTCAACCATTTTGAAGGGCCCAAAATCATTGTGGGTCACTGCATAGGTTTTTACCATCTATTCTGGTTGCATGCCATCTTCTCCTTTACAATCAAAATGATGTTCTGTCTCTTGACCAGTTCGCCACATTTCCCCTTAGTTCCAGTCGTGCCGCCAATTGTTGCAAACACATTCACTTGAACTTGTGTTTGCCTCAACAAATTGGCAATGGAAGTCTCCTTGTAGCTACGAATGAAAATGGACAACCACCGTCATCTTTCCGGGGTTTCTGTACCGTGAACCCTAAGATGATGGGTCCGGATGAAGGTCTGTATTTGGAATATTTCCAGCTGCCAAGAACTATGGCCCTCATGGGCCCCCTATGATCAAGCAACAGCCCTACTTCTTCGCTGTCCTGTCCGTACCATCGATTGTTCACTCTGTGTCCAGAACCCCCAGCCCCAGCTCCTCTCGCCCGAAGGCCGGCGTGGAAGGCTTCTGCGCTGGCTCCTCCACAGGCTTCTGCCGCTTCTGCGGCTGCAGTTCCTCCAAGGCTGTCTGCCCCTCTCGCTCGATGGCCGGTGCCGAACGCTTCTGCGCCGGGGCTGCTGGCGGTGCCATGGAGTGCGCCATGGCCGCGGCGTCACCAACGGACCCAGCAAGACATGGTGAGCTGTGGAATGCAAGGAGACTATCATGGGGACACAATCGTTCAGAGAATCCTGCGGTCACAGTTTCCACGACCCTTTCGGTGGTTGAAGGCAGCTTGTTGTAAGGGTCCCTACAGCTTCTTGGCCCAATGCTCGCTTGCTGGCTTTGTGCTTTGTGCAGTTTCATGCCTGCATGAGTTGACAGTTGAGTGTGGAAGGGCTCATAATGGGTGCCTGTGTTCAGAGTGGGTGAACGCGGGCTGTCTGTGAAGGCCAGACCATGACTATGTCACCATGCTGTACCTGGAACATAAGCCATTTATAGCCACCTAAGTCTAGTTATATGAACTACTGCTCGTTGCCCTAGTTATAACTTATCTGAATTAAAGTCTGTTCTACTGTGTGCTCCAAGCCTTGAGGGAAAATGTAGCGTCAACTATTCGCGTTTGCCGAATCAATATTCCCCTCACAAATGACAAAGGATGTGTAAGTGCTTGCCTTTCATTTGTTAGCCACACAACCACACAAATGTTCAGTCTGAGGATTTGTGGATCAGAAAGCGTTCTTGTCAGCTGAGCCATGCAACTACAACATTCTTGTCATGAGTCTCATGAAGAAAAACCATCAGATGTCTCAGTTCCCAAATGCAGATCTGTGTTTCCCCTCGTCAACGCTCCACTGCCTCTGCTTCCATAGCCTTCTTATCAGAAAATCTATCGGAAAATGTGCTGCTCAAAGAGATCCTCACCAAACCACCACGAATCACTTCAAAAAGCATGCCAGTTGATGAACTTCCCAGCAGTTTGATATGGACTTGTACAACCAGCACCAGAAAATGAAGGGCAACTTTGTAGTCTCACCCATGGACCCAGCTGAGGTCAGCTGACTTCCACACCTTCACTCTTGGACCTCCCGTGGCACAGCAAACCAGGTATCGCGGTGCAGGACCAAAAACGCATTGCTTGACATCTGCTATACTACTATACATGAGCCAATGCCTACATGCTAAATAATATGACATCTGCTGCGTCTGCTATACCTTCCCCATAAATTTGTTACATCAGCACTTTGGAGTCCTCAGCACTGCAGCGCACTGCCACAGGGCCTGCCATGCATGGATGCAGCTGCGCGATCAGCACTCCGCTCCGCCCGCGCGATGTTTCCCAGGCTACCTGAGGCTGAGGCACCGCTGGGGCAACAAAATTCCCGCAAGGCCAATGACAATGATCCAAGTTGGGGGAACTGATTGTCTTAGGGATGGACTTTACCAAGCTGCGAAGGGCAGCTTGGTTCTACAGCACCAGTGTGTTGAGAGACAGGAAGAAGTACAAGTGCTTCAACGCTGATTTTCTGCACTGTCACGAATCTAAACTCATTCGTGGAGGCGTTGGAAGCTCAATTTGTTTCAAATGATCAGTTTGAACAAAAGACCCTGCTTGTGAGTCAGCCTTCCGGTTGGCATTCTGGCAGAATTTTAGAGTCAGGTAGGGTAGTCAAAAGGCCACGACATCAAGGCAAACGTCCGTGGAAACAAGTTTGAGCATTGAAGTTGAACGGAGTGTCTCTTCAAAACAGCCAAACCTGGAGATGACGAAATTCCTTGCAACAAATCCATGAGATCCCATGGGTTTCTTCGACCACTGGTGGTTGTTCATTCCTTCGGAATCATCACCTGTTCGGGTGGCCCGGCGGGCACGTGCAGCACTGCCCGGAGCACTTCCAGCACTGCCCTGGCGCGCCAAGCCACAACCAGCAACCCCCTCGTTTCGTCGGAAAATTCTTGCTGAGTCAAATGTGGAAATTGTGACTCAACTGGACCCCTTTAGTGAAGCTACATTCAGTCGTGAAGCGTAGCCAACCTGACTCAAATGGGATGCGACTCAATTCCTGGACGCACAAGATCCTATAAAATCCACTTGGGGCCCCACGTTCTCCCCACCCCACACCGGCCCACACCTTGCTTCCCAGCAGTCTTCGTGCTGCTGCTGGCAGCGGAGGACATGTGGGCAATGGTGGCCGTGGCCTCCGTACTGGGCTCCTGGAGGTCAGCCGTAGGGGGTCCATCCAACATGGTCCCCAGCGATAAGTGGTACCCATGGTTGCGAAATCACTGGGTACCACGTAGTGCAGGTACCCTGGTAACCTTCTTGGAAGTCGCTTTCCTTCCCAGCTAGTCTTACGAAACCTTCCCCTTCAGGGATCCCAACTAGTCTTACGAAACCCGCAGCCAACAAGTGTCCGAGCACCACGAAGTGTCTTGAATTTGTGGTTCAAGGTGGATGAAGGGATGGATAGATCAGAGTGATTGAGTGGTCATTCACTACCATCAACCATTGGAAGTGCTTTCTGTCGAACTTCTGTATCTGAGATAAAGTAAGGGGTTGATATTCTTGATCGCCCATCACTACGATTGCCTCTACACAGAACAAACCTCCAGAACAGCGTTCCTTTCATAGCTCAGGTTGATGATTGGGTCTGGAGATTAGCATGCCAACAATTTGTCGATTTGGCGGTTGGTTTCTGGTTTGGGGGACCATACTGTCTCGAGCATTTAGGATTCTGGTGCCTCACTCCAGTTGTTGTTCCAAGCATGGTGGTCTTGATCAATGCCCAATGGGGGTTCAAGGATCTTGACCCGCTGTTGCTGTGAACAGTCAAGTGGAAGCCCTAAAAGTGGTATCGCTAATTACTCAGGTTCCAAATCCGGAAGATCAACGTCTTCCAATGCCATGCAGAAGCACTGCGACAACGACCAAATTCCGAGGGTTTCATGATGTGACAGGAAATTATGACCGCTAACAAAGGACTTCTGCGCTAAATGACCGCATTGTGGCCCCCCGGAATGCCAGGCAACCAGGCCGCTATTGTATCCACTTGATGGGGGTGACCATGATTCAGTAAGACACTCCTGAGGGGATGTGCCCCGGCTTACCGTCATAATCTGCTGCAGCAACTTGGAAAGGGCCCCAAAACTGCTGGAATTATTCTGATTCACAAAGGTCAAAGAAACTTAGGAATAAGAATGCACAAAGTTAGCATTCTTCGGTTTGTCGACAGCCCTGAGTTGAGTCATAGTCGCTGGTGTGGCGATCGCCCCCGGACTAACGCAGTCCTTGCTTTGGATCTCGGGGAGGAACTCTGCGGAGCCTCAGATCTCTGTTTCGAATGGATGGATCCGATGGCACGATGGCACTGTGGACCCATGGGATACATGTCATCGCCAGGAACCCAACATGCCGATGTCACTCTTCAGAGAGCCGAGGGATCTATGTGCATACCATTTGTGCATGATGTGTATGCATACGCGCGTCTGTATACATATGTATATATATATATACACATATGTATAATGGTGCGCAAGTGAAAAATGTGTCAAATCAAATTACTGTCTAGATTCTAGATTGTGTTCCTGCATTCGAGAGAGGACTCTCGAAACCTTGCTTTAGTTTGTGCATCGCAAATCATACCAAATCAAAAGGTGCTCTTGGCGGTCTCATTTCCCCCTAGCACATGTTGATCATGCTGCGCCGTCGTTGCCTGTTAGACAACTAAGGTTCATTCCGGTCGGTGCTATGGATGCATAGCATCCGATGCACTGACACGGAAGTAGAACAAATGGCAGGTCATGACATTGTTGTCATACGCTTGGACCCCCAAGAAAATGAGGCTTATTTGGTACCTGAATGTCTTAACCAGATGATGGTGGACAACCTTTTTTTCTGCTGTCTGGTCGGGCATTCTCGTCTCTGGTCTGTTGCAAACGTGGGCAGCAACAAACACATTGGATCGCCCTCAGCGCCACAACGGCGGGTCAAATGCCCGGTTCCGTGGCTCCAAAGGAACTGTACAGAAACTCCAAGAGACACATTTCAAAGGCCAAGACTTTGTTGCATGGCTCGGATAGATGAACGATGAGGTCAATCACTTGCAGAGAGTCTTGCCAATCATGATGCAGAAAGTCACACTGACCATAACAGGAGTCACAATGCCGGAAAACATGTCGCCGTGACCCATCGTGGGGTACTCCCTGCCGAGAGTGTATCCTCTGCCCGATTCGGAATTCTCGACAGGGCCCTGAGAAGTGAAGGGCATTGGCGTCCCAGCACTGCGTGCACGAACTCGTTGCACAAGGGTACTGATGGAGTTCTGCTGAGCAAGCTGGCTGAACTGCTGTCCGGGGGTCTGCATGGCTAAGGTCGCGAAGGCGATAGCTGCACCGCAGGTGACTTGACACTCAACTCGAACCTTGAGCCAAAGATGATGGTGGCAGTAAATGTGGACAGCCCTATGATGATGCACTGGCACGTCAGCTCCGGCCCGGGCGTCGACAGACTTCTCAGCCGAGTTCAAACTATTGGACCTCGCGCGGCACCACGGGAATGTGGTAACGACCAGTGTCCCTTTTTTCTCGAGTCCTGAACCAGTGTGAGAGGAACAAGCAGTTGGTGCACCAGGTAAATCCAATGTGAAATTGTAAGATGGCACATAGAATACATGTGTAAATTGGTATGTATAGAAAAACAGCTATACACATATACACGCGCTTTCCAAATCGCTGAATCTCCTTTTTCGAATCTGCGCAATTGGTTGATGACCTTCGCTCGGATACTCATTTGGGATACCCCCGACCTAGGAATCAACTTGGCTGACTTGGCTTCGGGCTGAACAGAAGTAAGAACCCAACAAATACAAATAGCGGCAGCTGTCAACACTCAAGTTGAGTCATGGTTGACAACCAAACAAATCAAAAATGTGTTCCACTCCTCTGGCGGATGTGCCCCTTGGACATCCTTCGCCCGAGTTCGTTGTGACTGTCCATCTTTACTCGCAATTCCCAAGCAAAAATGCTCGGCTACTCCATGACCGAGGGACACCATATGACCCAAGGACGGCAGAGTAGCAAGGATTCACCAAATCTGATCCTTGACTTAGCGAGCTTTGCGGCTGTACCATGGTTTCAACGCTTCACCTCTCTGTGGGCCTCCAATGCTCACCCCCGCCCCACCAGGGTTTATCATACCATGCTCATTGAACATGTAAAGCCAATCCAACAAAATTGCATGTCGTCATTCCCTACGATCACTGGACTCTGCTTGTTCGAAGATCTATGGGTAATTTCTACTGTTGTTGGGTTCTGATGACTTTCGGGTCCACCATTGGAACATGGACAGCCCACCTTTGAAGGAAGCGCAAGGGCATCGGCAACTTGGTGCCGGAATAGCCTGGTGAGAGAGAAAACCGCTGCCCAGCCTAGAAAATACGGATCGCTTGGAGAGAAATAAGAAATCTGACCACTCAATTCACTCAATTCACTCGATTTAGTCAGTTTCCATTTGTCGAGAATCTGATTTGAGCCAAGAGCGGAATAACCATGGCCCACCCATCACGTGCTTGCTTGTTAGTCAAGTGCGCACTTTCTATGCGCAAAAAGCCGCATACCCCACTGCCACGCCTTGCATTTTTGCTGGGAAGCAAGAGCTGTCTCCTCATCATCAGTCTTTCAAACACACTTTCCAAGTCACTCATATGTTGTTTACCACTGTAGGGATGCATACAGCGACTGTATACACATGTTTGCTCAGCTTGCTGCGTGTAGTATGGTCACCACAAAAACTCAGTGTCTCGATCGATGACCAAAGTTGCAGCTCCGGTTAAATGACAAATTCTGATGAATGAATATGTGTGATTCATCAGTACTTAAGCGGTACTGATTAATCACAACTACTAAAGTACATCACAACTAAATAATAAATCACAACTACTATGGAACCTTTCCTTCTCAGCATTGCTCAAGTTCTCGTCCCAGCCTCACTGAGCAACTTTGGCTCAAGGCGCGTGACCTGGTGAGACGAAAATGGGCTGCAGATGGTGGGCATGAAAATTGCATGGATGGAAGGCCATCAACGAACGCTTTGAATTCCCAAGTTGTCTACTTGAAGAAATTGAGCTTCAACAAGTTGTCATGTTGACTCGTTGCGTTTGGACGTCAAAACTATAGAACGTCCAAGCTCTAATAATGAAAAGACTAATGATGCCAAAAACATCATAGAACTCAAATGATCTCAAAAAAATGGGCAGTAGCTCAATCACATCTCAACAGATTGAAACTTCATCATCATCGATCATCTGGCGCTGACTTCAGCTGGGCACCGTGATGGATAACGCGACCACCCCCCATTTGTTGGGCACTTTGGCGTCCAACTCGAGCCGCGACAGCACAGGAACATCCAGAACCAAACTGAGTTGATGACTGGTTTGACTTCGGCTGATGTTTCGGCTGAGATGAATGGGAGCCAATGCAAATGCGTACATGTTCAGTGCATCTAGGTATCCGTGAATCATAAATTCATACATAGCACTGTTGATAAACTCTTTCAACGCTACCATTTGGGCCGGAGTCAATGACCCAACTCGTGTCTGCAGTTCAAGCCTTTCAAACTGAAAGAGCAGCGTACAGCCAACCCAAGCCTGGGAAAACAGCTTAACCACGCCCGGCCATGCTTGCAAATCCACTGTCAATCGTCTAACTAAGTAGCTGATTAATCAGCTGATCTGATTGCTGATCAACCATTCTTTACCATCTGGCTACTCTGGCTACTGCATCTCTTGGATGCACAGCTTCCACCACACCCTGAGTGCGCGATGCCATGCATGCCATCAATTCTTGGGCCAGTCTGACCTCAAAATCTGGTGATGGTTCCTAAAACCTTCACTCCGAAGGTTCTATCTACTTCAGAACTACACGACATGGAAATTGCAATAAATAATGATGTGAAAGTCAAGAGCTTGTCCGCATTCGAACCCTCAGCCGATGATAGAGAATTGCAAAACCCAAGAGTTCCTAACCAAAGGAGCTCCACTGGGAATGCGCAAAATGCTCGATACCCCAGAAAGTAAAAGGAGCTCATAGGAATGATCAATCAAATATTGCTCAAGCAATAGTCCTCAACCATCTCCCTTGGTACTTCTAAAACACCAAGGGTTGTGATGTCTGGTTGCAGCAAACCCACGGCACCACCAAGGATCCAGTCCTGAGCCAGGCCCCATGGGTCGTTCTTTTGACCGCGGATCGTCACGCGGAGCCACGTGCGTGGTTTAAGCCTGGAGACGAGGCTGCTGCAGTGGGTACCCCCAAGCCGGCCGCATGGGTGGGGACTAGGGCTACCGTTAGGAAGAATCAGTTGACTATTGGGAAATTCAAAAAAAAACGCAATAGATGCTGGCTTGTCACCACTTGTTCTGACCAGAAGTTTCATCTATACGTTCTTTTTGATCGATGATCTAGAGGCACTTGCTGGGTACGACTAGAATGATGGCATCAATCATGGTGCTTAACTGCTCAACCACCGCACAATATGAAACAGCCCCTGGTTGCCTGTGTTGCAGACTGCTCAAGTGAACCATCTGAACTGAAAAGGACTTATGGTTGCCGGGCAAACTAACGAAACTGCTGAAGTTGGACTGTCCTGCCCATTTTGCATAGAAAAGTACATCAAAAAATGCCTCCTTGCCTCTCAATTGTGTTTGCAAAGTTTCCAAGTCTGGGCTGGTGATTCCAAAGATTTGCCCTCTTAGACCTCCAAGTGGTGAATTTGTCCAGTCTCTTCGCCTTTGAAGGTGGTTTTGCAAAATGAAGTTGATCGTTGTGAGTGACACGATCGAAACCCTGGTCGGGAGTCGTAAATTGAGGCAGCGGTGATCTGACATGTACCAGCCGTGTGGACTGCGGATGCTGACCTGGGCACCGCAACCCATCGGAGTCACCGGTGTCACCAGTGTCACCTGGGCTATCCCACCTCGAGCATCGCCTTGGCCTGGCTCAGAGACTCCATTTCGTCTGACCGCGCAGATTGCCTGACGCCACTGCCGCCAAAGGTGGATCCCTGGGGTTGGATCACACAACAATCCTAGGCACAAGTGGACTCCCGTGCGAAAGAGACCACAATAAACATCTCAAGGTGCGAATGCTTCCGGAATTGTTGCTTTGATCCAGATTTGATGAAATCTGAGAACTGAGGAATGCAACGCT
The DNA here is from genome assembly GCA_009767595.1 of Symbiodinium kawagutii. Classification (NCBI taxonomy): domain Eukaryota; class Dinophyceae; order Suessiales; family Symbiodiniaceae; genus Symbiodinium; species Symbiodinium kawagutii. The sequence goes on from VSDK01000470.1 coordinate 90,422, forward strand.
TCTCTGCACAACAGGAATTCCTTGCCTACAAGACATTGAATTGTCCATTCATGGTCCGTTCATCAGTTTGTTCCTGAAATGTTGGCTGATGGAGTCTGATTCCGGTCCTTGGGAGCAGATGACTTTGATTGATCAGGTTAATAGAGATAGCTGCTAGAGCTGTACCCCCAAGTGATGGGAGCAAGCCATCCCCAGTTGTGTTTGGGTCCATGTACTCTTTGGCTCATCCCCTGATACCTTGACACTTGCCCAATTCGTCCTTGATTCCCCCTGCCATGCTCATTTGAGCCTGTCCATCCATAATGGCACCCCAACCCATCGTGCAGAAACCATCATGTTGGATGTTGCATCATTCATTGATCTGATGGTTGATTCATATTCCATTCTTGCTGGTCTCATGTCGCAATGCAACATCAGAAACATATCGAACATGAGACCAACAAGATGTTTTGGCCTGTTATCATGAGACCAACAAATGTTACCATGGCCATATATTTTGGAGATGCACGATTCAACACCCAGTTGGATTCAGCATCTGGCCTTTCGTCGAAACGCTTCATAAGAATGTCGCATTGATCCTTGGCAAATGCTCTGGCGCTTCGTGAGCAGAGAACCATGGCACTTAGGAAATGTCACTTAGACTTAGACCATGAGGAGCGGAGCCCGTGGGTTTTTCTCGAGAGAGCAGGCGAAGTAATCGCTTGGGTCTAACTCTGCTTCTTGTTGTAGGACACGACCCTGGTATTTCGCATGACGCAGAGCAGAGCCGCAGATATACCGCCAAAAAACGCCGCCACAACCGGTGCTTCAGGTCACCCTGTGGCCTTGTCTCTTGCTTTGTGCTGGATCTATCGCGTGTAGATACCTCTAGTAAATACTTACATCAGATTACATCGAGTGATCTCTGTACCCTGTTTAGTGGAAAATCATTTGCTCATCTTCCTTCCTTGATATGCGTCATATCAATGTAATATCTCGAATTGGGATCCCCCTCTAGTGGTTGATGTCCCTGTTGAAATATGAGCATTCCAGTGGAGAGGCTCGGACCAACCAGTGAGGCATGCCCCAGTCGAATTCTTCCCAGTGGCGTGCAGGTGATTCTTCAGTGTCACCAGCTCGTCCAGCTTGGTGGACATGCTTTCCTTCGCTTGGCGCACCTGCAAGAGCACAACCTTTCCTGGGGGGTTGTTGGCATGGCCAGGGTTGTGGTTGTTGTGATGGGTAATACCCTGATCATGTCTAGTAATCTGACATGGCTATCTAAGATGGACTCGCTTCTAATAGTCACATCTGGAAAAAAAGGAATGTTTCGCTGCAAACGAAAACAACCGGTTGTCGGTTCGATTTCAAGAGACCGATGCTAGAACCGTTGTTGAACTTTGAACGTTAAAACCCACCTATACCAGTCGTGACCAGGAAACATCCCCAACACGGTCACAGCATAGGTACCCTCTCTGGTTAGATGTCAACTGACCTACCAATGCTTGCTGATGCCTGGCATGAACCCATGCCTGTTTGACCGGAAACAAACTCGGGAGCGTTCACTGGCTGAAGATATGCTGTCACTAGCCAGACATACAACACTGGCTGGTGGTTTAACACCATGCCCAATATGGTAGTAATCTCAACTGATCAGCCCAACTTAGTCATTCCGGTCAATAAACAATAGATTCGATAACTGAAACCACCAGCAAGAACTCTTGTAAATATTTGTAACGCTGGATGCGAATGGATAATTCCCAATAGGGCAAGGCATGTTTGTATTGGGCAGATTCTGAGACAGGGCAAAAAGGACAAGATCAACAATAGACTTCTTGTATTAAGACTGTGAAGTCTACCAACAATCGCTCCTTTTTACCAGCAAACTCAGGATTCTGGAGGATCACAGTGTGACACGCCTGTTGATAAAGAAACCACAGAACGGCCAGCTTGTTGAGGTGGAATTTCATGCCACTCGACCGAATTTGGGGCACACCACACTGCGATGAACTGAAGAATAAAGATTTGGGTTCAGTTTCATCCGAAGCTTGTGCCACAAAGATCCCATCCACAACATCTACCGTACATCAACAAAACTAGATTACTATGTGACAATGTCCAAGGAAACATGAGAAGCATTGCTTTTGGTAGCAGCAAACTCATCCAGTGTCCCATGACACTTGACTGCTCTGGCCTCAATCAAGGAGGCCGCGGCAGCTCCCTTCTCCTTTTCCTTCGTAGTCATCTCTTTCTGTTTTGTTTTGATGGCTGCCTGCTGGGACCGTGGCGTACAACGAGCCGCGGACACACGGACAAGAAACTACCGCAAGGCCAGAATCGCAGTTTGGTTGCAGATTTTTGGTTCATGGCTGTCACCATACCAACATGTTACATGGCAATACAACCACTTGGATACCAGCTGCTTCTTGAGATCCTCAGCCACCATTGGTGATCAGTTGGTGTGCACATGGGCATCGCATCCAAGCTGCCGTCGTCGTCTTGGCAAAGGCCTTCCAGAGGCACCAATTCGGACACTAAAAAAATGAATAGAAAAGGTAAAGTACGACGAGTGAAGATTGTATGACAAGTGTATGACAAGTGTACGACAAGCGTATGACAAGTGTATGATAGTATGTGATTGCATTATTCTAAGTTGCAATCATACTGACCATGCTATATCATATTGATTGCACATGTTTGTAAATATACATATATCTATGGCCTATAGCATCTATGTGTACAGAGATGATGCGTGAGATTATGTTGATATAATGTGTACAGATTGGCGACACGTCAACAATTTCTGGGTTGACAGGTTGCACCTTCAGCCATGGTTGAAACAGCCACTAGTTGGTGTTCACCAAACCATAGCCTTGCTAACGGTCATCAAGGATGATCTCTACACAGGTATGCAAAATGCAGAAAGTACTTGGAATAGATAACGAGAGTGTTGTCACAGTTTGTCAACAACAAAACCCAAACCCACAGTGACTTATAATGTACAAATTTGATCACGTCATCAGTATACTTGGTAAAGAATCCTGCGAGAACTCCAGGCGACATCTCCACAGCCTCATAGTCCTCTTGAGCAGAAGTCTCAGCATGGGTGGCCTAATCAGCAGCTACAGGGACCAAGGATCAAAATTTGTGCAACTCATCGTGGCAGAAGCAGAGCCCGGAGTCATCCACAGGGAACACGACCAAAAAGGGAGGAATCTCAGCAGTGGAGTCTGCTGGAGTTGGGTCCCAGGATGCACCAGGTATCCGTGGGTCGAGGGTTTTGCTCAACCAGCTTTTAGTGGGCCCATGGATCAAGAACTGCCCAGCTTGTTACCTTCGAAATTCTTCCAACGAATTGCATGAATCTCACATTCTACAAATCTCCAACATTTGTACGGCTGCTTACCTTCAAATTGCCAATAAATCTCATGGTGGGTCCACACCTCGACTTCCATGGCTTTGGCATCAGCGATGAGCTTCTGCAGCATACTCAGGACCTGAAACACCAAAAATCCCTGATGTTGATGACTTATTGATGACTTATTGATGACTTATTGATGACTTATTGATGACTGAATTGATGTAGGAAATATGGAAAAACCTCAAAGTAGGAAGACCTCACAAGATATCACCAACATTGTCAATCAACGTGGCATGTCTTAGCCAAAGGTGAAACCTTTTGCACCCTCGAATTCCTCTATGGGCAAACACGTCGAAGCACATGCTGTGCATCTCAGGTCGCTGCCCCGAGGCTGGATTGCTCCTTGTAGTCCTGGGAGCTGCCGCTTTGAAATTCGATCGGTGGATCGGTGGACAAAAAACGGCCAGTTTGGTGGACCTGCCCGTGGCAACTTTGAAAGTTCCCCTGCTCCAGGGTCATGTCTGACATCTGCGGTGTGTTTGCTGGGTCTGCGGACTACAGCTGCTTACCTCCCCTTGTACCTGCTGATCATAGCATAGGTGCTTCGATCTTCAGGTGCATCGCTGCTGGTGCCTTGAACTCTGGCTCACCGTCGGTGCTTCTCTTAGCTTGGAGGAAGGCAGGTTCCTTTTTGCAGCTGGCAGTGTGCTTTCATTCGTATTACCTGTCCGTGAACAAACTTATGGACATGGTTTCGTCTATGAAGCTAAGTATGACTTAGAAGCCAACTGAGTATCCATGGGCTCATGTGAATGACAAAGGGATAACCATGGCACAACAAGCAACCAACACAGGGAAAACAACACCGCTGGGCTTTTTTCGAACAAGGCAAGGATGGGTGCTTGGTGCTTTTGAGAATCCATGCAATATTTCTACAATCCGTGTTGCAAATCCACTTAGATCCTTCCATATTGGTGTGGAGCATTGCGCCCAGCCTCCTTCTTGGCATAGAACTTCTTCAAGGAAGTCATGGCTTTCTGCAGCAGCTGTTGCGTTTGTCGTTGATCCATCACTACGGCCTGGAACTCCTGGGTTCCGGGAAGGCACCTGGAGGTGACCGGCTGTATCAAGTGGCGGCTTGGGGTCTCCATGACAGAGAAGGTGACCTCGCTTCAGACCCTGTTGATACGATCCATATGGTGGTTGCTTAAAATGGGGGACCCCCAAATCATCCATTAATAGTCATTTATGGTAATAAGCCAGCTATTTTTGGGGCCCCCTATTTTGAGAAACACCCATATCAATGACACTCGAAGGGTTTAACCACTCTGCACATTCCATATCCAGCTAAACCGGATAAGTGTCTGCCAACCATCCCATATAACCCTCTGGGCACTTGGAAACAGCACCCGATACCTGCATCAGCATGTTTACCATAGTGATGGCTGTGGGTCAAACTAGAAAAACTGGTGCGTTTCCTATGCAATAACGATCAACTTTGTCGTTGGTCTGTTGGTCTGTTTAGGTCCATCCACATCCAACAAGCACCTCCAAAACCCATCTATGATAGACTCTGTTGTCTGGGTCTACCGACTCTTTCTTATGCGTGACGCTACTCCTGCTGATGGCGCCGTTGATTTCTTGGGTCTGTGGCTTTCCTTGGCAACTCTGCCCTCGGGGTCCTTGTTCTCCTTCTCACGGTTCTGGCCCGCTACTTGCGTCTGCTTGTTCATTTCTGCCACCTGTGGCAGCATTTTGGACCAGCGTACCATGATAACTAAGCAATAATATCTAGAGGTGATCGTCACCAGATGCAAGGCAAACTGATCTGCAAACAGTGGGAAACCCGGGAAACCCAATTTTATCTACCTCTGCGGCACCGAAGATACTGAACACTGATATGTTCTCGTAAACATCAATTGCTGTGTACCCCTGACCATCCCCTAAAAACTGTGAGCTTTTTGGCAAAGAAGAATTTGTTTGGGGCACATCATTTACGGACAAAGCCATATTGAGGTCGCCTACTTTGGCATGACTCTCAGCATCCTCAAGCTTATGATAGCAACTTGCCGGATTTCGGCATAAAGACAAAATGTGGTCGTTTTACTTGCTAAAAAATGATCATTTGCTGACGGTTGGGGTGTAGCCCAAAATTGACAGCCACCATTGGGCCTATATGCTTCAAATGGTCATCGTGAACGGCCAATGACCTGGTGACAATATGTTTCACTCATCTACGGTCGTGGCCCTGAAATCATGCGAAGGAAAACAGAGAGTTGAATGTATCTGTACGTGAGGGTGCGTGTGTATGTAGACATGTATGTAACCACATATATTTATAGATATGATGATGTGAGTACGTTTGTTTCATCTTATCCATGTACTTGCGACTAATGTAAGTTTATCCGTATGAATGCATGACTTCATGGCTGCATGTAACTGATAATGCATGTACGCAATCCTTGCGAGACAAAATGTAAGTATGAATTTACAGTATGAATTCTTCAGTGTAGTGTAATAGCGCATCTAGGCTTGAAGGGATTCACACATGTATAAGTGTCCAATTGCAAGCATCTGAAAGCTCTCCCTGTCGCCACCTCATCTTCCAGGGACCTCAACCGACAAACGAGTTCCCCAAGACATGAGCCTCAACAACCCACGGGATCACACAGTAGGCTCAGTGCCAGGTACCCGGGTACCCATTTTTGGGGAGCTGATGACTTGGTGGTACACATACCAAATGTTGTTGCGGATGCTGAACAATTCCCGTGCCGTGAGCCAAACAGGGTAAGTACCGCAACCAACCATCAATCAATCAAAGCAAATCCGGGGGTCTGCTGACGATGAAATATCAGGCAAGACATCACTGAATCGACCAAAAAAGGAACATGGAATTGAAGAAACAGGGAGGTGAGCTTGTTGTCGCACTGGATCTGACAATGGGGAGGGACTCTTGAAAGTATTTATTACGAATCTTGGAGGCTTCCAAGCACTTTCTGAATTTGCCATACCAACAGTTCTCTCCAAATGTCTGAAAAGTCTCAAAATTGAGAAAACTGGAAAGCTTGACTCAGCACGACCATGGTTGACCATGATTTCTTGCAAACTTGGACCACACCAGACCGGGCCAATACCCAGCAGCCAAGGAAAACCAAGGCACTTGATTTCTGCGGTCACTTCTGCAACTTTGCTTTGGATCGTTTCCAGCTCTGCCACCTTTTGTTGTTCTGTGAGGGTCTTCTCCTAGCTGTGCTCAGGGGTTCTTGTCACCAGCGGTTCCTTTCCCTTCCTACAACCCAGCAACTACGTCCTTGGGGAATCTCCGCTATCCTGAAGAAATCAAACCAAATAGCTGGTGGAATATAGAAACGTGCGAGTCTTTTCATCATTCATCATCCTCAAAAACGATGTCAAATTGACATCCCCACCGTGATTTGTGCAAGAACAGCTGCATATGCATACATCCCTGTGCGCAACAACAGAATTGTAAACACATGCCCTGGAATAATCCGTATTTGAATATCGTATCATAGATCACGCATTGTAGGATCAATGATGTTCCACAACAGCAATCTTCGCAAAATAATTGCTCGGATCAATGATTTACTGTACCACAACATGGCGCAAAAGTATCAACCCATTGTCAAGCACGATAATCAGCCCTTGAATTGGTCATGTGGCTGTGGGTCAAAACCCCGTACCCCTGGTTCCCTATCATTAACCATTGTTTTCCCCATTGTTGGTGGTGGAAATCTCCCATTAGTTGGTTGATCAATATTGACCCATAGCCATGTTGAGCTATGCAAAAACGGCTGGTCGCCTGCGTCTCCAGCTTGGTCTTTTGCAGCTCCTCCGTGCACCAGTCCTGGGAGCTGGGAGCTGGGAGGGTTTTTCGGTGGGGTCGTCCCTAGCTTCGACCATAGGTTGGAGGTTGCTCAAGCCATAGGGAGCCCCAAAGTTATGGCTGGTTTATTACTATAAATGGTTAATAGTGAATGATTTGGGGGTCCCCTATTTTGAGAAACCACCATATAGAGTCGTAAGGATGAATTTCGTTAGGGTTCATCATTGATGTTGTTGGAATGATCAGCAAGCCTTCGTGAAGCTTGGTGCCCATTGATGAGTTGCTAGAAACCGTTTATGACTCCTCATTAGTATCAATATCTAACTATCCCTTAATTGCTGGTGAAGTTAGCAACGGCCAAAGCAATGGGATTAAGTAGCTGTTAGCAATGCTTAGATCACTGGATAAGGGATAGTGGTGCTTAGCAATGTTGAAAACCATCAACCTCTGGTGAGTAAAA
>VSDK01000470.1:100565-101851 GCA_009767595.1 Symbiodinium kawagutii
GAATGCGCCATGGACCCGCAGGTTTGTCTGGCGAAGCTTTACGAACAGCCGCTAGGAGTTTTCCACCTTGCAAAGCGGTGAGCCATTCAGCCACCGTGAATTTCTTCTTCTGATGCAGCAGAACTGTCGCAAAGCCACCTGGACCAATCCCTCCCCACAAGGGAACGGCACGCTCAAGCGCCGTTTGTTTGCTGAAGCAATCGTCGTGCCCGCCAGATCAGGCGACATGCGTTCTGATCGCAACCGCCAGAGGCGCGGCTGTAGATGCCTCAAGAAGTTAAGGCGATCAGTTACATCTCGTAGTTTCCCACCACACACTCTTGGTTGAACTCATCTTTGGCTGTTCCCAGCTTGCTGGCAAACACATAGAAAAAGCCACGATCAATGCTTTGTTGGGGATTCCTCCGCCCCATTCCCTCACCCAAGTAATCGTGAGCAGAAGTATTGGGGGGGATGCCCTCAAAAGCAAAGGCGCGACTGGTACAGTCACGTGCTTTGTGGAGCTGAACCATGAGATGGATATGCAAACGCCCATTCTTGCAAGTCTCCAATGTTGCACACCAGTGGTTCACCTTCCATCGTGGGAGGTTCTGGGCGACAAAGCAAGCAAACCGAGCCCACTGCGTCAAGCATGTGATGGACTGGTAAATCAGCAAAATAGCCTCGCTTCTGGTTTCAAAAGCTTTGCTTTCTGCAGGCGGTCTGCCAGGACGTGCTTTTGCCGCAAGGGCTTGTTCCCAAGCCACCTTAGCAAGCTTCACTTCAGATGACTCGACACGAGCGGCAGCAGCGCGAGAGAGCAGACGACCATAGGTCCGGCGGACATCAGTGTCACTGAACGTCCTGGTGATGGCAACCTGCACATTCAGCAGGGAAGCCAAAGACCAGCTGACTATGTCTTCCGTACTTCAACTGACTATGTCTTCCGTACTTCAACTGACATTTCAAGTTGACATTACTGCAATTACCCGGAAATTGGCAAAAACTCCTGTCACTTGACAATAGCCGGAAATTGGCAAAAGCTCCGGTCACTTGACAATATCCGGAAATGGGACATTAGCATGCAACCCCCCCCCACCCACCCCCAGAAAACGCGACCGGAATGAGGAAAAATGTCAAAAACACGCTGTGCCTATGACACCTGCGCGCACGAAAACCGCGCGGCCAGGGGGCCGGAAGGAACAACAAACAACAACAAACAACAACAAACAACAACAAACAACAACAAACAACAACAAACAACAACAAACAACAACAAACAACAAACAACAAACAACAAACAACAA
>VSDK01000470.1:103088-130963 GCA_009767595.1 Symbiodinium kawagutii
AACAACAAACAACAAACAACAAACAACAAACAACAAACAACAAACAACAAACAACAACAGCAAAGAACAACAAACAACAAACAACAACAACAACAACAACAACAACAACAACAACAACAACAACAACAACAACAACAACAACAACAACAACAACAACAACAAACAACGACAAACAACAACAAACAACAACAACAACAAACAAACAACAACAAACAACAACAAACAACAGCAACAACAACGACAAACGACAAACGACAAACGACAAACGACAAACAACAAACAACAAACAACAAACAACAAACTGCAAACGGAAACAACAACAGCAATACTACTGTAATCATCATGGTAAGACTGATACTAATGAAAATAAGCAGGAGCAACAGCAGAGGCAACAGCAGAAGCAACAGCAACAACAGCAACAATAACAACAACATCACCTCAAGAAATGAGAGTAGTGATATCACAGCCTTCAAAACCATGGTTGTATCTTCTTCTACTGCTTGCTCCGGAAGGACTCCCGCATTTACAGAGTTCATATCCAGGTAGCATTTACTTTTATAATTCACATTTGCACATATGTTGATGTGTACTTACTGAATATTACATCATTTGTTTTCCATACTCTTCCCTTTAAACAAGACAAAAGGTTGTGACTTGAATTCTTGACTCACAACAAATTCATTCACACAAATTTGGTATGCTGCTCATCTGGAATCCATATAGTCAGTCTAAAAGATAGAATTAAGTCCTGGCCAGATCACAAAGTAGGTGAGGTGAGCAAACTTGAGCCACTAAGGATAGCTGGAGATCTAGGGAGGTGTACTTCTGAGGTATTGAGCAACAATCATCTCTACTGGAAGTCCACTCACAGAATTACCAGTCCGTCGACCTTTGACAGCTCCTTCCGTAATGGAAACTGTTTTCTTCGGCCATGAAGGCCCAAGGCCAGACAGGGCCCGACAAGGCCCGACAGGGCCCGACAAGGCCCTTTTCACGCCCGACAAGACACGGCCCGACAATTTCAAGCCGCCCTTCTTCCAAGGCCCTGCGCCAGGCTTGGACTCCACACACGCTCATGGCCAGTGTGGTCAAGCGGGCCTCAGCTGGAAACAGTGTCGAAGCTGGAGGTCGCCGATGCAAAGGTATCACTTGGGACTCATAGGATGCAACAGGGCCATAGGATGCCATAGGATGCCACAGGATGCCAATCATTTCTGAAAGCTTCTGAGTTTTCTAGAAGCTATGGACCACCATTGGCATGGATTCCATCTAGAGAGGTCCAACCGACAGTGGGAGCGTCACTCTTGCCAACATACTGTATAACTATTGAAACATGCGGTATCTGAATCACACGATGAGTCAAGGTACATCAGTGCTAAACCAGCAACCATAGCGATGGAACAAGAAACAGGGACCAAGCAGCTGCAGGGGGTGGACGTCGACAGTAGCCAAATCCTGGACGCATCCTCGCACTCCCACTCTGAACTCCTACTAAACACTAAACTAGTGTTGGTCATACAGATCGAACAATGGAGCCATTGAGCCATGGGAAGTATCCGTCTATCATGATAGAAACTGGTTGAGAGTCCACCCCGTAATGACATAGGTGTGTTCCATGTCAGGTCCACCTTGGAGAGGAATGCAGCACAACATCCGTGTATGGCTGGCATCATGCCCAGGATTTTGCAAGACAGGAAGCTACAGACATTCCATTGTTCTTCGCCAGCAGTTCACTTCGCACACCATTCTTGGTTCACTGATAGTCACCGCCGACATTTCGACTATCATTCCAAGGCATCTTTCCAAAAATGTAGTGGTTTCTCAAAATAGGGGTTTTAATCATTCATCCAAATAAACCCACCATCTTATGGGATTCCCTGCTTGAAGAAACCACCACATAGACATGTTGAGCACCAAGACATCTCTGCCGCTTCACCTCACTGCTTCCCCCAGGGCTCAGGCGTCCAACTTCTTTCCAGCAGTCTCCAGCACTGCAGCCGCCCGCTCTTGGCGACGGTCCAGGGACGACACCTGGGGTTCGGTGCGAAGATGTGGCGGTTGATGGACCAGTTTGCAACATTAATTCGCCATCAGTGAACCATCATGAACATGGAACATGTCAGTGAAACGTATCATTAAGCATTAAGCATATCAGTGAAGTATCATGAACCATCAGCTAAACATAAGGAAGCCACTTTGGTGGTGCGTGGTACTGACCCAAATGAATACTCACAATTGAGCATCACTTTCCAGTATTGACCATCATGAACTATCGACCCTGGTGCACTTTAGACCCTTCTGACGTCCCACAGAACCTGCAGGAACGAAGTGCTGAAGGTCTTTCCGAAGTTATCTCGGGCCTTCAAAACACCGCGCAGCAAACATGACATGACATGACGTGACATGACAGGAGATGAGATGAGATGAGATGAGATGACATATTGTCATCGTCATCGTCCTCTTCGTCTTCTCATTCTTCATCATGTTCATCTTCAATTCATCTTTGTCATCTTCACAGTGATCCCTAGGTTTTGTTTTCGTATACGATTGACCAGTCGTAGTTGATGTGAATGGTTCCAACAGTACTTGTAATCAATACACGAATATGACATAGAATCCCAAATGGTACATCGGATAGCACTAATCCAGTACTAATATAGTGAAGCTGACATGTTGCCCAAACATTGGAACATATAATTGGTAACTATTGTGGTCACTATATAGTTGGATTTGACCACCATGTTGACACTAAACATATGACCATTATTGAGTGAATAGATTGCTACTGTATGAACATCAGTGTTGGTTGATATTTGTTGGCTGTACATTTCGCCATTCCTTGAGGTCTATCACTTAAGCTCCTGACTACCCCAACGGGCGCCTAGCAATTTCAAGTTTGGTTATACTGGTCGATTCACCGCAAGCCATAAAAGAAAGGACTCTAAATGCCAGAGAACCCACAAGGCCACAAAGGTCCACAGATATCACCAAACCATGCGCAAAAAACAATCATCCATGGGATCCTTTACTGAGATCTTGGTTTTCTGTGCTCCGCGAACACCAACGAATCATCCAACCGTTGGTCGCCACGGCCGCCTCATCCGCTGTCAAGACCTCAATGGTCTGACTCACTGCAGCTTGCTCCTCCTGTCGCAGCTTGCCTCAGGGGATCGGTTGGTGAAGAATGGGAGGGGAAAGCATAGTGGAAAATGGTTTGACATTCGATACCAGCCACCATATGGGCATATTGTCAAACAATACCAAAACTACCTAAGAACTCTTGGGATGGTAAGCGGCTAATGGTATGAACAGTACTGGTTGATGACTACGGATAGACAATCAATTCCCAATCAGTTCATCATGCTACATGGAAACTCCTGGCTATTCCCACTCATTGATCAATTACTTGGTTGCTTACATATCCAACTGATCTAATTGTTGGTGAACCAAGATTGGGTGAATCTAATTGCTTTGAAAAAGCTAATGGATCTAAAATCTAAGTTCCTGGCTGTAAGGCCAGATTACGATGACTGGCTTTGGATAACTCAAGCTGGTCCTCACATGAATATTCACACCGAGCCACTGCGCTTCTCGAAGTCCGTATCCATGGATTCGCATTTGGCCTCGTGTGGTGAGGTCATGATGGTCACTAGCAGTTAATACTGGTCACTGTGCTGAATGATGGGTATTGATGGTCAAAAATGATCAATATATAATTGGTAAGCAGTGAATACCTCATAATGTCTGATAAGCTGATTGATATGCTGGGTACATTGGGTGCTGGCCAATTGGCTGAGTAATGTGCTGCTTAATCGTGAAAAATCACAAGCTGGTTACGAGCTGGCTGGCTGGTTAGCTGGATGCTAGTAACAGTTAGCTGGTACCAACAACCATCACCAAACAGTCAGCTGGTTCATGGTTCGAAGGCAAGTTTGCAACTCAATACTTAGCTAGCTTACAAATACTTAATGCTGGCTCCGTTAGCTGGTAAATACACTGCTTCACCAACAAGTAGTAAATATGCTAGTGAACTACTTGGTAAATAGTTACTTGGGTGTTGTAAATATGTTAAGTGTTATGCTCGGCTGGTTAACAAGCTGGTTTCATGATGGGGCAGGGACCTCATCCCCTGAGGGGGCTGCCCCAGCCTTCACTTCGGCACTGACAGCGCTGTCAGCTTCCAAGGCAGCGGTGGTATCCTTGATGTCCTGCGGCCAAGGTTGCCAGAGCTGTCACGGTAATATCCTGCCATACATGTGTACAACATGGTATACATAATATATATATAATATATATATATATACATATTAGTGTATATAACAATATATGTGTATGCATAAACATGGATGGATGGAACTGGTCCAATACAAGTACTGAAGTTGCACATGATATGTGGATAGGCAACGGTATACAGATTGCATACAGTATATGTAAGTTGTTGGTGGCATGTTGGCAGCATACGGACAGCAGCTCACGCAAAAAGTTCTTCTTCAGGAGAGCTTGACTTGTCTGCATGACGCTGCATGTTTGGACACACAGCTGACAAAACGACATATCCTTGATGTCTAGTTGGACACTAAAGAGTGACCCTCCCTTCCTCTTGACCATAAACAGTCCACAAATGATGAGGACCATAGAATGATGAGGACCATAGAGTAACAAGCTTGCCATTCAAGCACATGGTGTTATCTGTCCCTACAGTAGGGGCCTACACAGAGGAAACGAGTAGACACCTTCAGTGGCTCACGGGAGCTTCATTGCTACCCCACCTGCTTGCTCTGGGACTTCTCCAAATCCGCCGCAGCTTTCTGCTCTTTTTTGGCCTAGCGGCAGTGGACTTCCACCCATCCGGGCCTTGCAGTTGACTCTGGGCATACTCCGGTTTGACCGCAGGGGTTACAATAAGCAGTGTCTGCTTTCGGCTGATTTTCCTTGGAGACTTGCTGGTACTGGTTGTTGTCAGCACATTGGCCGGCACTGATAAGCCTCGTTGTTACTTGGACCCCTACGATTCATTGCAGCACCCCGAGGCCTCGAGCTGCTTCTTGTCTGCTTGCAGCTCTTCAGTTTTGGCCTTCATTAAACCTTCATGTGCCTGGCGCAGGCTTGCGACTAAAACATTTCGGATGTTTGGGATACGGATAGAACTTCCAAGACATCCAGGTCGGCCCCCAATTCTCCAAGTTTTGCTAGTTCTTGGAGTCAAAAAATGACTTCTGTTTGCCTTGTTGATTCTTCTTCTTTTCAAAAATTGACAGCATCAGGATCACCATCGGAAATTGCTGGTTATCGCTGGTTCTTGGTGCGGCAGCAGCTGTTTCTCGTGCAGGTCACCCAACTCCACCCATCTTTGTGGGGCACCTTTTTGTCTTCCGTCTCCTGCTGTGTCAAGTCGGAGAGCTGTCCCTCAAAGCTGTCCTGCCGCGAGGAGCGTGGGTCTCAGTTTCCCATCCACTCGCCGTGACATGGGTGAAGTGTGAAACTGTCCCCGTCCTCCACACATAGAGTACTCAAAAGTGATAAGTTCCAAAGAAGGTCCCGCGTAGCTGGGAGTTTCTACCTGTGGCCCCAGGTCTCCCCAGGTCTCCTTGAGACCAGTAAGGATTCCAGCAACGCCATCGATGGAGTCGGGGCCCTCCTCCTGCAAGAGCTCCGGCCTGCGATCGCAAAGATTTGGACCAGGTCTATGGGATCAGCATGATTTCCAACGGTCTATATATTCATAGTAAATATATGGAAAGAGAGATCATGCAATAATGGTCACTAAGTGACCATCAAAGAAAATCATGATCACTTTGACTTTGTTCACTTGGTGACAAATACTCATTGGCGCCTTGTCGTAGCATATCGTTGACCAACATCATGCAACCAGGTAGCCAACACGGTCACCACAAATGGTAACATCCTCCCAGCATAAAGACTGTATCACGTTCGGCTTGCAGCTGGCAAGCATAGTCGAAATTTGAACTCACCCAACGTACTTCTCTCACAATTTAAGCCAGCACTTCAAGTTCCAAGACGAATATTCTTTGATCCAATGGTGTACCCCCAAGAATAGTTTGTCACCAAAACATGTGGCGCATATTTGTCTCCAAACTCTCGACTCTTAAGAGTCTTTAGAGCTTCGCTTCTCTGCAGTTCATCAGTGCTTCCCCTTTGCTCCAACCATTGAGCTTCCCCAAACCCGCCAACACCAACCGACGGACCAACCGACATCAACCGACCAGCCAACCAGCCGCTCAGCCGAACCAACTCGAGCCCCAAACAGCCTGGGAGTCTTGAAGAGTTCATCCACCTGGCGCTGACATCGGTGATGACAAGCTCCCTTACAAGCTCCCTTACAAGGATCCCAAGGTGATGACAAGCCAACTGATCCTAGAGCTTCAGGAGGACCAGGCTGACGGTGATCGGCTTGGCATCGGCTGATGCCAGCATCGTTTCCTTCTTTTCGCAGCTACGCCGTGATGGCTGCTAGATATCGTCTTTGTGAGTCGATGTGTGAAGCAAGTTTCATGGATACATCATTGAGAACCACTGAGCCACCACCCCAATCTACAAAATCAACTTGTGTGGTCTGGTTGAAATTGGAAGGATCCCAAGACCCCGAATAGTCGAAACGGAGGAAACTTGAAATGCTCAACTTCCTCTTCAGGTGTTTAGCTTTGACTTGCAGACACAAGATAACGCAAGTTTAGAATCTCTTGGCAAGCTGCTCACCCGTTGCTGAGTCTGTACATGAATTGGATCGAATTCTTGTTTCAAATGTTAAACAACAACTCTCACTCTCAGAAGGCAAGTCACATCATGATGATACTCTCCCGCTTTGTGTATTACTTTTGTTTCCTAGGAATATGTGTAAGGTTGAAACCCTTCATTTTTGTGCAAACATAAATCCACTTTTTGCAGATTGTTTCAAGCTGGCAAAACAATTCCCCCACATGGGCCCATGAACTGCCACCAAAAAGCACTTGAGCTGGTTGTTTACCTAGGTAGGTTCAGCTGTTTACCTGTCAACTCAAGACAACCAGTTCTTTAGACACTACCGTACCACACGTGCAGGCCGTTCAATTTGATCCGAAAGTTGTTGCACCTCGCTACGTTGGGCATCGTTGAGCAGCCGATCCTTGGCGGCATGTGCTCTGAGGCAGTCTCAAACTTCGATCAAAAAATACGTTTCTTTGGTGGTTGGAAGTTTGATCTGATTGTTTTCCCTCCCAAAAAAAAATAACGTATTGGAGCTATTCCCACATCCAAGGGCAGCCCAGGGCCCAAGATCATTGGTTATGTTAGAGAAATATGTGTGTGTGTGTGGGTGTGCGTCGCCATGCGTAATCTCTACATCCGTAGCAAAGGATCCAAAACAAGTAGAATTGTTATAGAACCAAAGTTTTGCTTGTACCTCGTAGCTCGGAGATTCGACTGGATTGATGATTGATGGCTCGAGATTCCACATCACATGCCCATCATAGCGTCACTTCCCTCTTTGTGTTACATTTCTTGATGGCTCGGATTCGCACCATGGGGGACTCATAGCGTCGAGTTGCGTGTCTCAGAAGAACCACCTTCAACTGGTTCATGGCAACTGCCATTCGTCCCTGTGGCGTTGGGGACGTGGTTGATACCCTGAAATAACAACATGGCATTGCGGCATTGAAAAATCAACCAAGCCGCAAGTTGATGAAAAATAACCAACCAAGAAATTGTGAGCGAAACCTCGGGTAATGTTTGGGGAATACTACTGTCCATCGAGGATATCAAGTGCATTTGTTGAGGTTGGTGGTTGGTGACCCATTTTTGATACGGTTTGTCCAGCCGACGTGCCGATAATTTCTTGCACCAACACTCTGCTTCAAAGTCAGAAACGTCTTAGATCCTCTAAATCACCCTTAAGAAATCCGAAATTCGGTAATCCCGCGATTGCATGCTGCTTCGGAGTTCTGCTGCTACAAGCAAACGTCATGTTTCTTACTTTCTGGTGAACCTTTCAACATATTATTTCATATGCTTTCATTACAATCACAACCGCTGACGGAGTCATATTCCAACGCACACGTTGGTCTAGCAATCAGTTGCTCAACCAAATTTGTTGAATATCAGTCACACATGAATTGAACATGAATCAAATTGAGATCAACTTCAGATAAATCATACCATGATGTCTGTTTGTTGGATATGCATGGGTATAGGTCACAGAAAACACACCATATGCATAGATGTATACGCCTCCTGCATCAATGGTTTAGAAGTCAACAGACTCTACGATGTAGCACCATTCTTGGGTGGAACTACTGAATTGTTGCGACGTCTAAGATGAGAACTTGTCCACATACGGTTTCGAAGATTCCAAAATGCCAAAAGGTAAGAAAATGTTGTGCCAACTCCTGGATCTATCAGACGATATGCCCACCTTTCTGTGGAAACGATCACATAGATTTCACAATCTGCACAAAAACATCGAATTCAAACTGAGATCGATAGTGAGATAGAGACTGAGATAGAAATTGAAATGCTAATGGTCGGTAATTAAATGCATACAGTATGACATAAGCATCGATGTAGAGGATACCATACAGATTGTGATATGATTGTCGTTTTGCGAGATGGGACCTTCTCCCAAAAAGACCGCTCGTACAACACAACCAAGGTCCCCAAGGCCCCAACGGCCCCAAGACCCCCAACCGCCCCAAGGGCCCCAAGGTCCAGACTGTAGAGGTCTGCAAGAACGAGGATTCAGCCTTTTTACCTCAGAAACTTCAAGAAAATCCAAATCAAAGCAACACGATGCAACAAGATGCAGCAAGTTGCCCTACAGCTCGCGACTCGGGCAAGTACAATCCGGAGCTGGGGGTCGTGAGTAGAATATCAAAGCGTTCAAAAAGAGACCATGATTGGAAACTACAACTTAACCCTTGGATGAAAGGCTGTTTGTCAATCCAACTTGCCAAAACCGTGTCTGATTAGCACATCTGTCTAAACTTATGCCAGCATAGCATTTTGGTCTAGCTGATTATGTAACTAGTATCACTAGCTCTTCGTAGAAAATCCGCCATTGCGATATGAACTTGTTGCTTTGCATGTTGATACATATGATATCCCCACAATTAATCCTTGCCAATCAGTATTTAGTCACACCTGGTCGCTGCCAGCTCCAAGGCACTCATGACGTCCAACGCCTTATCCACCGATTCGGCGGACTGCTTGAGGTCCTGGCAGGTCGCCAAGGCGCAAGTTCCAGCAACGTTCACCAGCATCGGCTTATTGTGACTGTGAAATAACTGTCGCGTTGATTTTACTACAAGTCATGTTTGTTCAAACGATACAACTACACGGCCACAACTCACTGAACTGTTGGTCTGGTGCTTGTGTATCAAGCTACATTGAACATTGGCTCTCATCTTGTCGCGCCAGTTCTCCCCAGAAATGTGAGCCCAAAAAAAGTGTCTAGTATGGAATCATTTTGGGGACGTGAAACCAGCAGTCGGAGGTGTTGACACACACGCAAGATATCAAACACGTCTCTGTTGAAGTTGGCTGTAGACTGTTGTTGATTCTATCCTTGTCATTGGCTGGGTGGGATTTGCTGAGCTGCCGCAATCAGCATTGGTGTCCAAAACAATGGGCTTTGGGTCTTGGGGCCCCCAGAATCCAAAAAAGCTGGAGATGATATTCTCTTCTGCTGCAGGCAATACACCCAAGATCAAATGAGATGATCATCTTGCAAACTAAAATGCCCCGCACAGTTGCAAGGGCCTGCCTGCCAATGGCATTTTTTCTTAACACATTCGGATATAGTTCTTTTGCCTCGAACTGTTGGCAGGTCCGTTTGCCAACACCAGAGCCTATTGTACATGCTGGATGCCCATCTCATAACCATCTCACACGCGAAGCCAACAGGATCCCATCAAGAACTGCAAACTACCCAAGGCTTCATCCCAAAAACTTCTGCATAACTTTGGAGAATTCCTGTCTCAAGTGATTGGTTCCAAGTCTTTTTCATTTCCCAATCCACCAGCACTCAGCTTCCCACCCAATCTGACCCAGTTTTCCACCAGCTCCCTCCGGGCTCCCTCCTTCTTGTCGGCATTGAATTCACTCAGCTGCTTCTTGCGCAGGGCCTGCGCAGAGGCCAGAGCCTTTTCGTTGCCAGACACCTCCTCCTGCAGCTGCTGGCGAAGAAGTCCCAACTTGCTGCCCAAAGAAACTTCAATATACAAGGTCCAACTGAGCTTACGTCTAAAACAATGAAATTGAAAGAGTGCTGGATTCTTCTCAGTACCGAAAAACAATGAATCCCATATTGGTCAGTGGCTACAGGGCTATCGTCATGAGTTTTTATCAATCACGCAGCAGTACAAGTCTACCCTATGATGGAGAGACTTGTTTCGCAACAATTTGCAAGAAAAAAACGAACTTTCCAAGAAATACACACCAGAACTCACCCCACTCATTCGCCACTTGGCAACTCGAACGTGGCGCCACCCGGCTCTCCAGGAAGCACCAGGCACCACCGGCGACGAGCCTCGGCCACGGCAATCTCTGTCGCAAGGCGAGAGCTCGTCGCCGTGAGTTCCTCCACCCGAACTTCCAGGGCCTCGCCACGGTGTCAATCCTTTCCTCCAGACATCTTCTTGGATACAAAATGGAGAAGAAAACATCAGATTTCTATAGATATTCATATATACACATAATTGTATAATATATATATATATATATATATTATGTAAATATAGATATAGATATTTTTGACAAGATATCAGTATAATACACTTATCATATACATCAGCTATCCAGAAGCCAGAGTAGGACCTACCTGGTGCAAATCTTCATCAGCAGCGGAATACTCCATCATTTTGATGCATGTGCAAGTTTTCTCTATATTGTTTTGATGCAGGTCCTATGGTGATCAGGCCTTCCGCAAAGTCCGAGATCTGTATCCAACAAACACAGAAATCAGCGCCGCCTTGACCTTGCTCTGTGCTTCCTCAATGCTCTTGGCTTTTTCATTTCCGTTGGTCTTGCACCAACATTGCATCTTCTCATGGGTCTCCTCACAGTGCAGCGACTCGATCAGTTGATCAACCCGGGGCCATGTATGAAGATATACTCATATGTGACCCAGGACAACCATCTCGGTCTCGACACATGCAGAAGAGTGACATGTTCTTCAAAGTATTAGCCGTCCAAGACTTCTTGTGCATATTGTTGTTAGTCAAAAGTTCCGTCTTTAAAAGAAAGAGGTAATGAATTGCAAGAATAACATTGCACTCAAACGGACTCTCTCTTACTTTCTTGCAGCAACAGGCATAGTTGGTCCCAGCAAGCTTCTTCCGTATTGTTCTTCGCTCTTTCGTCAACACTGATTATGGTCTATCATGGTCTATCTCTCTTACTTTCAACGAAAAACTTCTCAATTGCTGGACTGTTTCGTACGCTTGTTACTGCAACCATCTGTAACCCCCATCCGTTCCAAGATATCCAAATTCCAAATCCAACAAACACAGCAGGCTGCAGTGGTTGGAGTGCAGCTCCCATGGCACTGATGGCACCTCATCCTCCTTGGCCTCTTTCTCCAAATTGGCTTGCATACCCTGCGCTGATGTCACAGCCACAAATGGCATGGCAAGGGTGACTCTAAACAGCCTCCCCCGCCATGATTTAACTACTGCAGGGTGAATTCATGAGCCAAACCAATGCAGATCCTCATGGGTCAACAATCCAAACATCGTCCAAGTTCAGCAATAAAGAAGCAAGTTCTGGGATATGTCTTGACCTGGTTGCGCCTCTGAAAATGGAACACCTCATCATAGTCATGACAGGTTGCATCCACCCCCACCGTGCCTCTAACAGGTTGACCACTTTGGTGACTGGCCTGAAGACCAACCAACAGGATCTGATGAAATGAATGGCTCAAACTCAGACTGTGTCAACTTACATGGCAGTTGGGTCAATATGAGGCTGACCACGAATGCGCGGTGCCACTATGGCTAAATCACCCGCAATTGATGATGTTCAGCTTGAAAATCGTGAATTTCGTAGGACAGCATTCATGGACAATCCTATGTTTGGATTTCAGTGCCGGGGTTATACAGGCAAAGCAAGGGGCCCGCAACTTGGCACAGTCCTATTGTTTTTGGACCGAGAGGTTGTTCAACCTGTCTAACCCGTCCAAGCCATCCAACCTGTCCAATCACCTTCCAACCTGTCCAACCTGTCCAATCTTACTTTTCTATCTTTTCTTGATCCTGGTAAGAATCAAAAGAAAACTCTGCTCTCAGTAACAGCGGTACCACTCCCAACACTTTTGGCACTTCGTCAAAGTTCACAGTACCTCAAAGGGGAGACCCTGAAGCACCATGGAACCATCGCCATCCGTCGTCATCGCCACTGAGGATCAGACTTTGTTTCCATCTCTTCGGTGAAGACCTGAGCGAACGAAACACGTTGGAAAACATGTCAGGAAAACTTCGGTTGAAAAGGCACCCCCTGTCCCTCCATGTTTCCTTGGCAGCGGGAACAGAAGTACTCCTACATGTTATGTGAGACTTGACACGGGTCTGCAGCAATACTGATAGAAGCGGCTCAACCACAGTTGATCCAGGGCGTGTGGTCCTTGTAGTTCACATCGGCGACACCAGCTCTGAAGCATCAATTGATTTCACGAATCAGTGTCTGACGGCCAAAATAATGGTCACGAACCACAGCATCAATCAAACCGATCCAAACAAGATGCATGGAAAAGATATGGAAACTTCCAAGAATCCCGTGAAACATCAATCAAGTTCACTAACATTTACTAACCACAAGTTGTCCACAAACTCCAACTGGACCAGTTCAGCTTCGGGCGAGGCTGGTGCCATGCACCAAGGCCATAAAGCAGCACAGAGCGCGGATCATCTCCTGCCAACCGTCAACGTGCAGTGTGAAAACATAGCGACAGAAATTGCATCAGTCAAATTACCAGTGGGTATCATTGGGAATCATACCTTAACTACCATTTCAAAGTGCCAAGCAGAGTTGTTCCCGCTCTACAATGATCCGGTTCAGTTTAGTTGCCATGGGTTGACACGCAGATAACCAACAACAATTCAAAGAAATAACGCAACAAGTTTCGAGTCAAACGAGAAGAGACATGCATTGCAGCACAATCCTTCTCTTTCAGCTTTTCTTGGGGCCACAAATTCCAGGGTATTGATTAATTGGGGCCAATTCATTTCATGCTGACATAGTTTTAACAAAGTTGGCCCTTCCCTTCGGCAGAAACGATAATTCCAACTCCTTTGATGGACCCGCCCCTGGCTGCGCTACAGTTCTTCCAAAGGAAGACGGGAATATTTCGACTATGTGCCATGCGAGCCCATGGTTGCAGCAACGACAAAAGCATGAGTTCGGCTGCGGTCAAAACAACTAACCCAGTTTTGCAACGCAACAGCAGCAAAGACGTATTCCATCCATTTGCAGATTTTTGTTTAAGTTGTGAAGTCTGCAATTAGTTCCACTTATTGCAGTGTTATGTCCATAAATTATTACGTTGTTTATTCATATCAGTTCGCGCCGCTATGTTCGTAAACGTTTCGCAGGCGACACGATGACCACTGGCAAAGATAGACCGCAAAAACAAACAATACGACATGTTTTCACGTTTTGTTTTAGATGTCGCGTGGACAAACAAAAAGCAAACACCAAAAATTGTCACCAAACCTGCCCGCATTGCCAGCCATCACCATCAGGGGATCGTTTCAGTTATTTTTTCTTAAACAATCTAATGATCTAATGTTTTTGTATTTCACGATCGCCTGTAAAAGTAAAATCGTTTTTTGAATTCTCTTTTGCAATTGGTTCTAGAATGACATTGAATTTAATGCGTTTGTTAGGGAATTTTTTCCTTATGATTCACCAGCGTCATTAAAAATTTTCACAAAATGTTGGCATGTTAAATCACCAACCAAGAGCAAACAAGAAACAATGAAAACAAAACAAACAAAAAAACAAAAGAGCAAACAGACAAACGATGTACGAACGTTAAAACGTACGAACGAATGCACGTGCGAACGTACGAACGTACGTACGTACGAACGTACGAGCGAACGAACGCACGTACGAACGAACGAACGAAGGTACGAACGTAAAAACGTAGGAACATACGAACGTACGAACGAACACACGTAGGACCGAACTAACGTACGAACGTGCGTATGTAGGAACGAACGAATGAACGAACGAACGACCGGCCGAGCGAGCGAGCGAACAAACGAACGAACGAACACACAAACCAACGAACGAACACACGCACAACGCACGAACGCACGAAGGCACGAAGGCACGAAAGCACGAAGGCACGAAGGCACGAAGGCATGAACGCACGAACACACGAACGAAAGAACGATCGCACGTTCGCACGAACGCAAGAACGACGGACGCACGAACGCACGAACGCACGAACGCACGAACGCACGAACGCACGAACGCACGAACGCACGAACGCACGAACGCACGAACGCACGAACGCACGAACGCACGAACGCACGCACGAACGAACGAACGAACGAACGAACGAACGAACAAACCAACAAACCAACAAACCAACAAACCAACAAACCAACAAACCAACGAACCAACAAACCAACAAACCAACAAACCAACAAACGGAAGAAACGTTACAAACGAAACAAACGAAAGAAACGAAACAAAAAAAAAACGAACAAACGAAAAAAAACGAAACAAACGAAACAAACGAAATAAACGAACCAACAAACCAACCAAACGAAACGAAACAACGAACCAACGAACCAAGGAACCAACGAACCCACAAACCAAGGAACCAAAGAACCAAGGAACTAACGAACCAGTGAACCCACGAACGACGAACGAAGAAACTTTTTTTTGCCTGTTATGGTGTGTGGCGCCAAGTCTGGGTCACGTGTAAAGACAGCGAAAGTGAAAAAGAGAAGACATGCCAGAACGAACCAAAGAACGAGCCAACGAACCAACCACCGAATCAACAAACAACCGAACCACCGAACCAACGAACCAACGAACTAACAGATGGGAACAGGGTGGGGGGGCAGACGAAAGATGAAACCTTAAGGTCACCTTGGATCTTAAAGCTTAAGGTCCTGGGAAGGCAACCTTGGACCTCAAGGCTGAAGGTCTGAACGAAGGTCCACATGTTCTTAAAATTCAAGATCTAAACTGATCTTTGCATTCTTGACCTTAATTTGGAAGATTAGAAAAAAATTAATTGCTGAGCTTTTGCGAAAACAAGTAAATTGAAAAAGTCCTAATATCTTTCAATTTTCCAGAGATTTTGCATTTGACATGTAGTTTTGCGAACAAAGGATTTGGCTGTAATTTTTGATTTTTTAACGCAAAAAAAAATAAAGATCCAAGACCTTTAACCTCAGGTCCAAGGCCACCTTTGTTCAGCGTTAAATCTTTCGCATTTAGATCGAAGATGTAGATTTTCGTTGGACCTTTAATCTTGAGATCCAAGTTCGAGACCTTCGCTTGGACCTTTAATCTTGAGGTTCAAGATGACCGTTCAGATCCTAAACCTTAAGATCCAAGTCACCTTCGCTGGGATTTGCAAGCGTAAGGTTCAAAGTGACACTCGTTCAGACCTTAAACCTCAAGATCCAAAGTCATCTTTGCCTTAACGTCTTGTTTTTGGCCTGCGGCGGCGCCGTTGTGGCGCTAAGCCTCGATCACAAGTACAGACTGCGAAATTGAAAAGGAAGAAACGCCTAGAACCAGCCAAACACCCTTTTTTTCCCGGGTAGCGTCTCATGTGCACGAAACACAAGTCACTACCTATCCAAGCAAGACTGCAATAGCAAGGCAGTGGATTCACTAATTGAATGTACATAGCAAGAAGGATGAATAAGAAGCAAACAAAGACAAAAACGCCAAGCAGAAACCACCAACCAAACAAAAAAACCGCCCAACCGGCCAAACAAAAAACCAGCAACACCCATCATCCTCTTACCAATACAAGTCCAGAGACTGGACTAGGGCTAAATGAAACGTGTGAAACTTCGCACTCACTCTGCTCAGAAGACAAACATCCAGGCATCGTTTGTTTCCGGGGTCTAGGCTTCTATTTGGGCCCACTACCCTTCGTTGAAGGGGGGCTTGGGAGTGAAGGGGGGCTTCGTGAAGGGGGGCTTCAAGGGGGGCTTTGAAGGGGCGCTTGAAGGGGGTTTGAAGGGGGGCTTGAAGGGGAGCTTGAAGGAGCTTAAGGGGGGCTTGAAGGGACTTTCAGGGGGGGGCTTGAAGGCGGGGTTGAAGGGACCTTCAGGGGGGGCCGGGGACTTCAAGGGGGGCTTGAAGGGGGTGGCTCTTCAAGCTTCAGATGGTCATGATGAAATATCTAAAACCAATGTCATCAACATCACAAATTATTCATGTTATTTGACATTTGACATTGGGCTTTGCTATCAAAAACCATTGGCCCGGGAAATTTTAACAATGGCATTTTTACTATGTGAACAGTATCATTGAAATGATTCAAAATTTGCCACCAAATTTTGCAAGGAAAGTTGTTGGGCCGGTGAACTTGAATTAATGTATCTGAAGCCCAGTCAGCCGGGAAACTTAACTTTACTACTTTTATGTCCACATTTTATCGGTATCGATATTATTTAAAAACTGTTGGCCCCGGACATAGAATTGAAAAATGTCAAATGTGAAAAATAATATCGATACCGATAAAATGTGGACATAAAAGTAGTAAAGTTAAGTTTCCCCGGCTGACTGGGCTTCAGATACATTAATTCAAACTCACCGGCCCAACAATTTTCCTTGCAAAATTTGGTGGCAAATTTTGAATCATTTCAACGATATTGTTCACATTGTAAAAATGCCATTGTTAAAATTCCCCGGGCCAATGGTTTTGATCGCAAATCCCAATGTCAAATAACATGAATAATTTGTGATGTTGATGACATTGGTTGTAGATGTTTCATCATGACCATCTGAAGCTTGAAGAGCCACCCCCTTCAAGCCCCCCTTGAAGTCCCCTTGAAGCCCGCCTTCAAGCCCCCCCTGAAAATCCCTTCAAGCCCGCCTTCAAGCCCCCCCTGAAACTCCCTTCAAGCCCCCCCTTAAGCTCCTTCAAGCTCCCCTTCAAGCCCCTTTCAACCCATTGTTCACCTTGGTCTGCGGCATTGACACTCACAAGGTCGTGATAGAAGGTGCCCACCAGACTTTCATAAACCGTACCAGTGACCCTGGAGGTAATAGGAAACATAATGGACCAGGCGTGGGGTCCATTTCCTACACCTGCTGCAGCAGAGGCTGAACAGGCAACGGCAAGGGTAATCGGGGAATGTGGCAAGGCTATAAATGCTCCCAATGCAAAGCATGCCTACCGGAGAGTCCAACTTAAGAATAGCTGCACAAGGAAGCTGTTCACAAATCCACGTAGCAATGGTCGAGTCATGCGCATGGGAGGGCCCATGGGTACTTCTCCATAATTCAAACACCGAGTTTTTGGAGATCTCCTTGACATGCTGTAATAGGTCAAACCTCTTGACTCCTCCACAGTGGACCACTAATCGACTTGGAGCAATGCTAAAAGTAGTCGGAATAAAAGTGCTGCTGAGTGCTTTGAGGCTTATGGGGAGCTTCATCAGTTCAGATCTGAGTTCAATAGCCTCTCTGTTCCGACTGTCAACGTGGCGCGGCGCCTCGATCACAAGTACACACTGCGAAGTGAAAAGAAGAAGTGCCACTGACCTAAGCCAAACAAAAACGCGGGAAAGAACCAAGAACCAAGCAAATCAGACAAACAAGAACCAAAAACCGAACCACCCCCAAAAACGAACAAACGAACAAAAACCACCAAGTCAATGAAGGCACTGCCAACATTGACTAGGTGAAACGTCCGCTCTCACTCGGCTCACGAGTCGACGTTCAAAGCATCAGCATCGATCCTCTCACTTCCCGTACTACTTTGGTCACCGCGACCAAAGTGTAGTTCCACCATCCGCGACAGTCAGTACGAAGTACTCGCATCACGGGTTCAACCAACTGATGAATCAGTGTGTGAGAAGTTGTCCTTCACAGTGAGAAGTGAATGGTACTAGAAGCCAACTGTTTTTGCGTATGCCGATGTAAAGTGATCCAAAATTATTCAAAGAGCCACAGAGGAGCCCCCTCAATCGAATTGCGGAAGGGGCCCTCCCCAGAGGGCCCCAGTGCAGTAGGATTGCCGAATCAATGTCAGGAAGCACCCCCTCTCCAGCGAGTAAAAATACCTTTAGCCTGGCATCACGCCATGGCAACCAAGAAGCAAACCAAAACCAACAACCAGCAGCCCCCTTCCATTAAATTAGCCAACCGGAGGGCCTTCTCCAGAGGGTCCCAGCGCAGAAGTATTGCCTGACCGGGAGTCTCACTCTAGGCTGGTGAATGTACTCTCATTGATTGAGATCTTTGGTCTTTTGCAATTGTTACGTGACCGCTGCCACCAGTGCAAAAAGCGGCGCTCTTGCAGAAAAAAAAGAAATATTGCATGACCGGGGTCAGGAAGCATCATCTCTTGATGAAGATGATGCATGTAGCCGGGCAACGCCATGGCAAGCTTATATTTTTGCGCCTCTCCGATCTTTCCGTCCCAATTGAAAGGCACATAGTTCAGCGGACATTGCTTGGAAGACCATGATAACAACATCGAGCGGTCACAATGTTTTTGCTGTGTCTCACTCACACTTGTCTCTCGCTTCCCCGTCATCTTCTCTTTCTTTTCCCTGTGTCTGATTCTCCTCTTCATCTTTACCTTGTGGCTTTTGGCCTTTTGAATCGCCCCTTCGCCTCCAGAAACAACCAAACAAAATAAACAAGCAAACAAATATTTAAAGCAAGTCTTTCACAGCGATGACTCAAGAACTAAGCCTGGGAGACTGGGCCCACCCCGTTCGTCCAAGGGGGCTTGAAGAGAGGCGTAAGGGTCGACGAAGAGGGCTTCCCTCCCACAGCCCCCTCCCCCTGAAGGTCCGAAGCCTTCAAAGAGACGCACGGATAATGAGTCTAGAATTGAGCCACACGGTTTCCGCTTCATTTATTGGTACGATGCGGATAAGGTCGCACTCCTGGGAAAATATTTCTGACAAATCACCAAAGAACTGTGTTCAGCAATGCAGCTACGATCCGACCACAGCTCCCAGCTCACCCCCAATCCAGCGTTTGTGCCGGAGGAAGAAGTGGAAGGGCAGGGCAAAGGATCGAACAAAGGAAAGTCAATCCAGGGCAAGTCGAGAGCAGTTGGCCTACAGAGGTCTTCTGCTTCGTCCTCCCGGTACCTGACGCACGTCCCGCTTAAAGTTGAAAACGGTCAAGCTAGCTGGAGCACGTGCTTTTGATTGTTTCTGATTCAATCAAGTCTTTCCTTTCTGTCAGCAACGATCGATATAGTGGCCCACAGAACTTTGAGGCCTATGCCTGTGCTGACATTGGTCTTTCACGGGCAATAGGTACCACCATCATTTTGTCTTCTGTGGAGACAAGAAGGCTGGTAGGTGTGGCTCGACGCATTGACACTGACTCACTTGGGGTCACTGAGAGCGTGGACCGATTTAAGCGGCACATCGTCTCAGACGAGGCAATGCGAGGTAGACTCTGCGGCAACAGAATCTGTGACGATTCTCTTGCATTGGCATTAGAAGGGGCCAGCAATTCCCCACAGGGGGTGACATTTTGAGATTGCACCTGATATTAGTCGAAGCACGCAACTTTCAACCTCATGTGTTGGATCATTGGTGTTTCTCTGAAAGCTGTTTTATGGGTCTCTTGTGGGGTAATGGGCTGGGCAACCAGAGACGAGTCTTGTGGAAAGCACGCCCGAGAATCCACGACCCAGCCTGAAATGTCATGTGGCCTCTGCATCAAGGACATTTTATAACTCTTGGGCAATCGCAAAAGCTGCAACCGAAGAGGGTCTGTCCGGGTCCACTCCATGGAAACAAAATTAGCGTGGAAACGGACACTCTACAGCACCTGCAGATCAGAAGTCCTCCAGTCAAAGACACACCTAACCATCCATGACAAGGATTCAGCGATCAAAGCTCAAGCATCTGGCCAACAGACTGGAGCCAACAAGCTTGGAAGTTAAGAGAAACTTCCGCTGCTGACAGGCTGCTTGATTTCTAGGATCTCTACTTTTCCTTGCTTTATGAACAGCACACTGCAGGGATCCTTGTCATGCTTTTTCTCCTTGACAATCAGGCCATCTGGCGAAAACATGGCATTCTGCCATGATCCCTTTTTGAATCAGAGCCTCCTGGCATCAGTAAGGACAACCTGGAGGAAGATCAAATGACATCTGTGGTGCTTGGCTTTCGATGATTGATTCGCATGGCAATTTTGGGGGAGCTGGAGCCCCTGCTTTGTTTTTAGATATTGTGGTCTCTTCTTTCCGCCTTACGTTTGCCAGAAAGAGGGAGAGGTGGATCCGTGAGGGTCCGGGGGATGTCAATAGAGGGTATAGCGCTTGACGTCCTAGCGAACCGTGAATGAACACGATACCTTGGGACCCCCTAGTCGGCGTGTGTTGACATGTTGGGTAGCTTCTCATGTCACACTCTCATTTGTGTTTGCGCACATTCTTGGGTGATCGTGCGGCCTCTCACGGTCTCTGGTACACGTCGGTCGGTACACACGTGGTACGGGATCGACGGGTCCCACCTAACTCTTTGTCTAGGTTAGCTACAATCTTGGATGACACTGGGAACAGGCAAGATCGATGAACCTCTTAGGGATTCATTCCCGAGGAGGGGTCAGGTGGGGCAACCTACTGGCTAACGGTCAATATTCATCGTGGATGGCTCACGGTGGACAAGACCGTCGGTTCCTCCCTAACAGTGTTAAAGTCCTGTCGTAAGACAGGTATATCCTCTTGGGATATATGGGATCGCTAACGACTGGGTCATTGATCGGTCCACTCACGTCCTTCGGGGTGAGTGGGCTCAATGTTCGGTCTGGCCACAGAAGGGTCATCTGCGGATGATTCGAGCTGTGCTCCGGTGGGACCAAGGTCACTGAAAAGGTGACTTAGACTTACCACTCCTTTCTTGGTTTGTTTTCTCTGTTGTTGGTAAGAACGATGGAGTCCGGGAACCTTCGGGGGCATCACGAGTGGGTCTTCCTTGGATAGAAGGTGAACATCTTGGATGAAATGAATGGGTTCCGTCTCCACGTTGACCTGGTTTGTTTGGTCCTGGCTGAACTTGATGGAAATGAATGGGTTCGGTTTCCACGTCACTCGGTGTGTCCTTCTCCTTGGTTCGACTGGCGGCTCGTGGTGTGGAAAGGGGAGCGCCTCTGGCTGCGCCTGGTGGTTGCTTCTTCGAGAAATTGAGCAGGGCTCTTTCTCCCTTGCTTCTGTTTGACTACCAGGAGGCCAAAGCTCCCAAGCGACAAAAGTTTGATCATGGAACTTGCTGGGGCGGGCCAAGCGCTCAGACAGACGTAGAAGGGCATGGTCATCTCTCCTCAGAGCAGAGATGCTTCTATTATGCTGTCGTTCGTCATGTTGCATGATGTGGAATCGGTCATCACCAAAGGCAATTTGCCTTTTCGAAACACCAAGATCTATTTTCCAACCGCCTTTTTCGAACCTTGTGCTTGTCTAATGCCAAGCAACTCAAATTCATAGGGTCATGGCAGGACACTGTGTTCTCTCGGAAAGGCCTTCTCGTGAAGAAGTATGTTGCATATTGCAAGTTGTTTGATTGTTGACGTCAACACCCAAGCACGAATGCAATATCCAGTGAGAAGCGCAGCAAAAGTAGTCTAACATAAAAAGGCAGGCGCCCTTTCTGTGAATTGAAACAAAAGGGGCCCTGCCCAGAGGGCCCCCCTTACAGAGGTATTGCCTGACTACTACTAACGAAGCAGGGGGCAGGGAGGGTACTGAGCCTTTGGGATGCCACAACGCATCTGGGAAAGTGTGATTGATGACATCTTCATCTGGGCAAGAAGAGATCGCAAAAAAGTCATTGCGTAGGGTCTCTGCAGATGCCGCCTTGAAATTGGCAGCATGAGCTTGCCCCAAGATAGATTTTTTTCCAGGTAGTGCCTATTGCACACAGAATGCAAGTCACTAGTAGTGCAGGAAGCCTAGGTCAAAGATCGCAGGATCTTCAATTAATGCAAAATGACCATTGAGGTGAACCAACACCAACCAGCCAAACCAAACCAACACCAAAACCAGAAAACAAACAAAGAACCGCAACCAAACAAACTCCAAAAGAACCCCAGACTTCAGTGGTCATTCTGCACGTAAACTACAACATATGCACAAAGTGAGACAGGTGACACTCCGCACTCACGCATCAGAAGGCGTTCAACTCGGCATCGTCTTCACCACTCATCGGATCATTACAAAAGCCACGAAGGCTCTCTCAATTGTTGCCAAGCGATCACTTCCTAAAACAGGCCAACAGGAAATGCACAACGCCTTTACAAGTTCGTACAAAGAAACGTTCATCCCGGCAGGCAAGCATGGTAAGTGCGAAGATGTAAAATGGAGCTCCAGCCCCCCCCAAAACTGCGCGAATCAAGCCTCGAAAGCATAGCACCAGAGGTGCACACACGTGATTCCAAGAACCAAAGTCGCCGCTGTGAGGTCCACAATGGGCACACCAAGCCCTGGATATTTTCGTATTGATACCTCCAGCAAATGCATGCCTCCAAACAGCCGCTTACTACGGGCATCCTGAAACGGTCAGAAGTCTCCTTGCTATGGCTGCGGAAGTCAATCAACAAGCTCCTTTGCTCAAATACTCCGGAGTGCCATATCCATGGTAGGAGTGTCAGTCCTCTTGCAGCCCCAATGGACATCAACTGACCAGGTGTCACAGATATTAAGTTCCAATTGCTCGGTCATAATTCTCAATGCTATTCTTATCAAATTGGAGAGTCTCACCTTGCATTCGCTCCAGGGACGAGATTTGGCACCCTCACTTCAATATGCAGGGTGGTGGGGTTCAATCGACAGGTGAGAAGCTCAAGCTTCTTGCTGGCCAAGAGACCCGTGCCCACTAGTCTGCGAGTCAACGGAAATCAAGTGCCTTCTCCAATCTGCTGCTTGATGTTAGGGATCTCTGCTTGCCCTGAAACAAGTTGATAAACCATCTCTTGGACCAAATCTGAAGGCTGTAACTCCTGATGACATCTGACGCGTCGTCATTCTGCTGTGTGCGTGTTGCCGATTGCACATTTTAATTTGTTTGAGACGTTGACGTCAATACTCAAGCACGAATGCAGTGTCCAGTGAGAAGCGCAGCAAAAGTACTCCAACATGAAAAGGGCAGGCGCTCTTTCTGTAAATTGAAAAGAATCGACAGGCGAGGAGCTTACGATTTTTGCTGGCCAAAGAACCCATCTGGGAGTCAACGGAAATCGAGTGCCTCCTCGAACCTGCTGCTTGATGTCAGGGACCTCTGCTTTACCTTGCTCTATGAACAGCAAACTGTATTCCGCTCATGCTTGGCAAATGCCTCTTCAGATGTCACCGTTCAACATTAGCCGCTAAGACCCTTTCCCAACACTAATCTAAATCTATGTTGGGACAAGCTCTTCATAGAACAAGATAGAGTGCTGAAACACAAGATGAGTGATGACAGAAGAGATGACCTGACCAGTCAATTCCAAGAATGTATCAACTGCCTCTTCGTTTGATTGCCCGATCTTGTCTGGACCATTGACTTTTTTGCGCTGGCTTCAATTTGAGTTTGTGATCACTCTCTAACTTCGTCGGCCATCTTGTACAGTTTTTCGTTGTCTTACTGTGGGCTTGTTAATGCACCCTCATTGATTGGGATTTTTCAGTTTCTTTTGTTTTGACTTCAATGACCGCTGCCACCAGTGCACATGCGGCATCCACGCAGGAAAAAAGTGATCCAGTAAGAGCGGACATTTCACCTCGTTATGTTTTTTTTTTGCTCGCCTGCATCGCCTTGGTAGCACTAAGCTAAGGTCGATAAGAAGCAGTGAAACCAAGTGAAGCAAGTGAAACAAGGTGAAACTAAAAAGAAGCTTCGAAGCATTGAAGCGTAGAAGCAAACGAAGCAGGCAGTAAAACTGCGAAAATCATGTACATGCAATGAATTCCCCGCCTCACAAGTCCTCTGCATATCACTACGCGTTAAGCAAGAAGCGTTGCAGTGGGTTCTGTGATAGCTAGCAAAGCTAGCTTGCGCATAGCTCCTCACTGTGTGCATCGACCAATTCGGCGGAAAATTATGATGCTGTTTGTCAGAGCGGTCGGTCGTATCTGTTGCTGATGTGTCATGTTATACATCTGTCCAGGCGCAACGAGTCTTATGCAGAGAAATTTGGAGACTTGCCGTAACAAGAATGCCGATGCGAGCTGATAAGCCGTGAAGAAAACCCCCAGGAGTTGGCTGACTCAGGGAGCCATGTGTTATCTGGGGGTGACATCCTCCAGAGCCGATAGCTCCAGAGTTCGCGGGCTAGCAGGCAGAGATCATGGGGAGACACCGTCAAGGGGCGAACCAGACCGCCAGACGATCAGTTTCACCGAAGTTACTACCTACTAGTGAGGCCAAAGTGTGAATCTGGTTGGTTCAGCACCTTGTCGAGGATCTCAACCCGTGGTGCATGACCACAGCAGCTTCGGAGTTGCTCTCAGTCTTTGGATGTACATATTTGCAATTGACTCCAGATTGTGATTCAAGTCTGCTGGAGTTCCCGGATATCAATCGATTACAAGGTATCCCACAAGGATGGTGGACCCCAGCCTCTTCTTCCCAACATTGCAAGGCACATGGTTGAGCGAAGACTTTTTGCAGGACCACGATAAACCATGCAGCAGAGCCATTTCCACGGCCGAAGGTGCGATCAGAGGGAGTTCCAACCGTTGGGTAATGGTCGTGCATGGGGCGGTGGCCGTGTCTTGACAAATGCTGAGGCAAAACCTAGAAAGCTCACTCCAAAACTGGAACCGTGGAAAATGCCTTCGAACTAGTTTGGAACATGAAATTTGACGCAGGGAGCCTGGTAAGACTTTTCAACCCAAATCCGCGCCGAATACTGCAAAGGAAGCGGCGCAAGTCTTCAGCAAATTTAGTTTTTGGGGTCCTGAAATCAGAACCGTTGGTTGGTGCTGGCTTTTTCTTGCAAGCTGATGTGGTGAGATTTCGTGGCAGGTGCGGCACTTTGAACCCGTTATAATGAGTTTTTGTGGCAGACGCAGCACTTTGAGCACGTTATGATCAAATTTCGTGGCAGACGCAGCGCTTTGAGCACGTTATGATCAGATTTCCTGGCAGGGGCAGCACTTTGAGCACGTTATGATCAAATTTCGTGGCAGACGCAGCGCTTTGAGCACGTTATGATCAGATTTCCTGGCAGGGGCAGCACTTTGAGCACGTTATGATCAGATTTCGTGGCAGGCGCTAGAAACACTTGCAATCGTAACATGGTTCTTACGAAAGAAAGAAATACATTCTATGTTTCTTTATACGCTCACCGGACGTTATGTTCAAGGGTTTCGCTGTGGCGCGGTGCGCATTTGGGATCGTAACGTGGTGTTTGGCTGTGGCGCCAGCATCATTTTTATGAAAAACGCAGAGCGGCGCAGCAGCTCTTTTTCACTCGGGTTCTTGAGCCAAACCGGTATCGCTTCAGCTTTTTTTTTCCAGGAAGTGCCTATTGCACACACGATGCAGGTCACTACTAGTCCGGAAAGCTGCAAAGACTGCACATGATTTCTCATGAGCTTCAATTAAAGCGTAATGACCGAATGGGCGCAAACCGAAAAACCAAACCAAACCAACCAGCACAAACCAAACAAAGCAAACCAGCAAACCAAAACCACCCCCAAAAGAGACAAACCAGCCCATCGTAAAGGTCATCAAGCTAGTTGACATACAATATGCACAGGGTGAATGGAGCTTCCTGACACAAACTGGCAAAGTTTGGGTCAGCAGTCAAACCAAAACACACAAAGACCAAAAGAGGCCAAGGCAAGACAACACAGGGACCCAAAGAGGTACCACCACCGATCCTTACTCAAGCAAATGAATTAATTTCAAAGTGTTATGGAAACGTACTCTATCCTGTACAAACAGGTCTCCTAACTTTCACACCCCTTCTCGGTTCCATAACCTTGACCTTCCCTGGAGAACCTTCCAGAACTCATTCACCATTAAGGCTCGGACTTATACAACTAAGGTCCTGGCTATCAACTAAGCTCCTGACTCTTAAGCTCTGGACGTTTCATGTCACCACATTCCAAGATTGGAACACAGGAAGTTTCAACAACACCACAAGTTCAACAAAGGTTTCAAGAGTTACCCTCAGACTTTTCTTTTGAGATAATTTGGATGGCATCACGGTTTGCACATCCTTTCTCTTTGAAAGTCATCATCGGGTAAACGGCAGCAGAAAGAAGCATGAGCACGCAGAAAAAGAAGAAACAGAACACTCAAGTTTTTCAAAAACAACCACAAACGAACTGTTTCAACAAAGTTTGCAACTCTAGGTTGAAGAACAAACAATCTAGGAACATGTTCACAGAGGACCTCAGTCAAAGAAATCTAGGGAGAGTGTGAAGGGTATCCTTTGGATAAACTCACATTCTGCACAGCTATCATCTTCTAGATGGTACAGTGCCTAGGGAAAAGACTGAGATTCGAAGTGGACATGCACTCAACCTAGGAAAAGAGATTGCAAAACTCTAGGATCTTTGTTTTGTTTTTCCAACATTCAACAACAGCTCAAGCTTTCCACGACCTTTTGAATGCCTGGCAAACGGGCAATTTGTTCAAAAACCTTTGGAGCATTCAGGGTGATGCTCATGAAATGCTGTGTCCTGCCCGAAGGCAGTCCAAACATGGACTCAGAACGATCGTATCCCTTTCCATGATGTGGTAGCAGTTCTTGGTCATATGAATGGCACCGCCGTGACGCAACTGGTATAATTTCTGTCTCTGTTTCAGTTCAGGGGGCATCGCCTTTGGTGTCACTCCAATTGACTTTGGTGGAGACTTATACTGAGGTGGAGGCATTGGTGATGTAGAGCTTGCAGATGTTGACAAACTCAAAGTCGACACACTCGATGAAGATGTCTTGATCTCATTGATCACTGAACTCAGCCAGACGACCTCCACATAGGCCTGATGTGCCTTTTCAGCACCTTCCACATCATCACAAATATCCCACACAGAACTACCACAAGTAGTAGAAGCAGAATCTCAAGGAATTCCAACATGGCTTTCCACACTCGATGATTCCTAACAGCTTCTCACTTGAAATGAAAAATGAAAAGAGAAACAAAGATCATCATTCCATTTCATGATTCAAAGTTCAACTGAAACTTCACTGAATGAAATCAAAGTTCGACTGAAACTGCAATGCAAGCACAACTGAACTCCTAGTGCTCACAGGCTTCTAGCAGCCTTTCTCCTAGCAAGATTCCTAGACTGTCATCCTAGCACTCCTAGCAACGTAACAGCTCACATGGCAGGCTAGCAGCAACTCCTTTTCCAGGAACAAGCTTCCCTCGTCGATGCTTCAAGGTGGTCCATGTGAAACCCTATGCTTTCCTAGATGATACAATCCCGGTCAGCAAACAGGCTCCCTCACCGCATCTCAATGCCAGACCGCAATCAAATGCGCGGCACTCCTTCTTCTCGGTCCAAATAGTAGCAGCGATATACTCTATCGCCGAGCTCTATGTAGAGCACATCTTTCTCTCTCTCATTGCTGTAGACTGCCCTAGTATGTTGTTCCTTCGTCAAGCCATACAACAAATTGATGCGTACAGCAGAGCCCTGTACTTCGATCTGCCTCCATGGATTTGGAGGAACTTGAGCAGGCATAGCTTTGACGGCGGGCTGCTTTGGTGTTTGGCT
>VSDK01000471.1:3961-36045 GCA_009767595.1 Symbiodinium kawagutii
ACCGCTCTTTGCACAAAAGAAGTGAAGTAAGTAAAAACATTGATATTTTTTTACCATTCCGAAAAAACCTTCACGGAACATGCCAGATCAAATATCTTTTTTTTTTATGTGAGACATTATGTGCATCGTACGTGATTGTTCTTATAAAATTTCATGCACTGTTTGTGTCAATTGTATTTTTGACATGCTTCAGTCAGCTGCAGTCTGGTATACTTTCAGCTCTGCAAGGCTTCAGGTTCACAGTTTACCCGCAGCAACCACATCAACGTTTTGTGAGACACATTTGTCGATTGGGGTCATTAGTGTGCATAAGATTGAAATTGTTGAAAGAGTTTGGGGGTGTTGTAAAAATTGAGTTCAAAAATCCTTGTCAATTGTTTAAGTGTCGGGTTTGCACCTTCGGGTTTTGAGGTTCCGCCCCTGGTAAAGCCTGGCTGTTTGCGTGTCACTTTGCTCAGGCTGATGCTCTCCTGTTTGACTTCATGCAGGTGGACATGCCGGCAGTGTCACCAGTGAAAGCAGAAACACCGCAGGAGCATTTTTTCCGTATGCAATGGTTCGTTTGGGTTTGCCCTCGTGCAGATTCACTGCCACTGTGGAAGGCAGTTTTGAAAGCCCAGCATGTTATCTTTGGCGATTGGTGCGACATGATCCGTGCAGGTGCTTCAGTTGAAGCCATTGAGCAGAAGCTACCTAAGGCGCTGAGATCAAAGCATTTCATGGATGACAAGATGTGGTTTCTCGTACACTTGTGTGGCCCAATTTTTTTTTTCTGACATTGAGCTGGAATCATTCTTTGTTGAAGTAATATCAGTATGCCCAATGTGGCCAATACAGCATAAACCTGCCTGAGGTTGCGTCTTCATTTTTCACAAAAGAAACAATCATTTTGTCGCTTATAGGTGCTAGCTGCAATACAGCATAAAATTGATAGAATTGAGATCTCCGTTAAGATAAATCATTCTGATTTTTTTCACGAAGCACCAGCTTCCTGCCACAGGTTTTGTTGGAAATTTCCATTCATTTATGCTGCCTAGGCTGCCAAATGCGGATGTGGAATTCGACTTGGAGACCCTCAAGGAGTACAAGAACAACATAGGTTTGTGCCATTCCATCGTTGCAGATGTCCAGAGACTTTTTGCATGTTTGGACATGGCCCAGCGTGACAAAGACAAAGACTCACCAATCGACCCCTACTACATCTCAAGTGTAGCATCTTTTGAAAGTTTCTCTTCCAAGATCTGCTTGTGCATGTCCTCCCAGCAGTCTTGGAGGTGCTAGTGGGTGCCAATTTCTGGCTGTTTGTATGCTGTGTGCTTGGCCAATGGCAGTCAGATTTTTTTTAGCCAACGGATGCATGATATTTGTTCTTCCGATTTTCATGTCTTCTTGAGTCAGAACGGAGTGCAAGAGTCAGAGTGAAAGCCCAGAAATGTTTATCATTTGGACTCTCATTTGTATCATGCATTTAGTCGTTGTAGAAGGCTGACATTGTGTTTGCGAAATGTCACGTTGCAAACATATGCTGATGCCGTTTTCAGTTTCAGCATTGGGCAGTTGATTTTGCACACATCAGTTCCCCCATTGGGTGACGAACAATAGTTGTGAGATATGGATATGATGTCATCTTGACAGCGGGGTGGTGCTTGTCAAAATCAATCACACTGTAGCACAAACATTAATGATAAATTATTCCCAAGGATGTGGATTTGGAAATTTGATAGTTGTGTTCAATACTGTAGTATTGGCAATGTTTTCATATGTGAACGCACAATGAATATTTCATGTTTACACATGCTATAACTCAAAATAAGCCAATTTCAACTTAGAATCATTTCTGCTGGTCCACAACATTTAGTCACTAGAGCATGTTCATAGTCCAAGAGCAGCTGCTGCCAATATGCAACGCGTGCGTTTGCTATGGAAGCAGCCAGCCGGGAACCAGAACAAAGTGAAGTGTTATAGTGTAGACAAGAAGAAAAAGAACAAGAAGACCAAAAAGTTGACCCAACTACAGAAGGCTACAAGGGCCGGACTGGTTCCACGAGCTCAGAAGCCATTTGCCCTTTACTGCAAAGTCAAACGCCTGCGCTGTCAAGAAGCATCCGCTTCTTGGGCACTCCTGTCAGAGGAGGAGCGGGCGCAGTTTGCAGAGGAGTCACGTCGCAGTTTCATTGCTCAGCGAGCAGGTTGCTTGGAGCTTCGCTCCACTGAGTTGCAGGAAGCTGTGCGCGCAGGCATTGCTCAAGGCCGTGCCACCAATCCATATGGCATGTTTTGCAAAGCCACAGGCAAGAATGTGAAGCACGCTGGAAGCGAGTGGAAAGCTTTGTCGCAAGAGGAGCGGCAGAAGTATGCCGAGATGTCCCAGGCCAGCGCTGCAAGTCAAGCCAAAGAGCGGCAAACCATGCAAATCAAAGTCAGGAAAAACACACCAGCAGAAGACAGCGAAGGTCAAAACCATGGGAACCTTGTTTCAGGGAAAAGTCATGTACTGCTGGGGGA
The DNA here is from genome assembly GCA_009767595.1 of Symbiodinium kawagutii. Classification (NCBI taxonomy): domain Eukaryota; class Dinophyceae; order Suessiales; family Symbiodiniaceae; genus Symbiodinium; species Symbiodinium kawagutii. The sequence goes on from VSDK01000471.1 coordinate 6,467, forward strand.
TCAGTATGAAATCCTTTCCCCGGAGAAGCACACCAAGATCCTTGGCAAAGGAACATATGGCACGGTATACCTTGTTCAAGATGTGATGTCTCAGAGAAGATACGCTTGCAAGATGGAGACAACTACCACATGTCTACATGAGGAGATTGCCTTCCTCAAGTTGTTTCAGCACCAGAACATTTTGCCCGTACTCCAAAGTCAAGTGGCTGTTGGAGGTCTTTCGTGGATGGTGATGCCGCTGATGCAAGGCAACCTTCATGCTCATGTGCATCTTGGCACTGTGGATGCCGACAGCCAGAAAGCTTTGTTTTGCCAAATGATGGCAGGCCTTGGGCATGTGCATGGACACAACATTGTGCATGCCGATTTAAAACCCGGGAACATCCTGGTGGATTTGCAGAGGCAGCATTATTGCATTGCAGATTTTGGCATGGCATATCGACTTCCACTTGCTGAAGAACATCGGCATAGTCCGGCTTACACCTACTGCTATAGACCCCCAGAACTATGTTCACCAGATGCTGATTTGTGCCTTCTTCTCAACTTTAAATCCGATAGTTGGGCTGCTGGTCAGACCATGCTGGAGGCTGCTTGGGGAAAGCGCTTCTTTGTTGGAGACACCAAGGCTGCAGTCCTGGATCAGATCCAAAAGTTCGCAGAAGAGACATCCATCGGGTTGGGTGGCCCACTCTTGAAGAAGTTAAGGGAGGCAATGAGCCATTTGCCTTTGAGCCTGAGAAAGCCTGTGAGCCAGTTGCTGAAGTCCAGCAACAAGTCACGGGCATTATGTTCGAGATTGGCTGGGGCTCGTTTGTCATAGATTCGACTATGATTACCATCCTTTCTTGATGTTTGTTGGGAGAATCTATTGGGGATAGATTCAGTGTAGAACAAACAACCGAGCTCGCAAGCAAATGAAAAAATGTGCTGTTGGCAATTGAATGCTGTTTTTGTTTTAGGCAAGTTCATTGAATCATCCCATGTGACAGGTGCCTTTGGCAGAAAGCTCTTGGCATGCGGGTCGATGTGTCAGTTACTCCGGCAACTTTGGAGGAAGCAAAGGAGTTGATTGCCAAGCTGAAGAGTATTTGTGATCTGTCCGCAGACAATGTCATCCAGCATGAGGATTTTGACACCGAGATCAAACCTGTTGCGAATGCAGTGGTGCTCAGTCAAAAGCTGCGCGATTCCACACTTGAAGGGGCAGGCAAAGTTGCTGAAGATTTGGGGTCCGCTTTGGTTGGCCTTGAGGAGTGGCTTTGCAAAATTTTCCCCCACCCAACGGAGACAGAGTGCCTGAAGCTGAAAGGCGAGAACACTGGAGAGCAGCACTGGTCAGTTTTGATGCTGGTGCCCCTTGACCAAGCTATCAAAAGATTTTGGCAGTAGAGATTTGTTTTTGGCAAAGCAATATATCAAAAACATTTTCACACACGCACACTTAATATGTTACATAATATTATATGTGGCTAAATAAGTTATATATGATATGTACATGATGGTATTTATATATATATTATATATTATATAATAGATTGATATATATATATATATTTGGTATTGCGTTGTAGTAGTATCATCTTAAGACTTGCACAAACAGCAAGCCAAGAGCGCGCGATGTTTGCATACAGTTCCTGTTTTGGATAATTGACAGGGAGCTGAAATTCTTATTTCAGATTGCTGCATGTTTTCGGCGTAGCAAGTGACCACATTGTTCCTGTCACAATCTCAGGCCATTCCCTGAAGTTCGCCTTCCAGACGAGTTGACCCCTGCCTTCTTTCACCGCTGCCACTCTTCTGCCAAATTCAGGGGGGTTGCTTTTGCCACTGAAACTGTCCTTGTGAGTACAGGCAAGTGTTTTTGTTGTAGAATTGGGTGGATGCAAAACTGATGCAGTAATTAATCAATCCACGGATCCAAGTAAGTTTTTAGATAGTTAAAACCATCCTGGAATCGAAAGTACATTCAATATGTTCATTGTTTCAAGCCGTTGCATTCGGAATTGGGATGATCCAATTGTATGTTCAGTTCTATCAATCTATTTCAGGATGGTTATAATTGCGCCCTAAAGAAGACAAATAATTCAGAATGTATTTTCACATGTTCTTACTATTGTTGCGGATGTCAACTTGTGGGCAGGCTGCGGACTTGACTGTGCACAGTAAAGTTCAAACGACGACACCGTCAATCATGCTGCAAATTGATTTCAATACATCATACATTACCTTTTTTGAGATGTTATTCAACGATCTGGCACGTAGTTACATTGTTTTCCACAAAATCAATTTGCCATCATGAATTCATTTATTCACTTGGCTGTAGCTTTTGAAATGGTGTGTTATGTCTAGTTATCATTGTTTCAGAATCCAACGGTAAACAAAAGCAGCATATTAGAAATGTCATGATTACTATATCTACATAGTCGATTTATCTAACAGATTGCTTTAAGCTGGTTTCAATACATTTCAGTTCCACGCAGCAACACCAGAGCTGGGTATGCGTTTCAACTTTCAGCTGGGAAGTAATTTGGGTATATTGGAATTGGTTGCCCATGTTTTTTCCACATTTTTTGCGGAATTAGTTTGGAGTTGAGACTCATGTTGAGGTAACATTGTGACAAAGCTGAACCTTCCCAACAAGAAGCCAGATGCCATCACGCGGCTTCTGCTGGCATGGCGTTCTGCGGTCCAAGCGTTCGAAGATGTGGAGGACGATGTGGCTTTGATTAAAGCTTACTTGGCCTATGCAAAGCCTTTGCTATTGATCGCCAGGTCTGAACTGAAGAACGGTGCGCTGACCAAAGAAGAGGCTTTGGTTTGCGAAGCCGTTTCCGGCTACATGCACATGCTTGGTGAAATTGCTTCAGCCAAGAGCATGGGGCACATTCTCCAAGATCCCGCCAAGGACTGGGCCTTTGATGCGATGGTCTTGCCAGAGTACATGTCAATCACATCTGCCCTGAAGGCAACAGGCAACATCCAGGATGTGTTGACTGAAATACAGAAAACGGGCTCCGACTTCAAAGTCCTTGTTTCCAAGCTTGGCATGTTCGAAACTTGTTGTGATGTGTGCCATGGTTCCAGAAAAGATGATCCACTTTTGGCCCCTTTGAGAGATAAGTGCAGTGGCTTCATGAAGGCTTTTGAGGGCCTTGTGCGGGATATGCTGAAGACGATCCAGCACAGCATCCTCAGCACCCTGGTCACCTACATCGAGAAGTATTCTCCAGTTTGCAAAGCTGCTGAGGGATGGGAGATGGAATCATACCAATGGGCCTTCGATCCTGATGATCATTCTCAGGCCAACAGCGACTTCAAATGTCTACATGGTGCCCTGAAAGGCTTCAGGGCAGAGATGCCGAACCTTCAAACTTTGGCCGGCCATTCTTCTGGCAACAGCATGGTGAAGCGTTTGGTTGATGAAGCTTCCACTTTGCTTCAGAGTGGGAAGAAGCTTTGTGCCGATTCAGGGGTTTGTGGGGCTGTTGTGATGGTCTCTGCTTTCTTCATTGTCTCCAACCCCGACGGCGGAAAAAATGTTGATCTCAGCTCTGTGCAGAGCCATTGCAGGTCCATGTATGGCTTTGAGTTTGCAAAGTTGCCAGGCAAGTTGAAGAGCATGGTGGACGATTACTTCAAGAAGCAGAGCAGTGACGAGCTTGACAAAACTAGCAAGAAGAAAGAGAAAAAGAAACCGAAGGAAAAATCCGACAAGGGAAGTGACAAGGGCAGCGCAAAAGATGCAAAGCACAAAGCAGATGAAGGAAAGGAGAAGAAAAGCAAGAAGAGAAAAGACAAGAAGTGAACCAATCTCAGAGTTCCGATCTGCGAACGAAACACATGGACTCAAGAACTTGCAGCAAAAAAGAATTTGCTGCCTGACAGCTTTGCATTGCTCCAGTGCGGGTTGTGTGGTTCAGGTTATCCTTTTTGTTATTGAGGTGCACAGTATATGGCTTTTAATTTTCAATTCAATAGTATTCAATATGGTTTCCAAGTGTTATATGAAATCATAGGTGATCAAATTGCACAAACCATTTTTTCAAGCTTAAGGACGAATAGGTGAATGGATGTTACAAAGTCTCAGGCACCGGCAGGATTCACATTGTACAATTAAGATTATTTAATCATTGTCTATTGTTGTTTGGCATTAGCATTGGGTATACATTGAGTTTACCTTTGTGTTTTTGAAAGCCTAGTTCATTTTTGCCTAAAGCCATTAATTTACTTGTTTCCTTGGGGGTATGGTCATTACAATTCCGAAGGGTGTCAGTGGAGATTGCAAATATCACTCCATTGTATTATTGTCATAGTAGCAGCTTGATAATGCTTTTGCAATGTCCACTTTTACCCTTGGAATTTGATTGAACATTACCCCTTTTCATTCTCTGGGATAAATTACATTCTATCCCAAACCATCATGCCTTATTGTTGCTTTTGACACATTTGTAACCATTTTTTACCTCATCCCCTTCATAGTTCCTAACTACATCCCCCTCCATGACGTGACATCTCTCAGATAAAGAGGCCAACTTCTGAAATAAATTATGACTTACTATTGGCACCACCTTGACAACCATTGTATCACAAATAGCAATGATACAATTGCGAACATCACCCCATGATTGTGCGTGTGTCCGTGTTCATCAACCAACAAATCACCAACCATCCAAACTTTCAACCAACCACTATCATTCTTAACCACCCATCATCAGCCCATCACCAACCATCCACATCCATCCACATCCACCACCAACCCTTGCAGTGGCAGGGGGGGGGCGGCACAGGTGGAGACCTGCAAACCATGGCGCTCCACCTTGGAAGAACAGCGTTTACCCAAGGGCTCTCTACAGCTCCGTCGCCACTTGGACTCGAAGAAGTTGGGGGGCGAGGCTCTGCAGGAGATCATGGAGCTTCCAATTTTTAGATCAAATGTTCCAATCTTAGGGTGCTCAAAAAAGCAGGAGAGTAATGGGGGATGATAACCAACAATTCCATTGAGAAAACAATGGTTTATGATGGCAATGCATGGCATACATGCTTGCTTCCTATCATATTGGGTATGTGTTTCTAATATATATATGGTTTAATCCATCACAGTTTATCACTTTTGTTGCCGTACATCTCAGATGAGATTTGTCTCAAAAGAAGCAGCCGCTATAGATCAAATCTCGTTACCTTTATTTGGCTTGAAGGGATATTTGTGAACCTTTGTCTGGGGTCTAAGCAGTTGACTGACCTTTGATTTGAGTTTTCTATGGCTGCCATGATGGTTGTGGTACATCAATTGAGATGATGTGTCGCATGATCCACCCGTGTCACCGTGACATGTTTCGCCAGACAATTTGCATAGACCACGACCCCATGCGACTGATGCTGCATCTCCAATCTCTCCTGCTGCTGACAATCCTCACCTGTCACTGATTGGGACTCTATGCCTATGGCCCTGTAGCTGGTCAGTTTCCTGTCAAAATGACCCCCTTTGGGGATGGTTGGGGGGTACCAACATTTCGTGATAGCACCATTTCTTGGTTTCTCGATCCTTTGATTTCAATCATATCGAGGATATCCGTAGTCCCACAGTCCCACAATCTACATGTATCATAAACCCTCCAGATGCATCAGACTGATTGGTGTTATATTGTTATCTATCGTCAAGAACCACCGTCAACTCTGTCACAACAATCCACCATCAATTCACAATGAACCACTAATCGGTCACCACAATAAGGGTTAGCAGCACGTGAATCAGCGTTGCTGACCATGCATGATGGTAGTCTTCAACCACTACTAGGTATTTACAGCACTTATTAATCACTTAGTTCACCGCTACTTAAACCACTAATTAAGTGGTGAATTAACTACTACTTCACTGCACCAATATTTACCAGCAACCAGTACCACAATCAGCTAGTGATCCCCGACCTTCGCTCTGCCGCCAGTCTTGTAGTTCTGCTTCCATGGTTCAGTGAGCGGCGCGAAGCTCAGCATGCTGGTGGTCAGGCATTGTCCCAACGCCCCGCAAGACTCGGAAAACGAGTGGTCCTCCATGGTCCAGGCTGGTTCAAAACCAAGGATATAACAACCAAACACTAAAGGTTGATAATGGTTTTGCAAATGTGTGTAGTAATGGTTAGGAATGGAGACTATTGGTTTGTGGGATTCTTTGGGTAAAATGATCAGCCCCAGCCCCTAATTTGTCTTCCGAATATAACGCTCTAGCATTCTGTAGCGTTGCCAAGATGAGAAATGGATACTAGCAATGATTGGTACACCTTTTGGTAGTGTGTAGTAATCGCTCTAAGACCTGGTTCATCATACTTGATATTGGTGTCAATGACAGTCGCTCATTTTTGATAGTAAAGCTATTGTGCTATCGGCAAGGACAATCAAGACCTGCAACAACCAACAGGTCCGAATGCCTGATACACGAGCCACAGGGGAATAGGCAAAGTGGACACTCATGTGCTCACCCAAGTTGCCCATGCTTTCCTAAATTAGATCAATTGGATTACACAATGGTTAAACATGATTGTTCATAATCATTTATGATGAATGGTTCAAAGTGTTCAATGGCCAAATTGTTAGTAGCCATCAATATACGTATTGATGACAAATATTGATCAATGATGGTCGATATTGAATCGATGGTTTCCTCCATTACAATGTGACTTCCCGCTGACGTCCCTGATAAAAGCCAGCGCCGCACGACATGTTTTTGCTGACATCATGCCATGCTTCTGATCCTGGATGCCACGCTTTTGATCCTGGATGCCATGCTTTTGATCCTGGTGCCGCAACAGCAACACCACGATTTGATCACTGGTTTTCGACACAGTTTTCTTCATGAGTTTGGCTGCAAGGTTCAGGTATCGCAGTGACTGACCTCAATCTGGTTGGTACCAACGTTGTTGGGGTCCAGCCAACAATGATAGAATCAACCAACAGGTTAGGCAGTTCTGTTCTGTTCATTTTCTTGGGGTGACCCGAACTGCACATCATCGCCCTGAAGATGTTGAGCATCAAGGTGATGTTAGACATCATGTTCTTGTGTGGCAAGTGCCTTGCGAGTTGACTCTCGCCTTCCAAGGTTTGAGGGACCCGCGCAGTGAGGAAGTTTCACCAGCAGGTTTCACCACGTGACAATCGCCTCTCGGCAAGGCCTCAGGGAACGTGAATCGCTGGTTCTAGAGGTGCTTCCAATGCTGAATTCACGACGAATTGGACCTTTTTTTGGGCGTAGTCGAGTTGTTGGAAGAACCGTAGTCGGCGTTATTATGATATAAAGCAAAATAAAGATAGATAAAGCAGTTTTTATGTACGTGGTATATATTATATAAACATGGTGTAAATAAATATATGTATTATATATTATGTATTCAGAGCCACATCAATTAGCAATACAATGCTATATATTTGCTGTCGTACATGGAGTAAAGGCACCTTCAATGTAGTGAATCACGTTTGTTGTGAATGATTTGCTTTCATCCCTTTCTGATGGGTGTCCGCTGTCTTAATCGATAATCCTTGATGACTTCTGGTTTTGCTCCCAAAAAGAAGCACATCCAGAGCTCCAAATGTTGCCACCCGGTTCCAGCGGAACCCGTTGCTCAAAACGAGCGCCACCTGCAGTTGCTGCAGAGGTGCAGCTCAGGCGATTCAAAAAGTACCTGCTGTTGCGCCCCTGCTTTGAGTCAATGGTCATCTCCAAGCATCGGATCAACCTGAAATCGCACGGGAAATGGGGCACCAAATAGGAAACCAAATGCAATCGCCTCCGTCACAACTCTCAAGATGCCATTGTTTTAAGGGTTCAGCCTACCAAAATGGAGGGTGATTTTGGGTGCAACGGTGCACCTACAAATTGCCTGTGACTTCTGTGAGCCAGGAACACATCTTTCATGGGTGTTTGGGTAGTCCAACCCTTTGATCACTACCAGATCCTTTGATCCAGCATCCCACATTTTAAAAAGAACTAACCTCCAATCAACCTACCAAGAACTCTATAATCCCTCCGTGATTCTCCAAGAACAAATGGTTGGTTGACTAATGTTTGTCATAGGGGTGGTTCAACCACCAACCAGTTCTGAGTTAACTATCATAGGATACCCAGGGACCGGAGAACCACTGAGACGGTCGTTTCCCCATTGCCAGGTGCTGCGGGGTCGGTCGTGATCCCGCTTCGCGATCAACCTGCGCCACGCGACCTGCACAAGATCTGGTTCGCCATTGCAGGTGTCGGACCCTGAGGGTAGTTTCAATGTACTGGAAATGGAGGTTTCTCAAAATGGCAATGGGTCAATATTAACCAGCCAATATAGGGGATAATAACCAACCAAAAATAGAGAGAAAGCAATGGTTAATGGTGGGCAACCAGGGGTACAGGGTTGACCCACTGCCAAATAGGGAACCCTCCAAATTATGGATTCTTTATTGCCAGAAGTGGTTTATAATGGATGATTTGGCGGTAACCCTATTTTGAGAGACACCCAAATGATGCAGCGAAATCATGTGAAGACATATTGTCATGTACTGTGAGGCCTGATGATTTCGGAAGTCGACGTGGAGATTCTGATGTTTTTCGGGCAGCATCCCAAAGAATTATATATGTCGCGTTGGACACAGATCTCAACAAATTGGCTGCATGGATGTTTGTTGGAAACTCAAAACTGGAACCCGTATCAAGTTGGAACTGTGATCCACATCTATTTGGCTCAGCTTGTAGCTCGAGCGATAACGTGCCGTGCTCGCAAACGACAGCCATGGATCCCGTTCATGTGACGAAGGTGGGGGGGGAGCTTGTGATGAATGCAGTGATGAATACAAATCAGGTGATTAATGATTAATTCACAACACTTTTGGATCAACTCACTACGCCATAGTGAATATTTCATGACAGAAATGAGGTTTGTGTAGTGGTGATTCATTGATAACAGCAAAGTTGGTAATAATTCATAAAGAGAATGGCCGGCTCCCCTCAACATTTTGGGGACTGTGATAGTGAGAAAAAGATCTAGACAAATGTTTGAAACTTTGTGCTATTATTTTTCAGTTTTCAAAGGAAAACCTTCGTTTGAGGACGTTTGCTTCCTTTATCGCCCTAGAAGTAAGGAAGCCTTCCATTTGATTACAGGGATGGACTATATATGATTAATTCATACAAGTTCCTATCAATCCATATTATAGTCTAACTGTGATTTCATATTTATTCCAACTATCATTTTTGCACAATTAAAGATATTAAAGGGATTAATAGCACATGTATTCCAATTGCTTTATCCTGTTTCAATGGCACATTAAAGGGATTAATAGCATTTTAATTCCAATTGCTTTATCCTGTTTCAATGGCACTAGCGTCATGAGCAGCCTGCAGCACTGAGTCGTATCGCTGCAGTGTCAGGTGTATCCCAGATGTGGTGGTTTCTCAAGCCATAGGGAACCCCGAAGATGGTTGGCTTAGTACTCAAAATGATTCTTAACCGATGATCACTGGAGGTACCCCTATTTTTGAGAAACCACCATTTAGCAAGCAGCATTTTGCCTGTCACCACCGGCTGAATTCCGTGGCTTCCAAGACGACCCAGTCCCTACCTCTCTGGCAAAGCATCAACGTTGTTGACCATAAGGAACTGCTAAGCATTCTAAAGCATCTAAAGTCATTGCCATTTGCAAATCAACTCTGAAGCGACTCAGTTGGTATTACAAACCAGCCAGTGTGCTAGCACAAATTCAATGCTTGGCTATTGTTTGTCATTGCTTGGTATCCCTTTTCAGCCATGATTGTAGTAACATCCATAAACATCCACCACCCAATGCATTAGCTTATATATCATTTATACATCTACATAATACATATATATATAGATATAACATCAACGATTACTGCTCCTGATAAAGTCATGATGTCACCGTTGTTACTCAGGAATTCATTATTGTATCATTAGCTATTTGTGTTTATCAATTCATGATATCATTACCATGATTCACCATGCAAATGTTATCGGAATACTCAATGAGTCAAGTCAATACATCTTGCGTCAACCAGCAGTTGACCAGTAGTTAACCCTTCATTCATCCCTTGCTTATTTATTAGCCACTACTGTTGGGTAGTTTCAGCCATTTTTTCATTGCCCAAATATGTGGGACAGTTGGTTGGTTGTCCAACATGTTTCACCAGCCAGTCACTGTCAAGTCATTGTAGGTGCACCTCTCAGTCGCTTGTGGTTTCCTTATCCAAATTATCAACCACTATTGTTGGCAACTACCCCCTACTATTGACCATTCATTAACGATGATGGACCCTGAAAACCCCTTCTATCATGAACCAGAATACCATTGTTGTTGATTATTATCCCCCCCGGTATTTACCATTGAATGGTTGCTCAGCCACTCTTGCTGGTTTGATTTCCTATGATTCACCGTCATCCATGGTGATAACCCTAGAAAAACCTTACGAAACCCTTGAAAAAAACCCTAGACAACCCCTAGGAAACCCTAGAAAAGCCCCACAAAAAACCTTAGAACACCTTCGAAAATCAACCATTCTCAACCACCATTTCATCACGCCAGGTGGCACAGGGTGGCGACTGCGGCTGGAGCGAAGGTGGCAAACTGCTGGGGGCAACGAAGGATTTGTAACGGTGAAACAAGGCATGGATGAACGGTTCACCAATGGTCGTTAAGTGACGGTTAACTCATGCTTGAGACTTGATGGTTAGATACAATGATTGTGCAATGGTTTATGTTAGTCAATGGTTTGTGAATCATTAATCGACTCATGCTTGAGACTTGACGGTTCGCATATGATCGACTAATGATTTATGCAATGGTCGATGTTTGATACAATGGCTTGATGGTAAATTGATTCGTGGCTAGTGGCTATCCATCGGGCAACTGATGGTTTATGAGTCTAATAAGATCTATATAAAAACCAAGAACGGTGGCGATATTAAAGTATCCAACTCTATAATCTCTATAGGGTTCATGATGTTTCAAACTCAGCTGGGCAACCATGATCATGGTTGACAATGGTTCATAAGGTCGAGGAAGACAGGCATCTCGTTCAGCGAGGGCAGCCATACTTCTTGGCTGAATTGCTGGTTCTCCTGCTTACCAATGCTTCGTGACGCTTCCTGGTTGACCATGGGATGCGTGATGTACAGCATGTCTTTGAAGAGCTAGTCATCAACAATAATCATGGCTGGTGATGGCTGAGAATGCTTAAGGGGAACAGTAGTGAAGTCAAGGCCCCCCGGAGTGGTTACTTCAGTCCAAGTGGATGCAGTCCAATATGGCGGCTCCACCTCCCCCTTGCCGACCGCATTGGATATGGATTTGCTAAATTGCACGGTGACTCATGAAGGAACATAATATGGTTGTTTCTCAAAATAGGGGTACCCCTGAATCATACCGTTTTTAACAATAAACCAACCGTCTCTTGGGAGTTCCCAATTTCAAGAAGCCCCCCATATCTCGCTAGTCCCTAATTGCGGCTCCTACTTCCCTGATTCTCTTCTATCAAACCACTATGAAATCATCAGTGACCGTTGCTATCCCGAATTGTCAAGCATCGCAGGTTTTTGGTCGCTGGTAGATTAGTATTGTTATATAAATGGTTGGTTGGTTCACTTGCGCATTTTTTTCATGGTGGGGTGGTGAGCACCACCAAGCAGATGGTCGTGTCATCACTGAAGCCTTCCAGCTTGACCAGCATTTCTTCATAACTTCAACCACCAGGCGCCAGCCATACCATGAAGCAATGCCGCCATGGGACAAGGCCACATCCAGCTACACTTCCTCGATGTGGATTTGAAACCGCTTCTGCTGGATGAGGACTGCGCTGCGGGGTGGGTGCTGACAAGAGAATTTGCTCGAAAACCCCAGGGTACCGTTGACCATCATTCGCCATCATTGGTACAGTAAATGAAACTATTAAGTTAGAGTCATTATAGTCTATATATGAATTTCATTCACCAAATTGGCTTATTATGGTCAATGAAGCTAGTTTGGCTTAGAAACCATCGTTAACCGTTAACCATCATTGACCATCGTAAGGCATCACATACCCCGTCATTTTCCAGCATCAGCCATCATTCACAATTATATACCATCATTCATCATCATTCACCATCATTGGCCATTATTATTCACCATCATTCACCATCATCCACCATCATCCACCATCATTCACCGATCATCATTGATCATCATTCACCATCATTGACCAGTGAAAATCATCATCAAGCATCATGGAACATCAGTGCAATGCAAGAAGAGATACAACATGCAGTTGAAAGTTCCTCGATGAACATGAGGGATTGGCTCAGACTCCGGAGACGGCATTCAGAACCTCAAGGGTTTGTCGGCCATTGGCTGGGTGGCGTACCTTTGTTGATGGGTCCCAATGGACTTGTCAATGACCAACAACCAGAAGGGTCAGGTAATCAACCTTGGAGAATGAAGATGAAGCTGGTGATGTTCTCGCTGACCCCTAGTCCTAAATCAACAGCCACTTTATCATACGAAACACTACCACCAATGTTATGACGATGGCAACGATTGGACCAAGCAAGGCCCGGGAAGGCTATTTTCTTGCGGCTAGAGCTCACTCGAAAACGCTCAGGCTGGTGAATTTTGCTGGTCCCACTGAAACAACAAGCGCTGTCTTTGTCACAACGCAACCAGATCAAACATCGAAACACACAAACTCATTGGATTTAGAATCATGTGCTGTCTAGATCCTTTCAATAGTTTATTACAATGACTTTGACTGGTTCCCGCGAATCAGCCAGGAACCTTTGACCAGTATTGATGATGAAGAACCGTTAACCAGTATTCTAGCGCGCTCCGTTTCGACTAAAGATTATGACTATTGCAAACAATTGTCAAGCCAGCATTGACGAACTTGCTAAGCAAGCATCACCAGCAGTCGACAAGCCTAATATGAGCCAGCATTAGCCGTCTGTATAGCAATTATGTAACTACACGTCAATTAGCCACAATATACCATGATGTAACTATTAATTATGCACAATAATTACTAAGTAGTTGACCATCATTAGCCATCAATTAACCATGAACAGACCTGTAATTAGCCATCAATTTCCCATTTTTCACCCTTGTGAACCGCTACCAGCCAGCGCCGTCATCACCAGTGGTGCCAGGACCGTGATTTCAAGCTGGTCACCGCTAACCAGAAGGAGCCTGTTTGGGTGCAAAAGCTCGCGCTGGTTCTGATTTGACAGACCTCAACAGGTGAGCGACAGTGGTTGGCGGCGGTCCATTTCTTGATTGCCTGAAAACTACACGGATCTATAAAACACTGATTCTTGATGGTCATTTGTATTAATACTATTCAATAAAAAATAACAATCAAAATCATTGTTAACTTGAGCAGAGGTTAGTACAGGTTACTGATGGGTAATGTTCAAAATAATGGTTTTATGCCAGTGGTGGCTAGTGGTCTGGGGGTCAAGATGTATACATATATAGAATTATATTTAAATATGTATAATTAATCATATTTACTTCTTCTGATGAGAACTATCATTATTGGTGTACAGTATGAGATGGTACCAATGGTACTCAACCATTCACGACATGCCACATACCATCGGTTCATCATGCGTCCCTCCCGCGGCTCGCGGGCGCTGCAGAGACAGCTTGGTGTTTTTTCGCTGCCCAGGTGATGTGCCAAATGGTGGGTTTTTTTATGGATTATAGGGTTGATAGTTGATACTAGGCGATCATAGGTTGATAGGGATTTTTGTAAGGTTTATAGGGAGTATATAGGTGAGTTTTTATATGGATTATAGGGTTGATAATAGGCGATAAACAACTACTGGCTGGGGGGGATGAGAGTGAATGACTGGTAGTGGTTGATAGTAGGGGATAATAGCCAACAATAATGGTCAAACAACTACTGGCTGGTGGTTTCATTCACATGTTTTATTTTAACGTAATGATTAACAAACGGTTGGTTGACGAGCATATTTTTCATAGGGATGGTTCAACCACCAACCAGTAAATAGAACATCTACCATGTTTGCGGGCATTATTTGTTTCACGCACAATTTACTAATATGAGGATATAGACCAGCGCCGGTGCATCAGATGTGTATATCATGATGTTTGACACGCATATGCATATGTATGCGTGGCTTTGATCAATGGAGGCTATACTATTATGCACGCATGCATTTATGTATATATGTGTATACTGTATACACATTCAGTGTTCATGTTTAGGTATGAACATTCAATTACTATTCGGGTCTTGCGGCTTCAAATGCGTTCAAAACCTGCATAAGGGATAGGGGCCCACCCTGCCATCAATACCATTCATTGGCAAGAGACGCAGACACAAAACCTGCATAAGGGATAGGGCGGATAGGGGCCCAGCCTAATTGCTGCTGACCTCTTGAAAACCAAATTTTGTCCGATGCTCAGATATAATGCGCGCACGCAGATATATGGGTACCCCAGCAAATGGTGGTTTCTTAAGATAGGGAACCCCGAAATTGGCTGGTTTATTACTGGAAATGATTGCTATTGGATGATTTTGGGGGGGTCCCCTATTTTGAGAAACTACCAAATAGGCACAAAAAAAATCCCAGGAAGTTCCAGCTGGCTCAAAACGGCACTTCGGAGGAACCCTGCGATGGGTCACAAGCATTCAAGCGCCAGATGCCCATCAATGTAGGCCACGGCTGCAAGACATGGAGCAGATCGGCAGATTCTTCAGAAAAGTGCTGTAGCAAACTGGTCTTGAAGTAGATATATGACATGTATTCATAGACTTGAACAATTTTAAACATCTATATGATCATATGTACATATAATATATATATATATATATATACATATCTGTGTGTGAGCACATGCACAGATCCATGTTGGAGTCAACATGAAGTCAAGTCCTTGGAGTTGATACCTTGTTCAAGCTGGGCCCCAGCTTGGTGATCCCCAAAGAAATAGCTGGAGATCATAAGCCCTTGTTGATGATTGATAGGGGTGTCACCTACAACCCCCTATGATTGTTCGATTATTTTACTTGACTATTATGTTGCTGATTCTGATTGATCCCTCGTTTTTTGGGAAATGGACCTAGACTTATGAAGTAGGTCATCGACTCGAAGCGCAAATGGTGCACACAGTGCTGAATAAGATGAATATCGATATGTGGATCGCCCTGAACCTGCAGGAGGATATTTTGGATAAACCTTTGTGTTACATATTGGCAATCAAGATAGGTGGAAATTGCAACGAACGCATACAGATCAATGATGAAAAACGAAATGTACAGACAGACCATGGTCACAGAATGAATAGATGAATATAATCTAAGGTTGAGAAGATAGAGATACCTGAAGCTGCAGCAACATTCTACAATGATAAAGATTGATTGACTGGGGACAACGTGAAAAGACAACAGCGGTATGAATAAATGGATGGAGTAGTGCATTTCGTTGTGAGAATGCTGATAATACTACTAGGACGCAGTAGTAGTAGCCAGGCAAATTAAATAGAATCTCTTTCGATTGGTTAGAAGACTCAGTTTCAAACACAATAATAGAAAAGATGATCAGTGGATGAACGTTCAAATCTTTGAGTTTTGGATTTTTTCCTTGAGTTTGGATTCTTTTGGAACCTTCGATCTTTTGGAAAAAAGCAGGTCTTCTCACTCTTGACCCCTTTTCGACAACAAGGAGACCATTGGAGACCAAGATTGCCGGAATTCCATCTTTTTGCTACTATTGACATCTAAATTAACCACTCTTAACATCTATCAATCCCAATTAACCCATATCTTTGTGGGACCATGAGAGGTCATGAACGCCACCGGGAGAGTTCCTGGGAGATCTCTGGCAGGCAGCAACAGCAAACGTCCGCGGAGCGACCGATGAAGGCCAAACATGACGATATGGTGTTTTTTGCTTTGTTTTCGGATGAATAATGATCTAGTTGGTGGTCTTAAACATTTTTTATCCCTGGTAATTATTAAGAATTGGTTGGTTGACCAATATTTTTCATAGGGGTTGAAACCACCAACTAGATGATGTTAATAATGATGATTAAGGATGGGGTAATAGTGTTTGTTTCATGAATGATGCTTATGTTTTTTTCGTGTGTTTAGTCTGGCTAGTGGTTTTAGACAATGTTTATTTTCACTAGCAACTACGAACAAATGGTTTGTTGACTAATATTTTCCATAGGGTCATAGGAGTTGAAACCACCAACCAGTAGTGGTTTTTTGATTCATGATGGTTAATAGTGATTGATGGTGTTTTCTTGATTGGGCTTGTAGCCATCAATTACTAGTCGGTTAGTTTAGATGTTAATAATAATGGACGATCATGACCAACAATAATGGCTAACCAACTACTAGTTTGGTTTCATTCACATGTTTGATTTTCCCTAGGATTGCCTGAAATGATTGGTTGCTTGGCTAATATTTTGTCATAGAGGTTGAAACCACCAGATGGTGGTTGATCAATTTTGATATTTTTTTGAGTTTTCCAGTGTTTATTTTTTTTTCAGCTGGCACATGATGATGAATGATGATTGAATAATGCATAAAACTGGCTAACAATGATGAACAATGGTTACATGTTGGTTAAGAGCTGCTTGATTGATGATGGTCAAACTCAATACTGGTTGATAGCTGCTTAATCATGGTTAATAGCTGGTTCATAATGGTTAGTAGCTGCTTAATAATTGCGAATGACTTGAAATAGTTTCAAACGTCAATTCTTGCGGATTCACGTTCGTCAGGAACCATGGTAACTGGTATCACTGGTGAAGAACCATGGCCTGCATCATCTATTTGGCTGTGCCCCGCACTCTCTAGACATCCCAAACTTGAACAGGCAAACAGTTGAGATGGTTTCACTACTGCTCATGGATGGTTGTTGACTTGACGGATCCCCAGATGTTGTTTTGAACGAGCAAACATTTGCCAAAAGTACCTGCTTTCAGACAGTGATCCGTGGATTACCAAAAGTTGCGAGAAACACCCAATGATGATTAACCAGCATTGGTTGATCACCCATCCAGTTGTTGGTAAGCAACGTCTCTGTTTTTTTGTTTTGCGAGCGCTGGTGCATGACACGCGCATATGACATGCCATGGTCTGGCTATGTAAGTCATACAGCAGATGTTATTCATTACGTCAGCAGTTACCACCAGTTCTTGGCTGTTGCAGGTGAGGAAGCCACTGCGATGACTTTTTTTACAGCTGCAATGTTAGAATGCCTGGCTATTGGGCTGGATCTCAGAAAGAGACCAATTGCTCAGAAAGAGGCCATTTGATCTCAAGAATTGCTGCAATGTTAGAATTCTCAGTTCAGAAAGAGACTAATGATTCGAAGGCACACATGTTCCCAAATTCACAGATACTTCTGACACCCTATGATCTGGAAGACGCAGGGAAAATTGAAATTCGTGGATGCGTGTGAAATACTTTGAAGCCACTGATACCATGATTCTGGTTAACTATGGTTGGAGGTATTCCCCACGAGCCGCATGAGAGGCCACATGAGAATCCCAAGCCTAGAACCTTCAAGAAGGCCACGGTCGTAGCACCTTGCGCGACCCACAAACATGGTGAAAGGACCAATTATCCACCCTTAAGGTCTTGGATGCTTTGCAAATCAGAAGGACCACTTCTGTGTTAGCTGAGCCAAGTTGCCTGTGCCAGGAAGGGCCATTTTTGTGTTCTCAAATGTGTACCCCGTAGCTGATCTGGTTGGTGCTTTTAAAATGTTTAAAACATTGTTTTACTTTCCCTGGTAACTATCAACAAATGGTTGGTTGAAAAGGATATTTTTCATAGGGGTGGCTCAAACACCAACCAGCAAGGATCACTATTGGCCATTGCAATCATAATAATTGCCATTATGAACCATTATTAAGCATTATTAAACAGGTGAAGAAGCCATTATTAACACTGGTGGTTCATTATTAACCTGTTAGCCATTATCAATCATTAGCCTTAATATTGACCATTATTGACCATTATTAACCATTAGCCATCATTAACCACTAATTCTAGGGGTGGTGAGCAGCACCAAGCAGTGAATCAAGTTGCCAGGAGCTCCCAGCTGCGCTGCTCGAAACGACAGTGAAAGATTTCGCTCACCAGCGCTGCTCCAGGCCCCGGTAAAGGTTGCTTGAAAAGTCAGCAGTTTTTCGTTGGGAGCCCAAATGCATGAGCCCAAAAGCATTGCCACTTTACCAACGAATTCGAACAAGGAGATTTATACTGCGGAAACTAGTCGGAATCAGTTGATTGACACTACTGTTATCATCTCAGACCATGCAATTGAGTTTTCTGATTGGATGTTAGTATGCACTGGACGGTTAGTCACCAATAGAATGATTTTGGAGACTGCCCCAAGCTTTGCTTGTCACGTTTTCTCGTGCAGAAAACTGGTTGGTTTTGACTCGTCCTGGTGCTTTTGACATGCTGCTGTGAGTGGTAGGTTGAATCATAGCAACAGTTTCAACTGTATTCCACTGTCACTTTTGAGCTCGCACATATGCACAGATAAATATAGATAAACCTATCATGCATTTATACATATAAATCTTGCAACCTGAAAACGGTAATTTTCACTTCGTCATTCTCAAATAATTCTTCGTAAGTTTGCTGACCTTCCAAACAACCAGGAAGCAGGCCGTTGCATTTGTTGTATTTCTATTTGGAATGCTCGTTATTTTTATGCAACTGTGTCTCCTTGCCCAGTGTACAGCAGGTTCGAAAGCAACCGATCAACGAACACAGTGTACAAAGGACACTGGTCCATTGCAGCATGTGATGAATGTATCACCTGGTGCTGGGAGTTTTGTGCTTGGAGTAAAGCATGCAAGTGCGCAGCACCAGTGAAGATCACTCCTGGCCGGAGAAACATCGATTTTGCTGGGATACATCACCCCATCTTAGGTTGGTAGTATTCCTTTGTTGTTGGCCGTGTTCCCGTTTATCATGAATTCGTTTATTACCGCATTCACAGCCGTGCAGTCCCCTTATGGCCAACCAACCACGGTGACTGATCGTTTACCAGCAACTCGCCATTGTGAGCTGAAACAAATCATTGTAAAACCGTTGATTCACCAGCTTGTGCCATCCAAAGTTATCGTGGTTATTCTTGGCGACTATGGCGATCATATACTGATTCACTAAGCATCCATTGCAGATATATTGATTTCTGATATCTATTGATTGTCATCAAACATGTTCCAACTTATGGTATTCGTTGTAACTAGTGGTCATTTAGTCATTTCCCAATCCTACGAATGAACGGTGACATCTCTACTTATAGCCATTGACCGGTTGGTCACTGTCTAACCATTGAATTGGCATCAATGCATCATTGGCCATCGACTCTGGAGAGCCCTGACAAGCTTCATTTGGGTTTGTTCAAACGAAAAACGATGTTTTTGTTGGACCACCTGCTAGGACGAAAGACAACAACAGCTAGGGGATGTAACGGATGGTTGATATTCATAACATTTCATGTTGACAACAAATATGCCGTATGAGAACGGTATCCAAGAACTGACGGATCTTGAAACCAGATACCTGCTCGAGGGGTGAGCTGGGACCATTTTCAGCAGGGCTATGCTTCAACTCCAGGAGAATGGTGATCGCTGAAGAGTCAAAGCATCTCAACTTTCATCAACTTTCCATGTGTTTTGATTTAGCCGAGGTGCAGGATGGATTGATTTGTTCGCTGATTTGTGGGCTTGGTATTTTTGAGGTCGGCACAGATGGTATCCCAACGGGTGCATGAATCACCCTTGTCTTACCTTTCTGTTGGCACAAGGAAGGCCATGCCAAACGGTCAACATGAACTGACCCTTTGAAGCCTTGGGTTTTGCGACCTTACGAAGACACAGAGCTGCAATGGCTCCAGAAGACTACAGGTCAACAGTGCAAACGCCGAACGAGAAAAAAAACAAATTGGTTCCTTGGTCGCTCCTGGGATCGCTCGCCAGCATGACAGAGCCAACACATGGCAAGCTCGAATCCTCGTTGCCCTCGGCAGTTGGTGCTCCAATGGAGTTGGTCTATGCAACCACATGATAACGAGATCAATAAGTAGATAAACAGCAAATATATAGATAAATTAAATGTATATCTATAAATATTGAATAAATACCTTTGTACATGCATATATTGCATCCTATAGTCTTATAGCCACCATCTCGCAAAAAAGAGATGTTTTTCGGGATTCACCGTTTCTTGTGTTTTCTACTTCATGGTGCAGGTACATATTAATTAACTATTTCGTTTCTTGTGATGTCCGGTGCTACTTGCCTATATTTATGTCCTGGCTTTTACACCTTGATTCTGATTGATATTTGGGAGATGGGGTCAAACAACTTCACCTGGTATTGACCAACCCTCAGATGTGGGGTTTCTATTGCAATCACGCTCTCATGAGGGATGCTGTACTGCGAGCACGATCCCTGGATGGCAGTGCGACCTTCTAATTCGTGCACCAATTCGCTGACCCTTGCGGTGGAGTTTTTATGTGCTGTGGCCAATGCATCCTGCGGTTGGTACCTGCTGTCTCGCTGGTTGGTTGCTTTCAAGTCAACTGGGCGGCCGGGCTTGATCCATTCAGAGGGGTTGACTGGAGCTGCGGGTGGCACACGTGTTGTCAGCCTCTGAGAGGACAAATTATTCCACAAAAAAGTGCAGAAGATACAGAAGTAGCTGCTAGGCGTGACTTTACCCTCCGATAGATTCTTAACATCTATTCGAAATTCATGACTTGTTGAGCACGATTGTCCATAGTGGACCATCATTGAGGTTGGTTACAAATCAATTGAACTGAAGACGCTTGGCTACCGCAAGATGCTGATGGCTGCCGCCGCCGCCGCTGCCATTTGAACTGCATGTTGCGACGCCAACAGCACTCCATGGGTCCATAATTATCGTTCAGTCATATTGTGAGATATGGCTATGGGTCAATATTAAGCAACCAACTAATGCAGGATATTAACCAACAATTATAGGGAAAACAATGGTTAACTATAGGGGAACCAGGGGTACAGGGTTTTGACCCACAGCCAGATATTGTATCGTTTTTGGTTGCTTGTTTTCATCGAATATGTAATAGCAATACATGTGCAAATGGATTTGTTGAGATGTTTACAGCAAACAATGGCAGACAATAGCAGGCACACACATTGCAATGTATACATGCATATACAATACATATCTACAGTATACACATGCATATGTAATACAAATATCTACATTATATGCATATCATGTACAGACATGTACACATGCATCAGCATGACTGCACATACATGTTTGCATACATCATGTTTGGAACCAGAGGGCTCACTGCAGGCTGAAGGGCCATGGGATTTGTCTGATTGCAGTTGACATTGGAGAAACTTCTCGACTCAAGCTCTCGACTCGTGACCTCCCCATGGGACCTTTTGACAAGCACCTCTTCTGTTGAGTTTGTTCATTCATGCAATTTGGTTGCTTCTCCAGCGTCGATGTTTTAGGAAGCTGTGTGAGGAGATTTTGATGTTCACCTGTGGAATGGGACAATCATAGTCTTGAAAGCACCGGTATCAGTAGGTGCCGTCCTTGATTGGATGATTACGATTTTTCACGAACTTTTTCATTGAATCAAAACCTTCTACATGGTTGTTATACCTATTCCTACTTCGTGATCTCCTTTCTTGTAGCTGTGCAGAACTCAGCCCTGGCTCATGGACAGCCCGCTTCGTCGTCGCACAGCTGCATGGCATAATGGTCTGGTTGGGGTACAGCTGCCCCTAATGGAAGCGCATCGGTGAAACCATGAATTTGGCAGCTACATGAGCACGAGTCAAAATTAATCAATGCTTGGTCATTCGTGGCATGTTCATCAAGGGTATACGGGTATCGACCAACAACTACAAATCAGTATTCCACTGCTGATCATACCATCATATCCCCAAAACATCACAATCAGATCCGTTCCACCAATTTCTTCACCTTCAAGTCTAAGATAGTCTATCAAATCCAGCGTGACTCATGTTGAGTCAATCATCACCCCCAACAAAATCAGGGCCGGGGCCCAGGCTAGGGTCAGGTTAAGGTCGCTTGGACCGGAAGTTCGGCCTTGCAGCTGGGCCAACCGGATGTCCAAAGGTGACAGATCATCGCTGACCAACGCTCAGCGGAGCCTCAGGGAGCGGTCGAAACCCGGGACTGTAAAAATGGTTTGGTAGAACGGACAACTACTGTTGGTTGGTCGGTGAGTGGGTTGGTTGGTTGATTGGTTGGTTGGCTGATTGGTGTATTGATTCATGGTTTCAAGTCTACCTGCGTTGATGAACTAAATCGACGAGCTTGTTGGTCTGTTAGTAGGTTCCACTTGCCGAAGTAAGAATGGTAGAAGATAGAAGCAACAATCGTCAGATGTATCATTTGAAAGAACATGGCAATTCCAACCATACTGGGAATGATGGCTTGGACTTGCGAATTGGGGAGCGCCCACCAGAGAGTTGTGATTGAAAGCCAGCATTGGGATGGCAGCTCGACTTCCGAGATCGGGAATTCTTGGTTGGCCAACCGCTTATGGCGGTCATATCTGTGCTGTCATAGCGCACTCCTTACAGTTGGCTAGTGATGGTTGTCACATCCCCATGTTCTTTAATTATTAATTATTTGTTGGATTCGTTGGCCACCCCTTTGTTACTTTTGTTTGTTGTTTTTCCCTTGTCCTTTTTCCTTTTCTTGCTGAGGATCGAGGGTTTTGACGCTCAGGCCAGCATAGGGCCGATGCGATCGGCAGGCACTCAGACACCTGACATGGTGACGCAGAGAGATCGTCTCCCTTTAGAAATAGTTTGGCGTGGCTGGTTGGGAAGCATCATGAGGAGAAACAAACAAGACTGGTTGGTGGTTTTTGACATTCCCTGGTATTTGGGATGCTTCGTTGATTGACTATTTTTCCATAGTGGTTGAAACCACGAACCAGAACATAGCTGATTGGTAAGCCCGGTAAGCACAATGAGAAGCAATGATTATAGAAAGGGTACCAGCGCAAACATTAGCAAACAGTAGGTGAATGCACTGGTCTAAGCCAACAGCGGAGTGCAAAATTCAAGCAATGCCTGGTGCTTTCAAACATGTTTTATTTTCCCCAGTAGCTAATGATTGGTTGGTTGACGAAGGCGCATATTTTTCATGACGGGGTGGCTGTTCGCACCAGCAACCAATAAGGATCACTATTAGCCATTACAAACACTATATTAGCCATTATTATCCATTGGTAAACACGAATTTTAGGGGTGGCTGTTCGCACCACCAACCAGCAACAATAACTTGCTTCCAAGGTGGTTTTGTTGGGAGATCCCTCGCTGACAGCGAAAAACAGCTGCGTGCCGCAGTGCCTACAGCAGCCGACCACCGGCCCCCCCGCCGCCACGGGCCCGACAGCTGCGGCACGGAGAGAAGATGCGGTTCGGAAAAGGCTGGGGCGCGAGATACCGGGGCCAAATATGGCGGTTAATAACAGCAATTGATGGCAATTGATGGTTAATTGTTTGCTATACACTCAGTTTGTTGAACATGGAATCCAGAAAAAACCGTCGAACCAGAAGTCACCTTGGATGGCTTTGGCTTCAAAGGCTCTAATCGATGATACAACATCCAAACATATCCAAACTATTCTCCCACGATGTTCAGAGGATATACTACAGATATTGGATCATAGGATCACAACAAAGGTTATAACCAACAATGTTTCCACATGTAACCAAAATACCAGAGGATATGAACAAAAGGCATCGTGGAAGGCAGAAGCGAGACTGGACCAGCCAGAGAGGGCTAGAGATCATCGTGCTTGACAACAAGCATTGGTAATAAGTTGGCGATGCGCTTACAATGACTAACGTTGGGTTAATGATTACTTTGTAATGATGAGGGGTTGACTGTGGATATCGGTTCAAGAGCACTGCTGCAAATGGGATCCATATCGATAATGCTTGTTGATATGTCGTAAAACAGTCATGTCTAGATGCTTCCAATCGAATTAAACGCTTATTCAACGCTTTCAGATTTGTGCTCTGAAACTTTGTCTTAAAGCAATCCCTGGTTGATCTGTTTCGCGGGCTGGTGAGGCACCGAGATCTCAAAGAAATCGCACATGGCAAAGCTGTGCAAAGCTCGATGTACTAAGCAGATATTAGCGTTTGCTCATCCATCATGGCTTGTATGATGGTTTCTCAAAATAGGGACCTCCCAAGTCATCCGTTTGAATCAATTATAGTAACAAACCAACCATTTTTGCGGCTTCTTTATTTTAAGAAACTCCAAGTATAGCTTCATGAGGCCACAACGGGTCCTGGTGTTATCTTGCTTGGCTCCCATTAGTGGCCGTACACCAAGGTCGGTCCTTCCGCGCTGACTGCGAAAGAACAAGCGAAGGATGCGTGAAAATTGCGCCTGTTTTGGTGGTGATGAAAAGGGGTTAATCCATGTGATTGCTTGTATTGTGGTCATTAATAGGTGAATGATATGTTGATTATAGGTAATTACAGGGGTAAGCAAACATAGGGGTTCAGAACCAAGCATAATGGCTAATGATAGTTGATGATATAGTGGTTGATTATAGGGAATTAACAATGGTTAATTAATAACCTTACACAATTGGTGGTGATAAATAGAGGTTAATCATAGGTCAATAATGCCGACTGGCTGCTACTGGTCAGCAATAGGGGATCATAAGCAACAAGAAGACCAATATGGGGGTTTTCTCATGCCATAGGGGACCCCAAAAAGTCGTGGTTGGTTTATTGTGATAGACGATTGATGAAGATGATTTAGGGGTACACGTATGAATTGAGACACCACCTAGTAGTGAATTGTTTCCAATTATTGACCCGATAGTATTGACCATTAAAACATCCTTTTTGCCTGACTATATCTGAAGTGTTTGGTGGTTTCCAAAGTTTGTTCAATACTTAACACTGGTTAATAGTAGAGAATGATCACCAACAAGAATGGTTAAACAATTACAACTTGATGGTTTAATGGAATGGTTGGCTAATCGACTAATACTCTTCTGATAATTCGTAAACATCAACCAGTTATCCCAAAGTTGATGAATAATGATGAGTGGGGATGGCAATGCTTGAATCTGATTAAGAATGGTTGATCATGGGCGGTCATTGGCCATGATTGGCTTACAATTGGTTGATAATCCCTATCTTTCCAGTTGCCTAGTTCTGCAGGTTGCCACTTACCCTCAAGTCAGGAACTGTTGGCTATGGTTGGGAATGGTTCCCTAAGGGGTAACTGCATGATCGGTTCTGTAGTCAGAGGCAGCAGCTTCCAACTCGTGCATGAACACGAAGCATGCTAGTATACAACAAGTCCTGCTGAAATGAAACAAGTGTATCATTAAGTGTACCTATTACATTTATATATATATATATATTTATTTATTTATTTATGCATATGTATACTACAGTCTATTGATCAGAAATTAACCATATACATAATATACATGCACATGTACACCCCCATAGGTATGTAAAAACATGTGCAACAATTTCCAGTAGTTGAATATTGTACACGTACATACGAGAGAGAGTATATACATCCATCATCTGCACGTATCTGTCATGTGTTCAACACTTGGCAGAACTTTCATTGCGTATCATGCAGACGTTTCACCTTGCCACCCCGAGGCAGGTTGGATTTCCCTGGGACAAAACCTCTCAACTTGGGCCGACAGTGATTCGCCAGCAAACCAAACATGGGTACTGTAGTGATTTGGACACCCAAGAAGAGAGCTCCTGGATGTTTGTATGTTTTTGATTTGGGAATGTAACAAAGTTACAAGATGCAATGGAGCCTATTGTTTGCTTCTTGTTTAAGTACTACAGATTTTCGCCATCCTTTCTGCCTACTTCAGGTCATGGATTCTGCGGCTGGTCACAACAAAACTGAGGTCACAACATTGGACCGCCGCCCCTGGTTCACAGAGCTACGTTTCACAGCAGAGCTTTCCAGGGATCATCACGGAAGAGTTCTTCAAAGGAAGCGTGATAGAACGCCAAGCTGAAAGAAGTAAGGCTGCATGGACAATGATGGGTCACTTGATAGGTGTCAACATTTGCACTTAGAATCTACTACCAAGTTTACTGCATATCGCCAATCAACAGGTGGGATCCGACTAGACTACTGGGAATCCCCAGCAATCCTTTTTGCGCTGAGATTGATACTAGATGATCTCATTCATTATAGGTTTCAATGCCATATCTATTTCATCACAACCAATTTGATCCTCACATGGAACCAATCGATTGAAATGTGTTCCATGCGCTGGCATCTTGGATTGTACCTTTTTCGCAATCGATGACCTGAATCATGGAGCCATCAAGGCTTGGGGTGGGACACCCTGGCGTTGGGGGTCATAGCGGGATGGCCACCCCCTGTGCCATGGACAGCCCAATTTTTGTGGCTTAGGAGTTGGTATATCCCACAAACTCAGGTGACCCTTGCGGGATAGATGGTCTAATCGCATTAAAATCGATCGGTTGCTCCGGAGAGATCATGGTCAGATGTTCAGGACGATCCTGATTTCCATTGATTTAATTTCCTGGCACCATGGCCCAGTTGTACTTGGGGCTGGCTTTACCAACAATCTCAACAAGTTGGTTGGTGGTTTTAAGCATTTCTTATGTTCAGCAAATTTTAGAGATGGTTGGTTGATTGATTCATGCAGTTCATAGGGGTGGTTCAACCACCAAGCAGTAAAAATCACTCCGCGATTCCTGGGCGCCCATCATTTCTCTTCTGCAGGTGGAAGTCGATGGGTCGGTAGGTTCGATAGGCAGATGTAGAGGGACAGTGATAGACATAGAGTGGTTTGGCTTATTCAAAGATGGTGTACCACCAAGAACTGGTTGTTTCCCTATCAATAAGGGCTATTATTGGATGGTTGCTGTAGTAAGCACCAGAATTTAATTACGGACAATCCCGGTTTGTAGCTGCTGGTTGATGATGTTAGCGGCTAACAATCATTACGATAATGAACACGTGGACCAGTCGCAGAGAACATGCAGCAACCATTGCTTGCTTGCTCCACGCCTCCCCACATCTAGGCGCGTGGCGGATTTTCCGAATTTGGTGCTGATGAATCATCTTGCCATGATCTTTCCAATGATGATTGATTGGACATACGTAGATAATGGATGATAATGGGATGATAATGAATGATAACAGGATGATTCATGATGCTTGAGATGTGTGGATGATCATTTGTTAGTTTGTTGGAATATATTTGTGATTTATCATGCGTGTTTTTTCCCGAGCCCCACCTTTGAAGAGGAGGGTTGGGAGTGATGATAGAAGCAGGCGAGGCCATCCCCAGAAGCAGATGGACGAAAGGGAGACTCAAAGAAATGCATTTTAACTAAGGAGAAACCTGTTCCCAAAAAACAACTGCCACCTTCTCACTGACAGTCGGACTGGAACATGAACCGTTTCCTATTCGGGAGCCGTTCCTTTGGTCCAGCGGTTCACTTTGACCAAGCACGACTAGTGTTTGTGGTCACATGCCACCATCCCGATCCATCATGATAGAGCCGGATTCGATGAACCGTTGCGTTCCACTATTTTAGGTACAAGTGTTTTGGATACTCTTGGCAGTCCTGTCATCGACAATGGCTCAGCTTCGACAATTGTGGTCAAAGCTTACTGACTATTCATGGAGTTATAACCATTTATAGCCAACATGGTCTGTGAACATTCGCATCTTTCCCAAGAAACCAACGCGGCCCCAGGACCCTTGGAAGCTGGTCTTTCTGGGAGCCTTGGATGAAGCCAGCGCTTGAAGCAGCTGTGGCTGAGAGTCGACTCAGGTCCCAGGGCCATTTTCTTAGCAGAAATGAGTTGTTGAGGTGAAATGGTTGATGTCAACTTGTGAGCTTTGGGGTAGGAAGATGGCTTTCGTGAAACCTGTATGCAACCGAAATATGAAATTTATATATATATATATATGTAGTATATATACAGTGTATATATAGATATAACAAATATGAATATAATTTTACACATATATATGTATAGTTGTCTATATGGATATATGCCTAACCGTCCAGTAGCGATGGACATATATAGCTGTCACCATTTGAAGGACTTTGATCCAGACTATCGACGGAGGGGTTGGAACACCTAGAGAAGCAATTATTAGAATTGTTCAAACTTAAATTGTTGAACTTGGTATTCAGAATCCTATGTTGTACCTAAATGCTGTTTTCTCAAAATAGGAGTACCCCAAAAACGCTTGCATACCCCAAGTTGGTTACATTTGACCTAAGAAAAGATCACTCCAGCGGCGCAAGTGACCAGCCAATCGCAGCTTGGTTTTGTTGCAAATCGTTTGGATCTGTCTTCGGTGCCAATGGTTGGACGCCAAAAACTTTGGATGATCAGTGGCTAATTGGACAGTAGCTGTGAGAACAGCCGGAAGTGCTAGGAAGTGCAACTGGTTCAGCTGGTGAATTCATTGTGAGGTGTGTTGGATATTTCAGAAGACATGATTTTAATAATTGAAGATTAGGGGATCATAGAGGATCATGGGTTACTACCACGATTACTGCCATTAATTGCCTTATTGCCACTGCCACATTATTCCAATTATCATGAGGTGACTTAATGTTTACTTATACTACTTAATCATATGGGTATGTGCCAAGCCATATCATAGGGCAACCAATGCTCCCCACCAAAAAATGATTTCATCTTACAAATGGAAATCATTGGTTGACTGGGGGTATCACTATGGCTTGCACATACCCACATGGATCATCAATGCTTGGTCATTCCTAGTATGTTGTTCATCAAGGGTATGGGGTTACTGAATGGTTACTTACATGGATGATGGACTTACCCAAATTTTCTGAACCATGCTCACCTCCCGCGATTCCTGGCAGCGTGGGGCCTCCTTGCGTTTCTGAACCCTGCGAGGCCGCACTGTGCCTCCAGTTTCGACCGGTGCCGAACGCAGTTACGCTGTGCATCCAGCAGTTGAGAGGAATGGCTGGATGATTTGTTCAGATGATTCGTAACTGGCGGTTGGTTTGGAGGTAGGGAGGCCAGGAGCCAGGGGTACCCAGCACTAGCCTTTTAAAGGGTCAAGAAATGAGATAAATGAGCAATTTGGAGTGTGGAGGGAATAATTGAACCAACAACGGTTAAATATCTACTATAGTTGATGTTTTGATGATCAACTACTATAGATTCTAGACATGTTCGATCAGACTTCAATCATTTATCCAAAGCTGGACCTATGACAGATGTTCGTGTCTTTCACCAAGCCCACCCACCTTCAGGGCTGCCGGATTGGAACCAAGATTGATTCCAATCATGGCGCAAGCACTGACAGATAACGCACCTCGTGCTCCGAAAAAACAACATGGATGTTGCCTCAAGTTACAACCGTTGCTGCAGGGGATCCGAATCCAAGCGGTTGGTTGACTAATATTGTTCATAGGGGTGTCTCACCCACCATCACCCACCAACCAATCAGTTTCCTGTCGATTCCTGC
>VSDK01000471.1:52355-126426 GCA_009767595.1 Symbiodinium kawagutii
GGTTCAGCCCAATCTGAATACGTTTTCGCAAGGGTGAAATTTCTGGATGTTTGCATCAGCCGGCTAGCAATATCCTGCCAAGTGATTTTGTTGGCCGTGGATTGCAAACTACTTGACATCCTGGCATAGCTTGAATCGTAGTAAGCGAGATTGCCAATCAACACTTAAAAGATTGGTTCCTGCAGCATGCTGTTGCTCACTCCCTGAACCATGAGATCCGTCACGTCTCTTGACCCATGAGATCACTTTGATCGGAGCTGGATGGAGATGCTGTCTCCCCCCATTTTGATCCTCAAAGGTCCACAGCTGTATCACATCCAACTGGAATGCTTGATGATTTAACCAATCACCGAGAACATTTGTTAGCCACTATTAGATGAGTATGTGAATCAACATGATGGTCAATCAACATGATAGTCCATCAACATCATCTATCATGCTGGTTCATCGACATAAGTTTTCGTTAGTCATGTTCATGCACTAGTAAATTGACACGTTGATTCAGTGCTGATTGATTCTTGTGTTGAAAATTAACAACACCATTCAATATAGTTGCTGTTCGTCACAGTCTTTATGATGATGGTGATAGAACAAACCAACAGGAGAGACCATCATTTGCAAAAAAATGAGGAAAATGATGGCTGATGATGATTCATTTATGATGTTTCACAATGTTCATTCACTTCATTCGCTAGATTTTCTGACCATTCCGCACACTAAGCGCCACTGGTTTGGCCCAGTGAGAGGATTTGTGAAACCATGGCGTTCCAGTTGTGTGTTTCCAAGACCATGCGAAAGTGCTGGTGATTCTTGCTAAATCAAACTGTTCAATCACTACTTTAGAATGATGCATATCAACACGTTTCCGCAGTTTTATCATAGAATCATTCTCAACCTCTAAATCTCAGCCACTAAAATGGTGTGTGTTTCAAGATGATCAACCATGGTTCGTATATGGCCGCGGGTCAGTTCATTCTCTACCCCGGAACCATCATTAAGCATTGTATTCCCTATTACTGTTGGTCATTATCCCCCATAGCTAGCCACAAACCATTATAAACCACTATGACTAGCCAGTACTAACCACCATAAACCATGCTTGTGTCCCCCAATGCTCAAAGCACCCCTCTCGCCATGTATAGTTGCTATATCCCGGTTATATCCCCCATAAATTCCAGCGATTATTCCCTCGTATCAACCGCGCTTCAAGCCTTGACCTCGCCATCGCCAAGCCGCACATCTCAGGCTTGCTCCAGGAGACCGTGGTGACTTTGGTTTTGGTGAGAACGCCCCTGGGCGCAAGGGACGCCAGCGACGGGGGGCTGTAGATCTCTAAGCAAGACATGGGGCTGGTCAGCATCAATGATTCGAGAACTAGGTTTTAGTGAATGGTAATGGATGTTTATTGGATGTTTATTGGATATTTAATGGATGTTACTTAATGGTTTGACAATAGCAACCAATGATTAGTAAGTATTGTTTGATGATGGATGCCATAAGTAATGCATAACATCCAATGTTCAATGATGGCTGATGGAGCTGGGTGTTGACTGACAATAGGATATACTTCACCAACTACCAGTACTAGTAGTACATTAGCCAACTACCAGACTATTGGCATAGGGTATACTGAACCAACGACCAGTACAATAGGATATAGGGTATACTTGACCAACTACCAGTACAATAGGATATAGGGTATACTTAACCAACTACCAGTACAATAGGATATAGGGTATACTTCACCAACTGCCAGACTATTGGTATAGATCAGTAGAGGTCTTCCCAGATGGCGAAAAGCCGAAGAGATCCCAACGGCGAACGGCCTGCCACTGGAGCTTGCGCGGCGTGGTCAATAGTTCCATGGTCAGCACGAATGAATCACTTAATGTTGTCATTGGTTGTCACTTACCACGAAGCTATTGACCATGATTACAACTAGTCGTTTATGATGGTCATTGATGGATGATGATGCTTATCAATCGTTCATGGCTACAAATCAAAGATTGTTTTCCACGCAAAACACTTGTATTGCTAACCATCGATGACCATCATTGCTGAATATTTGGTTCATGACACATGTTTGGTTGTCTACGTTTTATGTGTCTGGTTTTGTGAAGCCTTTCTAGAGGCTGGCCATTGGTCAATGGTGAATGGATAGCAACTGGCTATGGGTCAATATTAACCAATCAGTACTGGGGAAAGTGACCAACCAAGAATAAGGAAAACAGCCTGGTTAATGATAGGGGAACTAGGGGGACTAAGGGTTTTGACCTACAGCCAACTCAATGTTTTCCATGAATCTCCTGAGGGCAGTCCACATGACTATGACGACAACTGGGACCGTTTCACAGCTGGGCCATCAGCAACAACAGCGGGGGGTCTGGAAGTAGGGAATCACAAAAAATGGTTGGGTTATTACTATCAACCATTAGTGACCACATTTTTCTCATGGTAGGGAACCTCAACAAACTAATCAAAAAATATTTCTCAAAATAGGGAACCCCCCAAAATCAATGATTAAGACTAGATGATTTTGGGGGGTTCCCGATTTTGAGAAACATCCACATGGCAAATATGGCGGTGATTCATGAGTGGTGGATTGATGTTAGAGTTTACCCACATGTTCAGTGCGAATCAGAACGAATGTGGCCATGCATGGCCTCCAAAATGGATTCCCAAATAATTGGTCAATGGGTGTCAATGGATGTTAATGGCTAATCAGTGGTTGATCAACAAGTTAATCAAAAGTTGCTCAAGTAATCATTTTCCCACACAGCTACTTAGTAGTTGATCCAAGGCCTATTAACATGATCTTTATTGCTTCCCATCAATGTTTCAGAACATGACCATCATTGGTTGATTCCCAGCGGTGATGGCCTACCACGGGTAGCACCACCAGCAAGCGTTGTTGACTGTAAAGGTATCCACCCATTTGATTGGTGCCCAACTTCTTGTTGGCTGGTAACGGCTAACCAGCAATAACCAACATTCAGCAGTTTGAACCAACCTCAAACCATCAACCTCAACCTGTCAACCTCAACCAACCAACCTCAACCCATCAACCTCAACATATCAACCTCAACCAACCAACCATCAACCTTCACCAACCTCAACCAACCTCAACCTTAGCCAACCTCAACCAACCTCAACCTCAACCAACCTCAACCAACCTCAACCTTAGCCAACCTCAACCAACCTCAACCTCAACCAACCTCAACCAACCTCAACCTTAGCCAACCTCAACCAACCTCAACCTTCGCCAACCTCAACCACCGTTCACCACCCTTAACGGATCGCCGGCGAACCGCACTCCACGTTAGGTGGGCGTGAACCTGCGCCCTCGGATCTCCACGTCTGCGCTATGGCCTCTACAGGCGGCACCAGGATGGGATGACATGGGCTGGTTGAAGGTGGAGGACTTAGCAGTGATGAACAAAGGTTAAGGTGAAAGGTTGGTGGTTGATAGGTTGATAGGTTGGTGGTTGATAGGTTGATAGGTTGGTGGTTGATAGGTTGGTGGTTGAGGATTAACCAGTGATGAACCATTAAAGATGAACAATGATATTACTTGCGAATGGTTACTATTAACAATGATATTACTTGATAGCTAAGGTGATGAACAACAATGGTTGCTATTAACAATAGTTGCTTGCTTGCCGGCCCCTTGGCTTAAAAACCCTTACCAGCTTTTCGCAAGTTTTTGGCTGGTTTTGCCTGCTTAGGAGTCTTTCTGTTTGGCATCTTGTGTGCTTCATTGCTCGCTTACCTGCTTGTATGATATTTGGCTTGCTGGCTAGTTTGCCTTCTGGTTTGCTGCTGTAGTTTGCTGCTGCCTTGTTGCTTTCGGCCGCCTACGTTCTCTGTCAGAATTGCCCGCCTGGCCCCACAATTTCTCCCTGGCAAATATGCGCACGGTATAGACGAAGCAACGTATGTACAACGAATGTATTTAAGCATTCGTTGAATTAGGCAGGCCATGGGTGATTCCAAATGAATGCACCACTTTGGCCCAAGCCGGGAGTTGACCCAAAATAGCATTCATCTTTTGTTTCCGGGGGTGGCCTGGGCTCGGGTGTGAGGGGTGACCTCATTTGTTCTGTCATTGCAGCGCAGAGGGGATCTTGGTACATGGCGCGCATGTCTTGGGGTGTCCAGGCCTGGAATTGCTGCGCTCATCCGACGTTGCGTGTATACGACAGTTGTGGCATCCCAAGGCAAACCAACCGGTGGTACCTGGTGACAAGAGAAGATTGCTGCATGTTGATAAGAATAAGGCAAGCAGTTGCGTGTTACCGTTGGGTATCAGATGGGAGCTTAAATATTTGTGTTTATCGGCCTGCTGAGGCTCAGCAAAAACGGTCGCAGAAAACGAACCGAATGTTTGGCCCACCTCAAAGTTCTGGAGAGCCAGAGCCTGCTTCCTCGGGCAAAGTGGTGACTCAACTGTGTAAGCCTGAGAATGTCTTGCCTGGTTTGCGTCTCGAGAGTGACGCTGCGATGTTGCGCACTTCAGGGGCCAAGGCCTCGTCGATGGCTGTTAAGCGGCTGTACATAGGATTAAGGTTGGTGCGGCAATGGGTTCCTGAGTATTATTGACAGCGTAGCCTATGGCCAATATATCATATGTTCATTGATGATGTACGCGATTGTTAGAAAGCGTTTCCGAGCTTGACAGATTTTGAATTCGTCTGTTCGTGTTTGCGTGATTTTTCTGATTTCTGTCGCATAAATATTTATATATATATATATATATTTATATATATATATATATATATTCCAAAAACCGACCTTTGGTACCATGCCATTCAAGGTATGGCGCGAACACAAGAGAAGTCCAGAAGCAGCCTTCTAAAGGCTCAAGCTAAAGGAAAAGAAATCAAATTTAGCCAAACCAAGGCAAGACACCCGGAACACAACCAGTTTGCAAAAGGACGCTTGAGTTGTAAAAGCTTTGGGGGCAAAAATTGAAAGCCGTGCAGTCCGCCAAGGTGCAGCAATTCTGTGGTGCTGCAGGCTGAAGCAAAGCACCGGCAGTTCAGCACTTGAGAGGATTTGGGCAAACAAGGTTTACAAGCCGTTCTGTTGCACGTTTACAAAATAAAGGTTGTGAGGGAGTAAGGTTGGAGCTTGCAATTTTTAAACGAAACATCCATTTTTTTAGCAGGCACTCCTAGGCATCACAACATGTTTCAATCAAACACCAGGCAGATATTACAAGGGGGGACGCATTCGGAAGCATTTTTTCGAGAGGGAGTCATGGCCCCGAAGCGGCGAAGCGGTGAGCCAAAGTGCCACTGCGGCAAATGGCTGAACTGCTTGCGCACCCCCGAGCTGCGCCAGGGATGGCAGGACTACTGGCGTGCACATTTCTGACCGGTCAGGTTGGCCCAGGACATTACCTTGATTCATGTCCCTGCGAACGGTTGAAGATAGTTCATTTCTATTCGGATGTAAGATACTTATTTCGGATCCGGTTTTATGTCGGAAATTTGAGCGCATCAAGCGATGCATCGAGCTTCCCTTTCCTGCAGTATGCAATGCGGACAGTATACCTATGAAACCATAATGTTCCGTGGAGGACGTTTTCTCCTACGGTGTGAAAAGCCATGCAGGCGCTAAGCTGAAAGTTGTTCAGCCACTTAGCTGCGTTTGGGTTGGCAACGTGAGGAGTTTGAGGGCGTGAAGTGACGGCAGCAAGGGCGCCGCCGGTACTGGCGCTTCTGCTTTGAATGCCACCAAAAGGATTGGCAGCGGCTGGTCGGGCACCAGCTGCGGCTTTTTGCCCATTATTTGGCTTCATCAATGTGTAAAAGCGTTTTCAAAAACTACATATTTCTCATTATCTGAGCCTTGTGAAGCGATTTGCGAACAAGCTTGCCAGTAAGAAGAATAGCGTTATATGACGTTTGGTTGCCGTGCCGCAATGTTGTTTCTTATGCAGAATCATGCAAACTAAATAGGACTTGAAGTATTGGTTTTCACACCAAAATCGCGGAGGGTTGAGCAACCAAGAATGGGCATTTGGATCTAAATAATGGTGTGACCTCTGACGTTTCGACGGTGAGTTTGGCCCATGTCAAACCCAACGGGAGCCCTTCCATGAGGAGTGGCCCGGCGACGGCCGTGCAAACAATCGCTGGAGCGCTCCAAAGGAGTGTGATATCATACTTGCTAGTATTACTAACCATTAAAGATTGCCAGGAGTGATTAACAATTCAATTACTAGCGATCAGTAACAGATGATTCATTAACCATTAGTGGATCATGAAAGATGAACAATGAGATTGGCCTATTAACGATTGATAATAGGTGAAGTGGGTATCAAAACATCAAAAAATCAAGAGCCGCGATTGGTTAATCTTGATCACCTATCAACGGTTCTAAAGGTGATGAACCGTTAAATTTCAACCAAGAAGAATTGTTTCATTCCAAAAATGGGTGATAATTTTCCACCATGGTTAGTCATCATTTTTTGGTGGAAATCATTAGCAATTGATTCACCGTTGATGGTTAGTATTTCAACCCTGATTGGGTAATTATTCATTGGGGCAAGTAGGCATTTCAACCTGTGATTACCAAAATGCCGATGAGTTGATGATTAGTCATCTTCGACGGACTGATTAGCCGATACATCAATGGCTAAGCAGCATTGATGGACCATTCTTAGCTGATTAACTGAGTTTGTTCACCGGTATTGATCAACGACAAATTAATCATTTGCCTTCCAAACACAGATTGATCATTGATGAGCCATTGTATTGACTGGATGAATTAATGACTTGGCTTACTTTCTGACCTGGTGACTCAGGACTCAATTGCCAACACTAGTCACAAACATATATATGCCCTAAGTGTCATGAGTAGTAGGGATTTTTCCGAGAATTATCATCGTTCCTGGATTGTCAACAATGTATCATACTTTGTGCTCGTTGGATCGTTGGTTGGCTGTTGGCACGAAATTGTACAAAATAGATTCTTGGTATAAGGCTTAGCCCATTCTGGGAATCCCGGCGTCTAGGTTTTGGGAGGGTATGTTTAATAGCTCAAGAATTTGTTTCCAAAGATCACTTCCTAAATTTTCAACAGTCGCGGAATGCAAAATGCTGAGATCAACCAGAGAAAGCAGTTGAAGCAATGGAACACATGGAATACGTAAAAGGGGCATACCAAAAAAATAGTTTCTCGAGAAACCTTTTGAGTATCATTTGATCCCAAAGGATTTGTCAAAAGGTTTTCTGTCATAACGGTTGGTTTCTCATCATCAAAAAAATGGTTTGTCAGAAGGTTTTTTTTGGTGTTTTGTTTGTCAAAAAAAACCTTTTTGAATGATGGGTTGGGGGTTTTGTGGACACTCCGGCGAAAATTGGTTTATAGATGGCGACCGTCGCCAATAGCTGCGCACATTGGCGTTTTTACCGGACGTCTTTCGTGTCATGGTGAGGTACCCCAGCATGCTAAAACACTGTTTTGTACGAATTGATTTTTTGGGGGACAGCTGGGCCACCAGTTTAGAAATACATGCAATTTGAACATCTTTGAATGACACAAGTTGGAAACTGCAAACCGACCAGACAGCATGGACGCTCTATATGGAAGCTGTGTTTCTTTTTCTGTATATTTCATGGCTACGTTGGTACGCCTAAACCCACCAACACTCATGCTTGGGGGTTGCCATTGATTTTGGAAGCCCCGTTTCCACCGGCTTGGTGCACATATCGAGCATCCACACTCATATGTGTAGGTATATGCATATATAGTTGTTCCTCAATATAGTCAAAGCTGACCCTGCAAAATTGGGATGTCACCATAGCCATAGGGGAACCCCGAAGATATGTAGGAAATATGACGAGTTGTGGAAGGAAAACAAAACAATAACCCAGGGTATCAGTATGGCATAGCAAGCATTCATATGTATACGAGTTCAAAAATGATGTCAGCTTTGAGGTCACACCTGATCGGCGCTCCTTACATGTGCATGTACGCTTGCTATCAACCCCTACGGTTGGTAATTGCTGCTATCCGTTCTGGTTTGTAACTATTACATACCGCCCATTATTGTTGCCCCGGTCACCAAGACTTGGGGTACCAACATGTTTCTTGGGTACCCATTCTTGCTGGCTCATACAGCTATTCTATGCCCATGTGTTTTGTTGACCCAGCAAATGTACAGTCCATCAATCGTCCACATGCAATGATAGATGGCTAGTGATGGGTAGACTAGATTAATTATCCGTAATAACTGGCTGGAAGTTTTAAAGCAAAAAACAATTTTCCCAAATGTCTTTAATTTATCAAACAATGGTTGGTTGGCTAAGATTTTCTAGGAGTGGTTCAACCACCAACCAGTGATGGTTTCAACATAGATCTACCTTCAGTGATCATTATTAGTTGGTCATTGTTCCCTATCATTGACTAGTGATCACCTAATAGTTTCATGAATATTTCCCTAATCCCTGCGGGAATGATGCCTAATCCTTAATGATCACTATTAGTTCCGTGATCCATTACAATCCCCGGCATCATGCCATCATTAGCCATCATTTGGTTGCCTAATGAGTCAAACCAACATGGCCCAGGTTATATATCGTATACTGGTTGGTGGTTCTTGGCTATAAATCTTGGCTAACCAACCACCGTAAATCTCGGCTAATCCCCAGGTTCTTTGTCCATCCGCCGCCACGGCGGCCAGCGCCGCCCCCTGGCGGTTCGCCGCAACGGCCGAGACAAACGTGGCGAACCGCCGCTCAGGCGAAGACTCCCACGTTGGGCATGTCCTTCAAGGACCAGGCCCAGCAACTTCACACCCGACTCGTTGGTTCATGGGCGAGGCGAAGGTGATGGGTGATATGCTGGAAATTGGTTAACCACTGATTATCATGTTATAACCACGACTTTGAATGTTCATTATCCAGTTGTTATCCATAAGATTCGTGGATAATGGGCGAATGTTGTTTGTTTTCATCTGTATTTTTTTGTATTGATCACTGATTATCGAGGTGATATCAGATACATTAGTTGTTTGTAATGAGTTGCAACTATGTTTATTAATCACCGTCAGTCATAATGCTGTTATCGTCACACGAACGACAGCACAAGATGAGGATAGTTCTTCGGAATGTGCATATTGATCACCCAGCTTTGCATCCCTGAAAGTTGTTTTTGTTGTCTTAACATCTTTATTTGGATGCATCATTGTGGCATCGGACGAAAGAATCTCATGTTCAACTAAATCTGCATCACTTGACATGTGAAGCGGAGCGGGCACAAATGTGTTTGGTTGTCAATAACTGTTGAACATGACCATTCTCGGAATTCTTAGCTGCTGGGCGTCACACTTCGGTATTTGAAAAAAATGAGTAGGCAGCACGGTACATGAACGAGTCCAAAAAAAATGACCGTGAAAGAACGCAACAGTCACAAACAAGCGTCATCACGTGGGATGTGCAGCGTCTTTATGTTCGTGTGTCATCGGTTCAACCTTGCTGCTATTGTTTGTGAGGGTTTGGATTTCCACTCACGGGTTTTGAGATGTTCACAAGTTTGACAGCGGCGCACCAAAGCGATTGAACATTGTTAGGTACTGTTCACTTCCCCTCTTGCCTGTTCCACACAAGAGTACGACCGGACTAATGTACAATTCAACGTAGATTTCTATATCACTTTCCGGGTTCGACAAGATGCGATCAAGATTTGTGCACAATGCAAAAGATATACCAGTCAAAAAGTGAATTCGCAGAAACCAAAAAAGCGGATATACCTGCCGATATTTGTCAATAGAATATGCGACCACCAAAACTCTCCTGGGATCTGTGGAACTGCCCACTGTGAAACAAACAGGCAACCTCAATGATTTGGCTGCGATATGCTGCGATACCTTCCTTGGTCAGTGGGCGAATGTGGGAGATGGTAAACCACAACCACGGAACATGAGTTGACGGTAAACCACGAGCTCTTGACTTGGTGAACCCACAGAACGGTCCCTCCTGCGTCTGTGATGTTGCCATGAAATCCTTAATCAACAATTGATTTACAGTGATTTCTTTCAAAATGTTGGCCAAAGACCCTGGTCTTTTTACACCAACATCCCTTTGTAAAAATGTTAAACAGTGGTCAAAAACCCTGGTCTTTTGAGAGCAACATCCCACAACATCCCATTTTTCGCACAGCCATGTGGTGGTTCACGCCAAAAGGCAGCTCGCGTTGTAGCACTTCAAGCCACCGTGAACCAGAAGGTGCCGGCCTGGAAGGGCAGGTCGTTCTCTAACATGGATACTTGTAGATGGGGATAACCAAGCGCAACAAGCAGATGTGATGGTTTCTCAACCCATAGGGACCCCCAAAGCTATGATTGATTTAATCCTATAGATTCCGAATAAACCAGATGATGTAGGAGTAGCCCTATTTTGAGAAGCCACCATATCCCATGTTGGATCATGATCGTGAATGCTGGATATAACCAGAAAAATGGGGATAACCAGCAGATTCATGCTGGTTGACGTGATCAATGGTGGCGAATGATGGTGAATGACCATCCAACAGGATCCTTGTGGTCAAAACACATCACTTGTTGGTTTTTGTTGCCGCAGCAGCCCTGGCACTGGACCAGTTTCCCAGCCATATCAGAAAAAACAGCAGGCTGAGCAGCGACCAAGGGAAGTAATACAACTGACCCTCAAGAAGAAACAAAGAACGGTTGGACACAACTCCAGTGATAGCGGGAGTCAGTGCTTGGACCAAGGATACAGAACTTGCACATCCAAAAATCATGGGTGAAATCCCTAGATTGAACCATCTAGCTGGCTGGCCAGACGAGCCGAGCTCAGTAACTTGGTGCCAGTTGGGGTTCACCAATGGGTGACCTGCCTCTTTTGTCCAAGTCAGCACCCAACACGGAACCATGGAGTCGAACAATGGCTAGCAGTCATTTTTCTTGGATCATCATGACCATGTATCAGTCTCAGATGCACAGCAGCATGACTTCAATGTGTTCCCAGTGGCTTACTACAAGCATCACGTCTAGGATGGATGGTTCGTCGCAAGGCATGACTGACAAGCTTGCGTTCAATAGTTGCGTTCTGATAGCGGGCAGTTGGAGCAATCCTCCGCTGATGCCCACTGCGAAGAAAAAAAATTGATGTTGCGCAGTAGGGCATTAATTACTGATGATTGAATCTGCCCGTTGGTCATTCTTCCTTATCATGCAGCATTATATAATAAACCGCTTATTGTTGAATAACGCTAAACATTCATCATTGGTAATAACAATATTTATAGACATTGAATGATGCTATCTATTGAATGCATTCCATCATGATTTGATACCATCAATGATACCAAATAATGTATATATATATATTATATATATGTTCATTTATATACATATTACATATATATCAATTGTCAATGATACCAAATAATGCTTGTAGAGATTCCAAATGGTTTGCAGATTGTTGGCTTGACCCAGGTCATCGGGATTCGCTGCAGGTGGCTTTTGAGGTTCCCATGGTGGCAGCCCGACTTCGACATCAGTGGGCCATCGTGGGGTCACCCGGATGACTTTTTCAAACATCAGAAGATCTTGGTTCCTTATGGAAAGACCATAGACCTGCTTCAACTTGAGGAACAGCAGCGACGGAAGACCCATATGGAAACCAAAATGGAAAACAGTCGCCGCTTGCTGTAAAGAGCTGCGATTCTTCACACGAGAAGCATCAATTCACACCTGGAAGCTTCATGTCGACTTGCGCTCGTGGGTAGATTCTGTCAAATCACGGTGGCACCGACTCGATCCTTGTTGCTCTGCGCATGCCTTGTCGAATGCAAGCGAATCAATACTGCTTGGCAGGCCCCTGGTTCTAGAGCGTTTCGCTACAGCTACACCCATTCCCTTGGCGGCCTCCCAGCCAAAACAATATTAGTTTCGCGACCCACAGAGAGAGAATCCGTTTCATAATGAGACCTGTACGGTTCCATTTCCATAAGTGTGCGTATCAATGGCGTACCTTTCTGGTGGGATGTACACCGTTTGATCGTGCATTATAAGATACTGCCTTTGGTTGGTTTGGATGCATCACTCACTAGTAGCGGCGGTCATCGATTAAAAACAGATCAACTGAAAGATGTCGCAATCTGTTAGTTGATTCAATGGTATGCCCGCATATACCCACAATGATTGTGCAAAAAGTGCATCTAAAGGTTGCTAGTTGAGGATGTCAGCCATAATTAGCAAGTCAACCAATCCCTTGAACCAACGGCGCAAGGTTGACACGAGAGGTTGCGAATGTGTTTATTTTCCTGATGTAAACCATGGTTCCACAGGTTGTGCAGCTTGTCCTTAAGATTTAAAGTCACCGCTCCATCCGTTCGCCATCTTTACTAAGCCGCTAAGATCCACGCTTTGAACCTTGCGTTCAAGTTTGGGTGTTGCATTTCATGGTGATCGCAGTCGTGCACCTACTGCCCACCAGCCCAGGACGTGCAACCGATGAACGACAGCATTTCATGCCAAGCAGAAGGTGTAGTAGGCGCACCCACACAGCCCAATGACGTGACGCTGTCATTGTGGGGGCAGCCGTGCGGTTGTTGTTGCAGTGATCACCAGTGTCGTTGTCGTTGCTGTTGTTGGTGGTATCGCTTGTGTTGGTTCAACTTGGCTGGGCTGCAATATGATTAATTAGTTGGTGAGAGACTGCAGGTGAATACATGATGACGCGAAGAAGTGGTGATGTTCGATGTTGGTGATTTGAGTCCTGCCCCCTTTGCAGGTAAGATAAAAGCATCTCCATCTCCATCATAGTATGGGTCCAACAAAGGGCGGAATACTGCTCTCTATGTTTCCGGCACTAGCAGGTGCTTTCCTTTCAAACGTGGGATTGTTATTACAGAAACTGCTGGTCGGCCATGATGGTAAATCATGATGGTTATGGGTTCATTGATCATAGTGGGTTAACGGTGGGTTGAATGAATCATGATATATCATGATGATTTTGGGCAATTTGAATCAATTACCCACTGTTGATCATTCACCCACTGTGGTTTGAATTATTTTACCATTATGGATTATGTTGGTCATCATCAATGTTGATCATTGACCATCATGATTCAAATGTCCGTATTCAATGATTAAACCTATTGTTGATCATTAACCTCATTAACCCTACTTGATGATCGAATCATGAACCCTGTTGGAATCATTAAGTCATCAACAGCCAAGTAGCCATCAGCCACTAACCATCAAGAGCCATCATTGACCTACCGTTACCGTTGATCATTAACCATCCAAAACCAGCATCACTAACCCCTAACCCCCTGTTAATCAATCATGAAGCATCACTGACCCTGTAAAATAACCATCATCAACCATTGTTAACAATAGTCAAATAACCATGATTAACCCCAATCATGAACCCACTTAACCGATAACCCTGCCCTCAAACAACCATCATCAATGCGTTCAATCAACCAAAAACCATCATTAACCATCATTAACCATCATTAACCACCATTAACCATCACTAACCATCAAATCATTAACCACCTTAACCATCACCAACCATCATCACTAACCCCCCCGTCCATCTGACCGGCCTGGCCTGGAAAAGGCGCCTCGCGCATCGCTTGTCGGGGACTGGATCCTGGCGCCGTGGTGGAGCTGGTGGTCTTCTGTG
This sequence comes from Symbiodinium kawagutii, assembly GCA_009767595.1. Classification (NCBI taxonomy): domain Eukaryota; class Dinophyceae; order Suessiales; family Symbiodiniaceae; genus Symbiodinium; species Symbiodinium kawagutii. Next base: position 66,026 of record VSDK01000471.1, read on the forward strand.
GTGCCTCGCCACCACGGAGGATGTCGATGAATGATGGCTGGTCGTGGTGGTTCATGATGGTTGTTTGACAGGGGGATTACTGATGGTTAAGGGTGGTTAATGAGGGTTTGTTGATGGTTAGTGGTTAATGATGGTTTGTTGATGGTTAGTGATGATTATTGATGATTAATGATGATTAGTGGTGGTCATGCTTTTGCTTAGTGATGATTCATGAGGGTTATAGTGTTATTGATGGTTAATGATGGTTAATGAGGGTCGATGATTTGGCGATTTGGTGAATTTGATGGTGAATGATAGTGGCAATTGTTAATGATGCTGATTATTCGAGGAGTCAAGCCGGTTCAGGTGTGTGGTGGTTTGATCCTCGGCTACATTCGATAAGGATGTGCAGAGCAATATCTATATTCTATGAATCCCATGATCTATGTATAGGTGGATACAAGAACAGCCCAGCCACCCACATTGTTCAATGCTATTCCACAGTGTTCAATCTCATGATTCCAATAATTTCAGTGAGAAGTTTGATCAACACACTCATTCCAAGTGAAAGTTGTATTTGTATCATTTGGATTGTTGATTTGGTTGGGTAGTAGGAAAGCCTCCAGCATTCATTGTCATTGCCTGTGCGTGTGAGATGATTCAAAAGAGACAGAGTTTTCATACAAACCCAGGTATTTCAACTAGTGATAACATCCTTACAGGTTTCAATCATAGGCTGGTTGATATTGATATTATGAAATGTAGATTTTTGATCATTGGAATACCAATGATTGAGACCATTGAATGGATTCTTAGATATCCCATAGTTCTTCCAAGGGTTTATAAGACCTCCAGGGTATTCCTCAGGTTGAATGCGATTAAAACCCAGCCCATTGAAAGAACCTATCTACAGGTGTTTCTCACAATAGGGGTACCCCCAAATCATCAAATAGTAACCATTTCAAGTCATAAACCATCCAGTTTTGGTGTTCCCTACGACTTGAGAAACCACCATATTCGTTTGATTGTTGCTAATCATCCCCTATATGAGCTATTTTATCATGTTGAACCTATCAACAACCATGATGAATCACTATATTTCGAGAAACCACCATGTTGGTTTTATCGTTGCTGATGATCCCCTAGTAACCAAATTATTAGCCTATTATTAGCCATTATTATCCCCTAATCTTGGATAGTTGGTATATCCCCTGCCATTGTTGGTTATAATCGCCTATTAGCTACCACTAACCAGGTAGTCAACCGCAATCTTGAGATAATTAACCAGTTTAGTGAGACCCCACAGGGCCCCACGTGATTTGGATGGCTTGTTCCACGCCCAGGCCCCTGCACCTTGCGGCAAGCGCAGATGCAGATCACAGGAGGAGGTGCGGGAGCTGATCTGAATGGATCTCCATGGGGCGGGGCTTGGGGAGCCAGGGTGGTTGACCCAGTAGTTGATGCGTGTTGATGCCATACGAGGGTTTATCAAGCCATAGGGAACCCAAAAAATGGTGGGTGGATTGCTTGGAATGGTTGATATGATGATTTGGGGGATCCCTATTTTGAGAAACCATAATGCAATGGCAGATCTAGATAGATCTAGTATGGTTAAGAAAGCGCCACCTAATGCCCCCGATGTCACCATACAAAGATGTAGCTGTTTATTTGCTGACAAAAAAGGGGTAATTCATGTGGAGGTGCCTGTAACAAAGAAGCCACGTAGTATAGCACTTTGTTACCAACCATTCTAGCATCACAACCATGATATTGTCATTGTGCTAGTATGGGCAGTTCCAAATACGACGAGCAACCTATATATCATTTGGTCGGATATTACTGGTTGTCCGATCCGTACTTTTTTACCAAACCAACGAATTCTAGAATCGCTGGTTGAAACTGCGATACTGGTTTCAACCATGTGGGCTGATGTGATGCTCAGCTACATCACAACTCAGAGTGAACATGACTAGCCCGCGACATGTTTAAGGGATGAGACCGGGGGCACACAGAATGTGAGTAGGAAACAAGAACATATCCATTAGCGATTTGGTGATTCGTGGATCTCCTTCACACAGGGTATCGATCGCTGTGTCGTGGTTGGTATCTCATGAGCATGGTTCATATTATGCTGATTATGGCTGATGGAGGTTCATCATCAGTAGGTCATCAGCTCACGGTTGACATATTTCGCCTCCGTTGATATCAATTGCATGTATTCGAAGCAGTACATGATGATACAACGCCACGATATAGGCAGCAATGGCGATACAGCTCGCGAGACAAGCAAATTCAGTGATCATGCTTGCATCACCATCAAGACATGAATCGAGTAGGGGCTGACTGGGCTCTTGCTCTTCGTGCCAATCAGCAGTTGACGTTGGCACTTCAATGCCATGCCGAGGGTTTAACAGCAAATATCTCACAGAAGTGAATATAACTGAACATCTTGGCAAACATGCTATGCTGACAAGAGAACGTGATGTTTGCAACATGTTTAAAAATCTTATATACTCCATGGTAACGCAATACCCATGTTGAATTTGAAGATTGTAACGCAATGATGACAAACATACGTCCATCGACTGAAAAATCCCGACAAACGTCGCCACTTTGCTGGATGACGTTCAGATAATTCCAGTGCCAGGTGGATCTCCACAACAGACCACCGAGCAAGGAACCCAGGAGCCAGCCACCGGTGCGGTTCAAGCCATGCTGATGACTAGAACCAGATCTCTCGCGGGTTGACGTTTTTCATTTCATCACAGACGTTACTCTCTGGCAGTCCCTAAGCTGGATGCTAAGAAAATCACAATTGTCATAAGTAAAACAGTAAAACCATTCATTATGCATAGTCTTTTTTTTTCTGCTCTCAGGTCAGTTTGTCCGAGTGTACGTGTTCATGAGGTGCAGTCATGTCATCCTGCGCGATGATTTCACTGGAGAGATTACTGCTTCTGCAATGTCAATCGCCAGGCTTGAAGCATAGGCCCTCCAACACAGCGGCTGGTTCACTGATGTTGGTTAAAACAGTGAAGAGTCAAAGGGTGGTTTCTCAAGCCATAGGGAACCCCCAAAATGGTTGGTTTACGACTAAGAATTGATGATTTGGGGGTTCCCTCTTTTTGAGAAAAAACCAAGTGGGGTAAGTTGCTTCTGAGTGTTTGGGAAACCGTTTGCTCAATCACTTGTGCAATTGTTTTGTCATGACTACTCGTTGTGGCTCAATTGTTCTTTCCTACCGTTTCCTGTGAATTGCCATCTTGGTGAAATGCTAATGCTCGAACGTAAGTTGCTACTAAAACATAATACAATAATCATGATTTGCAATTCAGGACGACAAGCACTACTTGACCATGAATGAATTAGGCAGTTTAAGCATGAATATTAACAATTAAGTCACCACTCCTAGACGACCATTTTCTCATTGCCAATTGCTAATCGGTAGTATGTCATTGAGAACCCTTGATCCACTGATGGGCTCATGTCATGAAGGGTTGATTCACAGCCGGGGGCTGTCCTAGGCCTTGGATTGCGCTTTCCTCCTCGGGAGAAAGTCAGTGGGTGCGGGTGCCCAGAGTGGCACGACGGTTGAGCTAACAACACCATGGTGACCACAACACCCCTGTCGTGTACCACGAATCTCCTACTTGTGTAATTCACCCCTTCCCAATTATGTTTGACGATTACATTTGGATTTTTCAAAGCAGGAATGATTGGAATTACAATTCCAGCATCACAGCGTTAACAATACAGCTATTGTCACAGCAGATCTGCTTGTGACCGTCGATAAGACCTTCATGATGAATGATGATTGAATTCAACAGTTGATAAAACAGGATGGGATAGTAACAAAAACCGACAACATCGAGGACTATACCAACCGTGGTTGCGTATCAATAGATGTGGGCATAGATCTGGAACTAATTGAGCTGCCTACTGGGAGTCAAAGATGGGCATATCGCACAATCATTAGTACCCCGAAATCACAGCTGGTTTCTCAAGCCAAAAAAAATCGCAGATTGGAATGGGAGTTGCTACCCGTAGCACCATTCATGGAGACACTGGTGACTTCAAAACAATGCGTGGCCATAAAGGCGTGCAGATTGAATGGGGTAACCTCCAACCGAAGGTGCTTGGTCGTTCCTGCAGATCTCGACCACAGGTACATGGTCTTGATCCACATCAATGTGGACCTTATACTTCATATCTCGGAGGTCACACCATTGAGTTTCGAGTGTAACTCCACCCGAGAATTGCAAAGATCTGCCAAACACCAACCCTGTAGGTACCAACAAAACAGTCATATGTAGGTTTTTTCATCTTCGCAACCTTTTCTATTTATCGTTGCTATACTACTGCTTCTCATCCAGACCTCTCTCGCTTCCTTGGATCGACGCGTTGTCTGCCCAACACCTTGGGACGAAGATCCCACTCCTGGAGTAGCATCGGAAAAAAGAGCGTGTTGAGATGGGTTTGGTTGGTGGTTTCAAAGGGGTTATAACCATTACTCATGGTTAATAATATGAGAAAATGATCAACTATGATATTTACACAACCACTGGTTGGTGGTTTGATTGGCATTTTTTGAATTTTCCCAAACGTAATTATTAACAAATAGTTGGTTGACTAATGTTTTCCATAGCGGTTCACCAGTGAGTGTGTTGATATGGGTGTTTCTCAGCTATAGGGAGCCCCAAAAAATGGATGGTTTATCACTGTAAGCGGTTGATGTTTTATTATTTGGGGTACCTGAGAAACCACCAATATATGCTGGTTCATGTGCTAGTAATGATTCATGGTGAGAATTGTGGAAAGCAGCGGTTGATTAGTGCTGGTCAGATCTGGCTGGCACCCACGGCAATGGTAAATCATCGCCAGCTAGTCGTCAGCCCCAAGCCATCCAAAGCTGGTTGGTTCCTGTAATCATGTACCGATCACCCGAGATTAATCAAATCTCAGGTGCACATTATACGCTCGTTTTTAAGAATCCGGAACCCAAAAATCATCCAATAGTTCACCACTTTTAGAAATCAATCATCCATAATTTTGGGGTTCCCTGGCGGGTTCCCTATGGCTTGTGAAACCACCATATTGGTCTTATGGTTGACTATTATCCCTAATATTATAATGTATAATTAGCAACTATCATCATGTTGAACCTATCAACGAGCATTACTAATCCCCTAATCTTGGGAAACCCCTGGTGTACAGCTGACATAGCGACGCGGCCAAGGTCGTGGTGATCCGAGACAGCATCGATGGCCAGGAGCTTCCAGGGTAACCTGCGAAGGATCTTGGTGGTTGAATCCAGAGGCTTTTTTCAAGCCATTTGAAATTAGCTACTGGAATTAGATTAGATGGTAATTGAACTGTCCATGTTTTTCTAATTTTACAGCTTTCTAAAAGTGGCATTTGAAATGGTCACTGTAGAAATGGCCTCAACAAATGCAATGGTTAGTTGCCATGGTTTTAAAATATTTGTTTTTCAAAAAACGCTAATATTCAAAAAAGCCTGGTTTTCAAATGCCATGTGTCAAGAATCCATTTTCGGGGATTTTTCTACAAGCGTGTTTCTTGACACATGCCATTTGGTGGTTTCTCAAATCATGGAGAACCTCCAAAAATGGTAGGTTTTACTATAGTACCACTTATAGTGGATCATTTGGGTACCCCCATTGTAAGAAACCACCATTTCTACAAGTGTTTTGTCCCTTGAATTTACACATAAGGAGTTGAGATGGCTGTTGATGGGATACTGAACCCCTAGAAGATGATGGTTTGATTCGTGAAGGTCTCAGGCTGTAAAGCCGTCAAGTCTTTTTGAACAACGTGGGGGTTTGTCCAAAAAAAGGTGTACCCCAGGGGTCACTGACTGGTGGTTTACACATTTGACAATCGCTATTATTGAATGGTTATATAATAGATACCATGTATGGTTGTTTTCACAACTACTCTACCCCGAAAACTTTCCTGTTCGCAGATCACAGCTTGGTTGGAGACCATTTCTGGACCGCTCGGTCAACTGATCTCAAGTAACCGCAAGGTTCTTCGAAGCTGTAGCTGGTCCTGGCGACTGGTTGAGGTAGGGGAACAGCAACCGAGTTTTTGTCGCTGCCTCAAGTTTGAGAACACAACCCGCTGGCAATACCTGTAAAGACCAACCAGAAGTGACCAGTTGATTGCTGCTTGAAAACGCACTGTGTAAAGAAAAAGGTTTGGTCCATAGCTGGCTTATAATTGATGAATCCCAATAAGTTTTCAGATCATGAGTTGGCGTTCCACTCTGAACAAGGCCATGACATCCAAAAATCCTGGTGGTTGATGCGGGGGCCCACCACAGAGTGGTAGCTGGTACGGTGTAGCTGGCCATGGGATGCCATGGGATGCCATGGGTTTCCATGGGTCGGGGTCCAGGAGAAGATTCACGAGTTTGTGGTCGCAGCGGTGGAGGGTCAGAAGGAAGTGTGACTTAGCGAAGTTGATGTGTTGGTCACCGAGTTGGGATCCTGGGCTAGCAAGGCTGATCCATTTCCGAGCGAGAGGGTCGCCAATCATCCGAAGTTTATGATAACCATTGGATGAAATGGCTCAGGTTTGGGATGGGACGAGCTAAGCCCTTGACCGCCAATGATGAGCTCTTGCAACTCTGACACCTCACAGAGGCATTTCTCAGCGATGGGAAAGTGCTTGATTGGTCGACAATTTGAGTACATAAAATGTAAATGTGGCGTGTTCATGGTCATTCATGAAATGTAAATGTAGTGCTTCCACGGTTATTAAAGAAAAAGTCACGTCAGGTAACTGATTTGTTGGTGATAGACCCCACTCTTTGACAGATGATCTTCCTATTGAAGCACTGTAGGGCCTGTAGCCGATGGCTTGAGTGAACACAGATGACATCGAAATCCGGGCTGATGGATGGGATCCTCATCAACTTCATGTTTGGAATACTGATCAAAGTTAGAGCTCTTGTGCATGGTTTGGCAGTTGGACTGCTCTAAGCTGGCCATGATATAATCATCGCGGCGAAGCATCGAAGCATCATTGTCTTCAGCATCACTCATGACCATCAGCATCACCATAGCGTAGCCCTTGAACTTGTCACCAACAATGATCTTATAATTGATGAAGGAATCAATTAGTTCATGTAAGATTAATGATGATTCACATAGCATCACAATACGCCTTGTTAATGACTTTATTGATTTCTGATGTTCACTACCATTCACCAACCTCAACACCACCTGCTCCAAATACAGATTCCTGGCCCAGGCAATGGGAGGAATCCAGTGGCCAACGCTACACCCGACTCATTGGCACTGTGCTGATACAGGTTCTGGGGCAGCGTATCATGAAGGGAACGAAGAACTTCAGACAGTCAGTGTTTTCAGTGCAATTTGCCGTGTGTTTGTTGCGTTTTCGGTGCATTTTGTGAATCCTATTAATCCTGTTGGTTCTTCTTCAACGCCTTGCTGTGACAGCAAGCTCATGGCTGGATACCTTCCGACATCTTGCGACGAAGTCACTGATATGTTTTGTCTTAGCCGTGGATGCTCAGCAACCAGGGGGCTCTCCAGCTATTCCCAGTGCCTGGGGTATCCTGGAGCTATGGTGTTTTTCGATGACACGAAGCATTCCCCCAGTTTTACACAGATGGGGATGTTCACCTGTCCTGTCCATCAGGCTGGACTGAAGGGATTGAATGGGATTGAGACATACTCATCCATATGGGTGTTTCTCAAAAAAGGGGTACCCCCAAATCATCCATTATTAGTCATTTATAGCAATAAACCAACCATTTTGGGGGTTCCCTATTTTAAGAAACCACCATATCCATACTTCCTCATACTGGGTCCTGGAATCTCCTGGATATGGTCCCCACGCCAGGTCACTTTTTTCGTAGCTGTCCGGATGCCAAAGCCTAGGTGTTTGATGTTGGGCAGGAACAGCAAATGAGTTGTTCAAGGGCGCACCAGAACGTTAGAGCAGGATTAATACGGGATTCACATCGAGTATTGGGAATCTCGTGAGTTCTTACATCTTATTTGCGCTGTAGATCCTGGGGCTTCTTTCCGGGCGCATTTCAGCATCAAGTCTCATGATGGAACCCAACATGTTCCAGACATGTTTGGTGTGGCATATGACCTTATGATATGGCCATGGGTCAATATTGACATATTTTAAGCAACCAGAATGGAGGATACAAACCAACAATTTCATAGGAAAAACAATGGTCAATGATGGGGGAACCTGGGGTACAGGGTGAACTGACCCACTGCGGAGTATATGGGTGTTTACCTAGTGGTTATGAACCATTGGTTCGTTGACTAATATTTTCATTGAAGGGGTTGAAACCACCAACTAGTTTTATGTTTGAGGCATACGCCGATCTTCGCAAAATTGGCGTCTCCCAATGTCGGTTTTCTTCTTCGGTACCTGAGAAGGCAAACTCTGAGCGAGGTCCATCAGTTCCCACGGATTAGCGATGGCTGATGTTAACACAGGCTTGCGTTGACTGGAAGTATCAATCTGTATGAAAAAAATGGGGTCAATTCATCAGGCGGTGATGGTGGTTGGTGCTGTTGGTGCTGTTGATGTTGAAGTGTTGCTGATTTTGGATGCCTTTTCCATGCATGAATGCTGCTGATTGTTGGTTATGGTCCCGTCAGCACTCGTCATTTCTGCAACATCAGCTGGGTCGTTTTACCGGTGCACAATTTGGTGGACCCGATTTCAGCAGCTAGCCTTCACACCGACACCAGACCCTGCTGTTCAGTTGACACTCCAACATCAATAGAGCACCCAACCACCAGCCACCAAGCATCAAGGGCACTCAACCATCAATCATCAACCATCAACCACCAAGCATCATTCATCAACCACCAAGCAGCATCCACCTCCCCAAGGTGACCTTGCTGCTGCTGCCGTTGCCTGCCAACGCTGCGGGCCGCCCTGCCGCTGCAGCTGCCACGCTAGCATTGCCCTACCTGGCACAGCTGGCAGCGCAGCAGGACACCTGGGAAGATGGCTGAACCATGGTGTGAGCATAAGCCATTCAAGATCCCAGTGATACTATGAATGATACGACTATATTATTAAGAATCACAACCATGGTGATGGCATTTGCCGTCGCTGGTGATGGACTATGAATGGCAGTGATGAAGAGAAACAATAGTTTGATGATCTCTGATGATTTGGCATTCAAGCATAGATGAAACATGAATACCAATAGCCAGGCAAATGAATCATCAAAATTGAGTGCAAATAATATGTCAGATGCTTCTAGCGGACGTGTTCATACATTTTGGCAGGCATCACCAACTAAGAACCAACAGCTGCTAGTATAAAGCTGATCAGTATGCCCTCAGCATCTTCAACACACGTGCAGGCTATTCACCCACCTTAAGCCCAAAATTGTGGGCATACAACCTCTCAATCACAGCCGCAAGCATTTTGGAAAATCCGCTATACAAACCCACGCAGGTAATCCTGAGAATGGCACAGGTTCATTTCCATGGAGGCTATTCAAAATCCGTCACAATGTAGCTCTCCAAATGGTTTCTGGTTTTACCTGAATTCCTTTGTTTCTGTTTGTCCAAATGATTGTTTATATCCCTCAGATCTGACATGATGACTCCAATGATTCCAGGCTGAACTGTTCCCGTTCGTTCAGGGACGCCTTGGTAGAAAGTTCCCTCAATGATCAAATTTGCCACTTTGTCCCATGCTAAGCTGTTGGGAGATCGGCTCGTATGATGGGTAACCGATCCTGGGGAGTACTCACCCAATGTTCGAAAATGAAATTCATCATGAGCACTGACTTTGAAGGAAATCTTCAGTTCAACACAAGTAGAAAAACATGGACAATGAAACCGTTCCGGTTGAAGCCTGTTACGTGAAGGAACATGCTGTATTTTCTTGAACAACCTGCCAACTCGGTCGGTATATGATATAATTGATATAATTCTTTTGATTGATGTGGAAGGTGTCAACAACATTGAGGACAGGGACAACAGCGACAACCAGTAGTTGTAAGCTATGGGCAATTGTCATATCTTTACGCTGATTGTTGATTATCATGCATCAGCGACAACAACAATTACATACAATAACAGCAGCAATGTCAACAAAAAACACATCAACCAAGGGAGAACAACAACAAACAACAACAACCACCACAACCACCACCACCACAAGAAGAATGAGGGAGTGCAGTTGGAGGGTGCGGCCAGGACGCTCCCATTCTGCTGAAGTCGGCCTTTTCCTCCTGGCCCTTTAGCGATGCCAGCAATGAATGGCGCTTGCTGTTAGAGGTGCCGAAGGGAAAGCAGGGGAAAACCATCCAGTTTCGGAGGGAACATCATTTCTACTTCGCAGCCGGGGTCGGTCACTGATTATCGTCTTGATAAATCAGGAGATGCATGACAAAGAGACATCCCAGTGATGAGGTTGCTTGCCACCACCTATCCAGCCATCACAACATATCACAACCATTGGATAAGCCAGAGTGAAGCCAACCTCCTAGGGTTTTAATGTCCAGAAAGTCCACTTAGGGGTTCTACAGGCTCTTGGTGAGTTGCTGTAGGCAAAACGTCAACCAATTGCCGCATCTGAAAGGTGGCTCAAGCCTCTGAGGGATTCCCATGGCGTGGCTCCTTGTGATTCATCCACTTCTTCCTGTCCTTGGCTTTTTTTTACTGCCGGTGCGCTTACTGCTGCAGATGAGGCAGTAGTAGTAGAAGTAGTAGAAGTAGTAGAAGTAGTAGAGGTAGTAGTAGTAGTAGTAGTAGTAGTAGTAGTAGTAGTAGTAGTAGTAGTAGTAGTAGTTGTTGTTGTTGTTGTTGTTGTTGTTGTTGTTGTTGATGTTGTTGTTGTTGTTGTTGTGGTTGTTGTTGTTGTTGTTGTTGCTGTTGCCGTTGTTGCTGCTGTTGCTGCCGTTGCCGCATGGATTACTGGTTGCTTTTTCTGAGCCATCGGTGCAGGTCATGGCATGGATGCTCGGAGTCGTCACCCTCCACGGCTGCGCCGCCATGCACTTCCTTCGCGTGGGGCAGCCCGGGGTTGGGTCTGAAATCGCCGTCGAGCCCAGGTGCCGGTTATCGAAACATGTGGATGCGTCGTTTTCCAGCCAAGCAGCGGTGCCAGCGTATGATGTGAGACATGATAAAATCGATAGTAAAGAAACCATACAATATGGAAGTGACACTCCAAATCATAATGTAGCAGGCATCCATAGGTATCCCTAGATATGATATTTGTATGGTAGTAAACCATCATCAGTTTGACCATCGCTGGTGATGCGGTATCAACTCTGAGGGGTTCATTTATTAGTAATCAGTGGGTATCCATACTAGGTATCGACCTGGCTGATATTTGGTCGGCATGACCGGCCTACCACGTGGGTTCATCGGGTTTCAAACCTGTGCTGCTTGACTTGTTCTGAGGTTTCAACTGATGATAGCAAAGGAAGCTTCGTCTCAACATGGCTCCTGACATTGGCTGCTATTCCAGCATTAAACCATATGGGTGTTTCTCAAAATGGGGAACTCCCCATATCCACTTGATTGATCATTTATAGATATCTATAGTAGCTTAATAAACCAACCATTTTTCGGGTACCGAATTTGAGAAACCACCATATAAAGCCATGCAGATTAAATTCCGACACTTAGTGGGACCTGGTGAGACTTGTCCAGGAGAATGGCCCCGGATCAGCCGAGATGATGCCGCATGGTGCGGGGTCCCAGTGCTAGCTGGCGCCCCTTCCCTGCAGCGAATGATCCAACTCACCAACTTCTAAGAAGTCCACAACTGGTTGCGTTCATTGCTGGTACCCGGTACGGTAGATCCTTCGACACGAGAGACTCGTGGTCACAGAATTCCCTGTCCACCACGAGCCTTGGTGTTGGGGTAGTTGGTGGTGTCTTTTCCCTAGAAGTAGTGTCAAATTGTAGGGTTTATGTTGGGATTGTAATCATCAATGATTAAAAATTATGAATAATAGGGAATATTAACTAGCTGGTGGTTTTACGAGGGTTTTTCTATGGGGATTATAAGCATTAGTAATGGTGGATAATAGGGGATAATAGCCAACAATACTGGTCAAACAACTACTGGCTGGTGGATTGAGGATGACATGTTGATTATTCTCCCACTTGTAACTATGAACAGATGGTTGGTTGACATGCATATTTTCATAGGGGTGGTTCAACCACCGACCAGAGACATGTTGTAAGAATGAGTTGATTAATGGTGGTTTCTCAAGGCATTTTTGGGTACCCAAAAATGGTTGGCTCATTAATTACGCATAAAGATTATTAATGGATGATTTGAGACTAAGCGGTCCCCTATTTTGAGAAGCACCCATATTTTTATGTGAGATGCTAAGATCCTTTACTAGTCATATACATCCTATACGAACACACTATATACTAACCCTTATGATTGTTGCCTTTCTTGCAACGAATTACAGTGTGACTGGATGCCACAGGATGTGACTGGATGTGACTGGTGTCCTACGGTCAATCCTTCGTGGTTGTTGTGCAGCGTATATCCTGTGTAATGATGGTTGGTATGATGGTTAATGATGATTGCCCATAATCAAACCAGTGTTTGTCTTCATTTGCTTCATACATATACTTATGATCATGATGATCATGAATCACTGTCATTGAAGAATCATTGACGCATAATTGAAGCATCATTGAAGCAGCATTTTTCCAGGCTTTTTGAGCCATTTTCACGGCAACAAGCCTTGATGGTTGATGAGTTCTCACGGGTGAGTTCCTGGCAGGTTTGAGCTTCGGCTCCTGGGAGTTGCGTGGTCTCAGCTATGTGGCTGCTCGGCGACAGGATCTGCAGGATCAGGGGCTTGGTGCTAAGTGACTGAAGATTCTGGGAGATGTATGGAGATGTATGGAAGATTCTGGGAAGAATTCTGGGAGAGTTCATGTATAGCCATATAGTATGGGAGTCGCGACTTTTGAAGATTCTGGGAGATTGTGGGAAGTCAAGACCAACTATATGGCGAGCTGGGTCAAGCAGTTCACCAGCCAATGATGGTGGATAATGACCAACCAATAGGGAAAACAATGGTTAATGATGGGGAACCAGGGGGACTAAGGGTTTTGACCCACAGCCATATAATGATGCTTGGTGATAGTTTGTGATGTAGTCAGTGATCATAGAATTGTGGTTCATCGTTGTTGGATAATACTGATTAATGAAAACGGGTCGTCACTGGATGATCCCATGATACCGAATGATGTTTGCAAATCCCATGGCAGGATCTCCACCGCTTCAAGTTGCTGAGGCTTTGCCTTTGGCTTCAGCAGCAGCTCGAATTGCCTTGGTGGGTTTCTCCGACCGCAGGCATTGGCTGCTGGGACTGGTGGCAACAGCTGGGGACCATGGATGTGGTGGGTGAAACGCTCATTTCTGGAATTTGGCGAGGTGGGTCTAGATGAACCAACCAATAATGGGGGGGTTCTAACCAACAGTCATAGGGAAAACAATGATCAATGATGGGGAAACCAGCGGTACAGGGCTTTGCCCCATTCTTGCCACGGTTTCCAGGCAAAGCAGATGATAGCTGATGGTCCACTATTTGCTGGATTCAGCTGTTGGAGAACCTAAGGTTTACGGTGCTATATATCCAGCAAAGAGCTGATGGCCCACCAAAAAACAGCCCAAAACCTTAAGTTCTCAAACAGCTGATTTACGGTGCTGATGGCCCACCAAAAAATTCCCCCAAAACCCATCCTCTGAGGCACCATTTGCAGAATTGTTTCGTCTACAGGGGTGCTGTGGCCCATTTGCTGTCATTGTCATCTAAGATCAACAATGAACAGGCATGTATGATACGGATGTTGCAGTCAGAACCTCATCGATCATTAGGCTGCCATTCCACTGTCACTGCCTAGTTTGGAAATTGATTGTAATCTATTCAGGTGGATCTTTGGAGAAAGATGCTGCTTGCAATCATTGCTTCTCAATGTGCTCTCTTGCAATGCGTAACCATGCAACCCCACGTTCACCTATTGACTATCAAAGAAAAAGGATGTAGCCTTCCTGTCGCGTAGCATGATTCAAGAAGGACCGGAATCGATCCGGCCTAAGGACTTTTGCTAGATGCAATTTCTGGTTGTGCAGAGCAGTCACTATGACCAGTTTGGAGCTCGAAGACAATGATGTTGAGTTGAAAAGCCAAGCAAAGGTCTTGGCATCCTACACGTCCTTGATGCACCCATTGGATGCAGATTATGCATGTGAAACTGGTGAGTTAAGGAACCCCGGGGGAAGAGTCGTGGACGATCTACTGAATGTGCGAATGGATGCGAGTGGTTGCAGTTGCATATGAAAGGAGTCTTTGGTTTTCAACCCCCGGGTTCATTATATGACTCAGGTGAGTTTTCTTGAGGGAGGTGTCCATGGTGTAGGTCGAATCCATGGAAACCCCCAGAAACGAATTATCACAAGCGGGAAGGGCGGAGTGCAGCAACAATCGTGGGCATGGCCAGTATGCTTTACCCACAATTAGCTGATTGATTGCTAGTAAATGGCATACTGCTGGTACGTGATTGATCTTTTGTGGTATTGCAAATTCATTATCATCATCTATTGCTAGTATATGGGTTATTTGTAGTTTCTGTTGGGTGTTGTCAGTTGGTGATGCCTCTTGTTGTTTGTTGATGTTACCTGAGATTGTTTCTTTTGGTTGATTGTTTATGATTGTTCAGTCTTGTTGACTAATGTGTGTTCTAGTTGAATGTTGTTTGTCACTGTCAACTATGACTACTTTATCTTCGTTGCTTGCTCTTTGTTTGGTCATTTATTGATATTGCTATATAGCATGGCCAACTCACATGGCCACAAAAAATGTGGTTGGTCAACTACAATTAGCAATGACATTGGCCAACATTAGTTGACTAACATCGACGGACATGGACCAACCAACATGGCCACCACGTAGCTGACACCAGTGGCCCATGGGTGAACTCGACGACACAGCGCCGCAGTGTCTGGCATCTCGTCACGGGATCCTTCGGTTTGCTGATCCTACTCAGCCTCCTCGTGGGCACCTAAGGAGCTGGTGTGGCACGGTGTGGCAATATTGCTGGGATCCGCTGCGGTAGGAATGGTTGCATTATGTTGTTGTATCATATTACTGTAGTTGTAATTTGTTGTAATTTTCTTGGTGAATGGGACCTGCATCAAGGTTTTTCACACCGCCTTAAGTTTGAAGAGGTGGCTTCGCCGACACCGGGTCCCAATGTCTTGTATAAATCACATTGCCGTCCATCTTGTTTTCATTGCCACTCAAGGGGTAATCCATCCATCATCATCATCATCATCATCATCATCATCATCACCACCAGAATGATAACAACAATAGTCCATAGCGGCATCACGGGATGGAACCAACTGGCTATTGCACCTGCTGTCATTTCAAAGGATTACCCATGTTTTGTGCACTGGGAAAGCTATGCAGGTTTTCCTTGGTGAAAATAGAGCTGCAGATTGCAGATGGACATCATGATGAATCATGCTGACACGAGTTCTGAACCAGTTGGAGGACCATTTCTGTTGTTGGGTGGACCTTACCAGTGCCGCCACCCCAAGACCCCACCCAGAAAACGGCCCAATCAAAGAAACTCGAGGAATCTCGAAAAAAACTTGAAACTCGAGGAACTTGAGATGAGTTCAGTCTCATTTGCACGGCAACTCCTTCATTTTTCGTGCGCCTTGAGACCCGAAAACCACCGCAGCTGCTCCAAGCGTTTGCTTTCAAGGTCTCGCCATGGAAGGTGCTTCAAGCACTCAGAGCTTCGTTTCAGGAGGGCCGCGTGGTTTGCCGGACAGCCCAGGGGGCGGGTCCAGGGAACCCCCACGAGATCACTGCTGATGTGGTCCAGGATCCAGTTCTACTGGGATTCCACCAGGAGTTCACCAGGAGTCTACTATCAGTTTCATGACGCTTGGGAAAGGCTATGAAGGGCTGGTGAAGCCTCAGCTGAAAAGCCGAGTTGATGGTGAAGATCGGAGGATTTGCCAACCAAGAAGGATGTTTGTGGAAGTAGGCAGGCAATGAATGTCGCCAGATATGCAACTAGACGCATCTTCCAACCAATCACGATGTGTGTATTCAACATATTGGCGGTCTCGGACGTTTATTGTTTCGTTCCTATCAAGAGATGATGCTTTCCCAAGAGATCACAGCAGGGCTTGCTTGCGGAGTGTAGCGTGCCCCAGTTGACCAATTGCCTGGGGTATCAACCTGAGGTGTGCAGCATTATTCGGACGGCCGGACTCAATACGTGGATCGTGTTTGGGGACCCCGGAGCAGGCGTACAGAAGCAGAGGGAACGAAATGTGGGGCTGTTTCCTAATTTGGCTGGGTACTCGCAAACGGTAAGGGCGGATGACGATGGTTGGCTGCTGAGTAACGGTTGGATCTTAGTGATGGTGAATCTATATTTGGATGGATTGTGATGGCTATGAGCATGCAACCTCAAAACGAAAGGGGTTTGGGCTACCACCTCTTCGCCAGTTCCCAGGTTCAGTTCCAGGGTGTGAGGCTTCCCTGATCTACTTGACACACCTGGCTGTTGGTTGACTTTGCAGTGGTTTAACGTCTGAGGACGTTATTGGCACCAAACAGATATAGTGGTTGATATGGGGAAATGATGGTTGGCGATGATTGAGAATGGTTAGTGACGGTTAGTAATTATGGTCAGTGATGGTGGATACTGGTTTACAATGGTTACTGTGCTACTAGTTTATTTTCAATTGTTCCCTCGTGATCGTTATCTCTGAACACGCGTACCTCCAAGAAATGCCTCAGGGATTGTGTTGAACAATGCTTGGAAAGAATTGCCGGATATTCTTGGATTTTATCTCTCCGAGGCAAGTCACTGTTCCATACCGTGTGTGAAATCTTTGAGGATGTGGATGATTCCGAAAACGGACATGGTCCGGGGATACTTGTTCTCGACCACATTTTCGTAATTGATATGGCTACAGGGCATTTATGGGATGTGAACAGGTATATATAGGTGTACAGGGTATTGACCACAACCATGTGCAGACGGTTGGAAGTCATGGACTGACTCCCCACCAACCTGACTCATCGTGGTCTTTGTTGATCCGTTTAAAAAGGGCCTATCCATAGAATATGGTGGTATAGCACCAAACTGTTTCAGTTCCTCGGTTGGTATATTCGGTTGATGGAATATACCCACGTCACCAGGATTTTCAACTTCCCATTGCTGATCATTAATTGTGATTCATCCATGAATTTGAATTTATCAATGAACATGCCTCCTTCATGTTCTGATTCTCGGTTACTTTGTGATTGTTGGCTATATTGCTCTCTAGTATTAACCATCCTCAAACATAAATAGTTCTATTTGGCCATCGTGCATAATTTTCCAATAATTATAGAATCACAATCCATGTTCACTGGCTCTTGACTTGGTATCGCACATATTTTTTAGATTATCACCTAAAAGCAATCAGTATTCACCAGAAACCTATCCTCTCATACCACTCATCATGAAGCATGATTCATCACCAATGCCCATCGTTGAATCCATGACCAAGTCTTACCAATCACTACCAAGCATTCCCAATCAACATTTAGATTTCCATAGAACACCCAGTACCCAACTATATTAATCAACCATTCACCACCCACCATCCAACCATTAACAAATGCCATGAACCGAAGCCATGCTTCATCCCCGGCGGCCGCTACGCCCAGGTCTGCGATCAGATCTCCGCCATTTCCATGGCGCGACGGTCCCGGATTTTGGGCACCTGGACCGAAGGAAGAAGTTGGCAGAGCACTCCAGTGGTGGTGCTGCTCCCAGTTTTGGGATACCTGGGGCGGGTTCGTCAGCCAGTGACTGGGGGCCAGCTATGGGTGGGTTACATTTACTACATTTGATTACTTACTATCAAGGATGCTAACTGGGGGGTCCCCTATTTTGAGACACCACCAGATGAATCGATGGTGCTTGGGGTCCTTTTGGGGGCTGCTTAAGCTGACCGAATGCTTGGATTTGGTTTCTATGGGTCGGATGATTGGCCGAAAAGATTTCCGACATGTAAGAAGTCATAGATTCATAGATACCATCTAAGAAGTCATGGATTCATAGATACCATCTAAGAAGTCATAGATTCATAGATACTAAACAAAATGCAACATCTCTTGTTCTTGTTTGAGTCTCGATGTTGCCAGCTTGGTTTCTGGTAAGATCACAGCACAGCACATGGCTCCACTGCTCCACCTCAAGGCCATGATCCAAGAAGTGGAGCACCACGGCACCTGCAAAGAACGTGGCGGTGATCCATGGTCGGATCCCAAAGAGTTGTGGCGGGTCAGGTCATCACCATCTGTTGATGTGAACATGTGGGGTACGAACTGATCCCTAGCGCCATAAGGTTGCTCGCAAATGCTCATGGCGAAATCATTGGCTGTTGCTCCAGTTGAGCTACTGCTGGTGAGAGACTGCTGGGTCAGGAAATTTCCAGGTCAGAGAAGCATAGGGAGGTCGAAGGCTAGGATGATGGCTGATGGTCCAACCTGTTGATTTCCAACACTGGTCATGACGGAGAATCATTCGCGCAACTTGATTGGAGGATATGTCAGGTTGGATGGAACGGACAAGCGAACTGGAGGTCAAGATGCGAGCTGGATTGTTGGATATTGTTGGCTTTGATTTGGATGTTGATTTGTTGCTAGGGGAGGTGCAATACCACTGCAAGCACCAGACACTAATGTGTCCTGGCGGTTGGTTCACCGGAAGTTCGTACATGAGTTTCATGAACAGAAAGCTCCAAAAGTACTCAGATCTTTTGTGGATGAAAACAACACCCTGGCAGTAGAGGGTATACTTTCAGGAGGGTTCAAGGACAGCCCATGCACATGTTGCATAAGTCAGCGATCCACACTCTGAGTTCAGCCCTGAAAAAGTCCTCACTAATTTTTCTGGAGTGTTCCCAAATCAGGTGCACCCAAATTCCAAAACAAAATCAAGGTGCCAGCCCTAGCGTAATCACATAATCAAGGTGCCAGCCCTAAATGGACGAAGTGTATCCAGTGTGAAGCCAAAGCGGCTTCAACATGGGCCTTTCAGAGTTGCAACTTGGATGGTCATCAGAGATCACGAAACGGAGAAAGGATGTATATCTTGGTTGTTGGTGTAGTAACAGTGTGGTATTTGTTTCTTATTGTTGCTCGATACCCCAACTATATGCCCATGTTCAAGCATCATCAGCCATCATCAACTGCTACTAGCCACTTTTTAATCACTACGAATTATCAGTAACCATCGGTGGGGAACCATCACTAGCGGCACTAGCCGCACTAGCCTATTAAGATCTGCCTGTCATCATTGCAATCCAATGCCCTCATCCCTGTCCAAGTTGGTTAGCGTCACCGAGACCATGCATTGCAAGTTCGCCACAATCATTCGTCAGTAACGATCGTAAAGCCACCTTGACCATTGACTAACCCACGGTTGGCCAACGTCTACCACTAACCCACCATTAAATCATTATGAACCAACCATCAACTACAATCACTAGACCACCCAGGATAATTAATCAATGATGAAGCTATGGTGATGGTTTAATCATCATTAATTAAGCATCATGAATCTCTTGGTTAAACCATTCGAACAAACTACATTTCACATATAGGATTACTCACCGTGGATCCACACTCATCACTCGTGATCGGATCTAAGTACAAATCACTAAGCACTAACACTTCGGCAACCACCAACCACGAACCAACCATCCTAACCAACCACCCCAGGGATCGCCATTGGTCCGCGGGTCCCTGGCAGCCTTTGCTACCCAACCAGTGCCGTGGCACCAAAACGTGACACCGGTGCTGGGGGAACGGATGGTTGGCAAGTATTCACCATGGATCGTGGAATGTTTGATCAACGGTGGATGTTTGATCAATGGATGATTATAGTAGATCTAATCCTTGATAAATGGTTGATTTTATTGATCATAATTGATGGCTGGATGGTTCGTAAGTTTTGATTCATGGTTGCTTCCAATGGTCAAAGTTTTCCTGCTTCATCATCATAGTATGGTTTTTGATTACTGAATATCTAGATCTGAGTTATGAGTTATGATTGATTAGATGGTGGATGGGTAATAAATGGTTCCTAGTTGACCATGTTTGATTGTAGTGAATTGTTGCAACTAATGATGATGATGATGATGATGATGATGATGATGGATGATGGATGATGATTGATGATGATTGATGATGATGGATGATGATGGATGATGATGATGATGATGATGATGATGATGATGATGATGATGATGATGATGATGATGATGTTGACAATGGTTGGTTATTTTGCTTAATGATGTTTGTAGTGCTGATCATTCTCAACTGCAAGCCATTCTTAATTCACCATGACTGATTATGGTCACTGATTCTTGTGATGACTAGTGGTTAGTCATGGTTGATGTTGGTAAGTTATTACTATGAATGTATAGCGAACAATGGCTGACCATGATGTCGATGATGGAATTATGGTTAGCTATCGTGATCAGGGGCCACCAAATGTGACATATCATATATGTGTTAATAATTGTCAATAATTTTGGATGGCTAATCGTAGTTAAATACCAATAGATAATTCAATTGTTCAGTGTTGATTCATCATGCTAAATTCTGAATAGTTTCGTATGTTGGTTTATGATGATGTACAATGTGGAATTAATCAATCCTGGTTGATCAGTTTTGATACTGGATGATATTGGCTAGTGATTCTGCATAATAAAGAGAAACGTTTGCTATAGCAAAGTGCAGGTGCCTTGTCAAAAAGCAATGGTCATAAATGACGTGGGCGTGTCTCAGAATAGGGTTCCCACCCGATCATCCAATACAAACTAAAGTAAAAGTAACAAACTTCAATGTGGAGCGATGTAATCATTTTTGGGGGATCATCAATTTTTTCGGTGTCCCTATTTTGAGACACACCATGTGCATTGGAACATGTTAAACAATTTCAGCGGGATACCACGAGAGGCGATATTGAACGCACACTTGGTGGTTCCAGGGAGATGCTGCCTCCTTTGGGACACGTTAGTGAATCCGATTCCTGACCGACAAGGCATATTTTCGCGGCTTGTTGGCAGAGTTTGGCCGTGTAACTATGGCTATATCTACCACCACCAGGAGCTAGCCTACTTATAAACAAACTTTGCAACCTAGGGGACACCACCTTGTAGACGCGGATGAGCAGGGCATTATACGGGTTTATTGTGGGACACTGCGCCCGCTCACGTGCTCCAAAGATCCTGCTGGCTTTGGTACCCCTGGCTGTTTGGCTGCTGGCTGGACCGATTTAGGCCTTGGCGCAAAATTATCAGCCACCTTTTCACCGTTGAGCAACCAGTAGCAGTGGCTATGCTATTTGTCACCTGATTTGCTTATCATTACCTACTTATGAGCCAACATTATGATCATCAGATGTAGTGTGTATTTTTTTAACCATTCTGATCATCGGAATGAGCCACCCTTGCTTCCCATGATCAGCCATCATTGATTGATCATTAATCGCATTAATACGTGAGGGAGCAATCATGATCAACCACTAATCAGTATTCATTAAGCCCCTATCCACCATCATTAAACAAGCTGGCTATTGACAAGATTTTCACACAACTACCACTAACCCACGATTATGAACCAATATAGACCATCATCATCGTCATCATCCCTGAGTGAAGCAGCCTTCACTGTCTTTCTTGGATTCACAAGCAGAGTTGTTCTCCCCAGGGGCAGCAATGGATCGTCGCCCTCTGCCGCTGCGACCATTGCAGAAGGTCTCAGGTGGCGGGGTGACCGAAGGGACAGGTCCCTCAGCGCACCAACAATTGTGCTGCGGGGTAACTCAACAACGGAAGAGAGTAACAACCAGTGGACAGACGACATGTTAAGAGGGTGATAACCAACAATGATAGATTAGGTTGATTACATGTTGAGAGGCTAGTGACAAACATGGTGAAAACCGCTGAGTGTATAACCAGCACGACTGAAAAAACACAACAGGGGTACAACCTACAAGAATTGAATAAGGACCACTTGGGTAGCAACCCATAACCAACACTTATAGATACGATCATGAGAGCTTGTACAAAGCGGAATGGTCGAATATAACCAACACGAATCACTTCTAGTTTGGGTTGTACCAATCATTGGAGTATAACCGCATTGAGTAGGTATAGAACCGGCAGGAATGGCTGTATAACCAACAGTAATAGACAGAGATAAATACGACAAAACGACGAGTTGTAGAATTGTAAGCAACAATAATTGGCCAAAGGCTAAACCAACAGGATTGGCGGTATAGTAGAGTCAACAAGTACGCAAATGCCAGTACAACCAACAGTTAGTGGAGATAGAGCCAGCGGGAATAGCGGCATTAGACCCAACGGCAGTTGAGGGATATTCAAGAGCAATAGGGATGTACGAATCAATCATGGGTTGGCTTGACACAATATCATAGCTAAACTCAGATTTCTGGGAATGAACCGAATCTTCCGCAACGAAGAGTAAAGTATATACGCCCAGTCGCCAACAACTTCCCCAACCAGGAAGTTGTGGACAAATCCAGATTTGTTCTGCAGAGTAGGCACTCTTTTGAACAGAAAAAAAGAATATGGTATAATCCAATCAAAACTTCCGGGGAAAAGCTAGGAAAATATTAGGAAAGAAACTTGTTGTTCAAAATCTCAGTCTTTGACTGTTCGTGGAACTGGTACCTCAGACGGATATCCAGGTACAGGGAAGCTGCTACAAGTGAAATAACTATGACTCACGTTTGATGTTATAGTTTTGGTGCTTAGCAATGGCCATTCTTGATACTGACCATCGTCGCCACTGTGTTTGCAATATGTCTGGCGTATTAAAGCCGACAATTGATTATCACACCATATTTACACCATATCTAGAGCATACCATGACCTGTGGCATATACTTCTGATGATGCACTTGAAAGCTTTAACTGGTAGTGACAACTCAGAAGAGTTAGGCACAGCTTCAAGAACAATAGGTCAGAACGAGAGTATCAGCACGGTCTACCAACTGCTCATAGTTGTTTTGTGGTTTTATGACTTCTGAACTTGTTAAACCACCAACTACCATTGGCCCCCAAATCATAATTTTTATAGGTTATGACCCATGTTTTGGATGCTAAGAACCTTTTTTGGTCAATAGGGTTTTGGCCGGAAATGGTGGCTAGGTTGTAGCCAAAGTCAACTATCACCCATGCCAACTGGCCAGCCACGCAAAGCCATCACCCACCAGTAGCAACGGATTAGATTACAGGATGGTGTCATCAATAGCTTGTTTGTGAGGTGTCCGCAGTCATATTCAGTTGTATTGTCTATGTGTTTGTACATAATTATTTGCATATGTCAGTCCATGATTTGTGTTGTACAGTATAAGAATAGTTGCTGTACTTCATTAATAATACTTGATCGCTCATCAATGATTGGATCACTGGTGATCAAAGCAATGCCACATCAGCTCCCCAAATGTTCAGCCTTTTTGAGCTTTCCCAGCGCCAGGCATCGGCCCGTCTCAGTGGATAGCACGGGACACCCAGTGCACTGCCGTATTTGCAGACCACAGCTGTGATGGGGGGATCGTCATGGTCGTCGTCATCATCATCATCATCATCATCATCATCATCATCATCATCATCATCATCATCATCATCATCATCATCATAGTCATCCATTGTGGGAATGCCACTCCAACGTATTGTTCACGTCATAAGTTGAGGTATGGTTTTGAAGGATCTGTTTGCTGCAGGTTCGCCAAGCTGGTATTGTTAGGGCTTTTTGGCACTCTCGAAGCCTTGCATTTTCTGAAGCACCTGAAACCATCACTGTTATCATTAGCGACCCTAAGAAAACACCCTTTCAGGATCGGAAAAACTTTGTTCACTCGTGTTCAGGTGCTGCAATGGTGAATGCTGGTTGCCTATGGTGGTGAGGCTGAGGCTGATGAGTATTAGTGAGCTGGAAAGCTGGTTTACCATTGAAAGCTATCAAAAAGTAATCACGACAAACAGGATGAAAAATCCCTGATAGGATGAGTAATTCCTGATAGAATCAGTTTGTTTCCGTTCGAACGTTGAAACCATGGTCAGCAATCGTCGCTGATACTTTTCCGACGACGTTGCGTTTTGCCGTCGTTGCGATGCACAGCCAACGTCGTGCAATGGCGCTGGTCATTTCCACGGCGCATGCTCAGGTTCAGAGCCATTGATCAAAGGCGGTTGGAAATCACCCAAGGCCACTGTGTGGAGCGTGGCTGTTGATGCCCAATGATTCTTACTGATGGTTAGATTGTAGTGAAGAATGAGCCTTCATTATGTTTAAATGATGGTTAATGATGATGAGATGGTATCGAATTGAAGTATGGTTGGTATATAGGTTGATGATGCTCAATTAGTGATGCTTAAACAGTGCCATGTGGAAAAAGATCACCAACAACCAACAACAACCCCATGATGGTTCATCCTGGATGGTTAATGGGTCAAGAAAGGATTAGAATGGGTTACTTACTGGTGGATTAGTCATGAACAAATATAACAAATGATGGGTTGAGGGTGGTTATTAGCAGGAAATTTTGGTGGTTCATGATCAGCCATGATTAGCAACGGCGAATGGTCATAGGTCAACTTCTGAGTCAAGCATCGCAGCGTCCTTATGTTCACGGCGTCCTGGCCTCTCCGATCCGGAGCCGCGACGTTGATGGACAAGTTGCCTTATGACTGGAAGAGTTTGCCAATGATTGATCATTATAAATGATCAAAAGGCATCGTTAGAATGGTTCTAAATAGTGATTGATATCATTTTAAAAATGATTAAAGGCATTGTTAGAATGGTCAAAGACATTTGTCAAATTCTTTACACATGCCATCATTGATCAACACGCGTTTCAATAATGACCAACACGATTGTGACCTGTATTGAACCATCGATCAAGCACATGATTGATATCATTTAGCACATTGGTGTTTCTCAAAATGGGGAACTCCAAGAATGGTCGGTTTATCATTAATTATAAATGATCTATTGTAGAAAATATGGTTTAGGGATCACCTATTTTGAGAAACCCCCTTATAATTTACTGAATGATAAACCAGCAATCATGGAGTTACCATCATTGAATCATTCACCATTCAATTAACCTTACAATCAACCATTCACCATACAATTAACCATACAAGAAACCATCAATCAGCCACAACCATGTATCAGCCATTAACCATGTCATTAACTTAACCATTAATCAGCCATTCACCATATATGGCATTATAATCAACATTCTTAGCCATTATAATGACAACAATATAATGAACCATTATAATAATCACCATGGTTCATCATTCATTGGCAACCATTAATCAACCATGCATCAACCATTAGTCAAATTGACCAAGTCATTAACCATACAATTAACCATACAATCAACCATAGAATCACCACGGTTCATCGTTAATTAATCACATCTACTGAACCATTGCTAGCCATGTCATCAGCCATGAATCAATTCCATACAATTCCATACAATTAACCAGAAATTCAACCATATAATCAACCACAAATCATTAACCATGGTTTCCCTTATCATTGTTGGTGATTCTCCCAGATCATTGGTTGCTAAAAATATTGACCCATAGCCATATAATCAGCCACATAATCAACCATTCATCAACCATTAATTAATTAGGCAATCATTTAATCAACCGTACAATCAGCCATGAACAGCCACCATTGACTGATTCTTATCGCTAGGCCTTGGTCCCTCCCAGTGCTTTGATGCTGGCGCACCCTGTGTCGGTGACAACGCTGCTCGGCGTTGGTGGGTTGGTTGGCTTGGGTAAGCTTGGTGAAGGTTGGTTGGTGAAGGTTGGTTAATGGTGGCTAAAGTTGGTGAAGGTTGGTTAAAGTTGGCGAAGGTTGGTTGACCTTGGTTGGCTAAGGATGCTTCAGGTTGGTTGGCATTGGTCAAGGGTTGGGAAAGGGTGGTCAAGTGGCTGGTTGCTGCGGGTTGGTTTACGGTTGGCAGCCATGAACAATTGACAACAATCAACAATGAATGATGGCTAGCTGGTGGTGTCATTGGCATTCTCTTGATTTTCTTAAATAGTCGGTATGCTTGGTTGATAAACAATGCCGTTTTGCAAAGAAGTTGAAAGCAACAACCAGATGGCTATTCCCTTAAAAGCCAAAGGTACGCCCTTGTTTGACGCTGATTGTTGTTTTAACGTGGGGCAGGTGCCTGACACCCGAACTCGGGGCACGCGACATCGCGGGGCTGACGCTACTTGCAGTAGATTTCTGGCTGGTGGCGTTTAACATTTTTCCCTTGCATTTGGGACGGTTAGTTGTTGATTCAGTAATATTTTTGCGACGGCTTGTAATCACCCACCAGATTTCACTGATGTCCGGTGTGACATGCGGTTGAAGTAACCAAAACCGAGGTGTTGAAAGTCACAGGAATTTGCGCTTGCCACTGTGATTTCAACTCCTGTGTTGTTGGGATAACTATTTTGACTCAGCCATGCGACGACACCCTGCACGCAATGTGAGAAGTAAGAATTAGACTACCACGCAATGCTGGAAAACCAGCACAACTCATGACATCAGATTTGGAAACGAGAATATTTGGGTTGCCCTAATTTATGGACAACACTAGGGTTCCATTTTGGGTGCATGCTCAGCCCAGAAAATATGAGTTTTGTTGCAGAGAGGCCACTTTTCACTACCCGGTCCACTGGACACAGCCATATACATAATGGAGATCTTCGTTTGAAGCCGGTTTGTTGTTTGAGACCACTGACTGCGACTGGTTTCATGTAAGTGTTGTTAGTCAGGATATATTGCCATCATGATCACGACATTGACCATCCATCATGGATGGTATATCATGGCTGTAGCTTTTATTTCAGTCATGGTCAAGGACCATGCCCAATCACAAGACCTTTAACTTTGAGTCATGGTTTGGCCATGACTCGTAGCTTAAGGTTGCTGTTGAGTTTGCTTCCGCCATGACCAGCCCACAAGTTGGTTGTTGGTTGTTACCAACATTGGCGATCCGATGCTATTTGCAGCCATTTGTAACAACCAGTCACTTGTTTAAATTTAAGATTGTCAGAGGCTGTTCTCCATCACTAGTTGATTTGGGAACAAGAGAATCATGCTTGGCACATTGATTGCGAAACTATAAACTATCAACAAACTCATGGGTTGTGGTCACCCTATTGTAATTCCATCGTCCAGCACCCTCCTCATATACACAGATGCGGGTCCCAATCATTCCCAGGCCAGGATTTTGGATTCTATGTTTTCCATAGTTAGTCACAATTAATCACCATATTGGTTGTTTTTGTTTTTTTTTCTGGTGAATTTGTTAGTTTGATAATATCGATCCTACTTAATCACCATGATCACCCAGCATTGACCATCATCGTTGCAGATTCTCTGTTACTGCCCCCCCATATATTCTTAATTAATGATCATGTATCTAGGTACTATCATGTCCCTTGAATAACCTGTCCAAACCATCTAAGCCATCGCGTAAGCCATCACGTAAGCCATCATGTAAGCCATCACGTAAGCCATCATGTAAGCCATCATGTAAGCCACCATGTATATGTAAGCCATCGTAAACGATCATAGCATGTCATTGCTGCTTCTTGGTAGTAATTGTCAGACTATGCCCTCTTGCCGGCGTTTACTAAAAATCAGCAGCCATCATTGTCAAGCATGATTAATGACCATATAAGTAGCAATTATGATCGACCATTTTCAACCGTCATTGTGAACCACCAACCATGATGAACCCATTTTTGTTTCAACCATCATCATCAACTATCATTAACTATCATCATTAACTATCATCATCAAACATCATGTTTGTCTATCACAAATCTTCCGAAGCTTCAACACCTGCCCGCCTCAGCATCTCGAGGCGTTTCTGCTTGGCTCAGCGTAGCGGCTTCGCCGGGGTCTGTGGCCTTCCATGGTTAGATGCTGCTGTGTGGGGACGCCAAGGGGGGGTGGCCCGATCCAAGCGGGGGCCGGCAGGTAGACCTGGGAAGGTCTCCTGGAAACCATCTGGGGGTGCTCAAGCCATAGGGGGAACCCCCAAAAATGGTTGGTTTAGCACTATCAATGGTTGATAAACTGGATGATTTGGAGTTTATTGGATGATTTGTGGGGTCGAAATATTTTGAGAAACCCCCGTCTGAAGAATTACATGGATGCGTTTTGCCAGAGGAAGCTACAAGAGGGTAGATTCACCAACAACACCGGAACAACAATTCCAGAAGCAACGACAAGGTCAACGACCAAGCAATCCATGGTTGATTTGTAGATTCCTCGTGCCTCCATAAGAGTGACCATTTTCGGAGGCCCAGGAACTTCCACAAGAGTATGGTGTTAATCCAAGAATTGCACCTGTTGAAGCTTTGAATGTTTGTGATCCAGTGAGACGTTGCTTTGGTCTTACCGGGGTCACTCCAGTCATGAGCTTCAGCAGTTTGGTGCTACTGGGTCTGACTTCCACGATGGCGACATGTGAAGCAGCTAGAAGGACCACTGGCCATCGCAGGTCTGAGACGTTTGAAGGAACAACATGTCGGTGAACATTGCGCTTCGCGCTATAGAAGTACCTGTTAGCCGATGGGTTTGAAGACGTTTGCTCTAAGATTCTACACATGTGAGGTGTCACATGAGTTACTGATGCTTGTCATCCCTGAAGATGGAGGGTCATTCTGGTTGCAGAGCAGTGATGGAGAGTACACATAGGTGCACATGATCAAACACTCCTCTACTCATCTAGCTGGTTTAGCTAGTACCTTTTTCGACCAAGATGACGATGATGACAGCAACCGCGAAAAAGATCAACAATCATCGGCCATTACAATCATTGACCATCATTACAGGACCATCATTTAGCATAAACCACTAAGAGTAGCCGTGATTAGCTATCATCAACCGCCTGAGTAGCCATCATCAACTCCCAATGATATGAACCCTACAAGTTGTCCATCATCAACCATGATAAATCATCATCGGGAAATCGACATTTCCAACATAGACCCTTTAGCTTTCCATTATTTTCCATCATTAACCATCGTTAATTAACCATCATCAACCACAGACATTGACCATTACGTGCCATGATTTGACAGGCCGTCGGGTACACTCCGCTCCTTAGAAAGCGCTGTGGTGCAAATCCATTTGCGCGTGGAGGCGGCGATGGTGAAAAATGGTGAACCAGCCATGAGACGAGTGATAGACCAGCTAGTAAAGGATTGATGGTTAATGGAGGCTTAATAATAGACCATCATCTAATAATCACAATGATTATATAATTAGTGATTAATAAACTCATTAGCTGTTGATCACTTGTAAATCTAGATATAAGTTTAAATGGAGGGTTAGTGATGGTTTGAAACAGTTTGCGACAGACCAGTTCGTGAAGGGTTCATGATGGTTAGTGATTGTTGATAGCACATGGCAATTGGTGATTATTGACAACACTCATGGTCGATGCTTGGTGATGGTTAGCGACGGTGATGCATCAACGATAGTGAAAAGGATGGCTAGTCATGAATGATATTTGTGAATGATGATGGCTAATAGTGATGGTTTGTAATGGTCAATACCAAAATTAGCCATTACAATTCACTATTAGCCATCTAATTGTATTAACCATAATCTAATTAACCATAATTACAGTAGTTAATTTCCTTTGCAATTTCGGCCCAGCCTTTCTTAGTGATGACTCAATGATTCATAGCGGGCATGGTCATGGCCCAATGAGCTGATGAAGCCCTGCTGGTGAACGAGCGCCGGTCAATCAGCTGGCCAGCAATGAGCTGCTTCAGTGAGGATCTGGCTATGGGTCAACATTAACCAACCAACGTTCATGGGGGATTTCCACCAACAATACAATGGAAAACAATGGTTCATGGTGGGGAACCAGGGGGACTAAGGGTTTTGACCCACGACCATCTAATTCCTCTACTTTCTCCCATCATCTTCGGCAGCTAATTGAGTTCGCCAGTTTATTAACCATCATCTTGGTGAACCTCGGAGTCAAACATCATGTGGTGTCATGACCGACCTCCTGGTGTCTCATCATTTTCTCCCTCCATGGATGCTGTTCCATCCGCAACGTGTGGCCAGGCACGTCAGCTCAGTGGACCTTTCACCTCTGGCAGTTTATCTGCATGTTTTGCACGGAAGCCCAGGCAGCAAAGGTGGTGCCCCACAGGGGGAGCGCCGGGGGGCCGGAGGCTGGGGAAACAGTGGTGGTCCATGAGGGTTTGCTTAGTTAAGACTCGTTAAATGGGGGGTTCTCAAAATGGGGGTGCCCCCCAATATGGTTGGTTTGTCACTATAAATGGTTGATATTTCATGATTTGGGGTAGCCCGTCTTTGAGCAACCACCATATGATATGATAACGAATGATAATGATTGGCATTTTTCTAGCCATCAAATATATTCAATATCATCAATTATAAAATGCTCAATAGTGATGGTGAATTATTGGCAATGATGGTTACCAAGGGCATGGTCGATGATGGTTAGTTGATAACAGAGGATGAGAACAAACAACAGCTGCTTGGGCAGTCTTGAACCTGGAGAAACCAGGATGATGCTCACAAATTGGGATGGTGAACCAGCTTTTGAATACCTGGAAGTTCTTGTTTTGACTGCTGCCTTCTAGGTACCATACTGGCAGAGGGTGTTCCAAATGCATGTAGCACCACGTGCATACCGATTAAAGCGAGTTCGTCAACGACGCACCCTGCATCACCAGGGTTGAGGTTGACGTGCAAGATTTCTTTGGCTCCCCCCTCCAGCTGTGCCTGGTCGAGTTGTAGCCGAGAACTTCCAGGACTTGGTGTTGCCTCAAATTCCCTAATTTGCTCGCTGAGCTCAGCTAGATTCCCAAGCATCCCGGAATGCTCTGATTTAGGGAATGGTTCTGATGATGGGGCACCCGCGCGCTCAAAGGCCCATGTTTGGACTCTCAACCCATGACGTGTTGGAGGGTGTTGTAGATCTAGCAGATTGTCATCGCCGCCGGAATCACCAACCAGGAGCATCCGGGATTTCTTCAAGGGCCTTTGACACCACTTAGATCGCAGTTGTATACACGGTCATCCCAGTGTAGCTCTTGAATCCATTTCTTCTTGTGCGTATAGATCAATGGGATCATGCAGGATGTGCCAAGAACTATATCATGATGATTCATATTGATTAATCATGAATCAACAAGCTACTGAAATTTTGCCCTAAGCATGTTTCTTCGACGAGCTTGTGAAAAATATCAGCTGCCATGCAGCTTCCAGTGCTGGTGGATGCTGGTGGCTTGGGCCTTCACGGAGATCTACGTTTGGAAGGACCACTTGGGGAAGCCAAGGCCCCCTCCAACCCAGCCCAGGACCCGGCCAACCGGAAGCCTTGGTGGTGGTCCTTTGACTTCTGGCTCAAGGCAGCCATGCGGACGTCGTCAACGTAACGGGTGGGTTGTTCAGAAACATTTTGGACAATCGAATCCATCCTATCATCCACAACTGCTATGACTTGTCAGGTGTACTGAACAAGGCGTGCTATCAATGTTGCATGAAAATAGATCTGCTATCATCAATTTGTAGTTATGAGGTGTACGTACTAAATATTACCGAAATGGGAACCTTAAATCCCAACAAAGGTGCCCGTTCGGTTCATTTTCGGGGATGTGAAGAGCCAGGAATGCAGATTGAGCGAACCCAAGCCGCCATATCTGGTTGGGGGAACCCGGTAACCCCTAAACCACAGCGGCACCGGTAGATGATGGGTGACAGTTCCGTACTGGATTCTGAATGATGGCCATTGGCCAGCGGCTTGGTAGGCTTTGCCAGCGATAAGTGGTATCATTTGCTTCCATTGGCTGGGCTTGATACTGGGGACCAGCGATTGGTTGAGAGAGCAGATGTCCACGGTTCGAAGTATTGATTGGTTGGCTGGGATGCCTTGATCCAGGCGACCGTTTGCGCTGCTTTGGATCCAGTAGGGTGTTCTCAATCACACTGTGAGCCCTCACACGACTCGACTATAAATGCTTGATATTTCATAGATGGTCGTGATCAACAGCGGGTTATCCACCACAATCCACCATGATTCACAGCGGGCTATGTATCCATAAGATAATGGTTTCCCATGCTTTCCCAAGACATATCATATGGTGGAATTATGGTGCACCCCTCTGAAACAGTGTCTTTCACAACGAGGGCAATGCCGCCTAGTTGGGTAAAATCTTCTCATTGTGAAGGTGTTTGACCACTATGACACTGGTTATCCTCAAATTTGGAATCTACAGGTTAGAGGCAAAAGATCTTTGGAGCATAAGTTTGTCCGTCGTTTGGGGCGCGCTGGATGTGTGTGTGTGGCTAGTCAATTCAAAGTTGTTGAAAATTGCATCTTTTGGTATCACTGGACCTTACTTTGTCAATCTATCTGGCATTCTTACAACATAAATACACTGCAGGTATTGATATATAGGTCAACTATGTCAATTCAAGTGAAACCAGTTGTTTCAATTCAAACAATTCAACTCAACTCGCGTCCTTTTTATGTCAATTCAATTGGTACATCAATTCATTCGCGCAGGTTCTGGCTGGCTGCTTGGTTCGGAGGCTTAGCGAAGCTGGTGAAACGGCGTGGGCGATGTTTCGGCACTTCCTCGAAGCTGAACAGGTCCATGTCTTTGCATGGCTAGGATGGGTATGGTAGCCATAGCCAGGGTAGATATGAGAGCCATGGCCAGGGTTTGCGTAAGTAATTATATGTTTAAATATGTAAAGATGCCGAAGTCCAAGCATGAAACGCATTGAAAGGTAGCAAGTTCCGCTGCCAAGTTGGCCCCTCCGGGATTTCTTCATCTACTAAGGTCGCGGTCGCCCCTGAAGCCTCGGCCGAGAGGTCACCCGATCAGCTGTGCGTCCGGCTGGGTACTTGCCGCAACGATCCAACGCGAAGGCTGCATAGGACATCCATTTCCACCCGGTGGTCACTGGTTATAACTGGTTCAATGGTGGTTCCTCAAGCCATATGGGACCCCCAGAAATGGTTGGTTCAGTATTAAAAAGGATTGTTAGTGGATGATTCAGGGGTGCCTCCTATTCTGATAAACCACCAGATGTAGCTATAACTCTGCCCAAAAACACTGGTGGGTGTAACCACCAACAGTCACTGGAAAATCACTGGCAGATGGGTGAAATAGCTAAAATCACTCTTCAGCAATGGTTAAGCAGCTGTGACAAACAATATTTTCTGGTGAAATAGCTGTGGTTGTAATCATTGGATAGTGATAATGTGATAGTGGTTACTGTCGATGGCCTCAACTCCAAAAGGCACAAGTGTTATTGCTCATAGCTATTGGAAATCAGACAATGATGTCCTTGATGATACGCAATATCCCACAAGCTGCCAATATGCCATGGATACAATGCTCCTCTTTGGATAATGTCACTGTGGTGGTGGGGTAAATGATGGGAATCTCGGAATCTAGTCCTCCGAGCCGATCGCGTACGGTGAAAAAAATCACATGGGCAATCAGGCAATTTGCGCTGAATTAACGTCTAGTGGTAACTTGGCATGTGACAAAAATTCTACAGGACTGTTGATAGTCGTTGATCCTGGAACATGTTCATCGACGCTGTTGGTTCAAGTGCGGTAGGATGTGAATACGAAATCCCAACATGGAAGGTCAACATTTTGATGCAGGCTCACCATGGGTCATTCCTCACCTGCCATCCACCACTCCATTATTAGCCACCGTGAAGGGTCATACTGGACCATCCTGGATGGGTTTTTGCGTGCATCCCGTGCATTCACGCGCTTTCAAGCAAGCACAAGTTCGCTGCAAACCCCACCTTTGCCCGCGCTTGACTGAGAACATTTCCCAACGCTCAAATTTCTGCGCAGGGCCATTGTTTTTAAGCTTCTGAGTTCTCAAACCCTAAACCTTCAACCTTAAACCCTTAAACCACAATCTAAAACCCTAAAACCCTAAAACCAAAACCCTAAAACCCTAAAACTAAAACCCTAAAACCCTAAACCATAAATGACTGCGTATTGCCCGTGTTTTTGCAACTTCTCCGAGCCATCTTGACCCTGCACAACATCATCCATTGCAGTGCCGCATTATGGGTGTGGACGAACGTGGGGGTTTGGAGGGCACAAGCTATATACACCTGTTCCATGTCTTTTTGTGTAAATATGTGTAAATGATTGTCCTCATGGGAAAATGATGATTCTACTCAGGTCCATGAATATAGAAAAGATGCATGTACATAAATACAATAGTGTATTTGCAGTATTTTGCAGTTCAGTACATGCACAGATATATGTCTGCACATCACATACGCTTGCTATTTGGCTGTGGGTCAAAACCCTTAGTCCGCCTGCTTTCCCATCATTAACCATTGTTTTCCCTCCTATTGTTGGTGATCAGTGATTAACCCCCATGATATTTGGTTGGTTAATATTGACCCATAGCAATATAGTCGGTATATCCCTGTTTTTGTCGGTTGTTATACTCAATTCTTAACTATTAACCAGCTAGTCAACCATTCATTAGTTGATTGTTATTTTGGAAAGAAGTTGCCTGAGCGCGTGAGGCATCTCTTGCGCATGGCCTGGCTGGTGTGCATGACGCTCATGGCACTGTGGGTCTGGAAACACAGGAGAGTCGATTCGCCGATGTCGAGCTGGTGATCCTGGAAGGGCTGGGCAAAGGGAAGAATTGAACTAGTATAATACTGGTTATACTTGTTAATTATACTAGCCTATACTTGTTTTTATATCCAGTATCATATTATATTAGTTTGTACTAGCTTATCCTAGTTTGTACTAGTTATCATACTTTTTACTAGTTTATACTAGATGTACTTGGTAGTAGCAAACTAGTATGCAAACCTGAATTTGTTTTAAAGGTGCAAAGAATCATAAACAACTTGTCCTGGAGATGTGTTGCGTACGCAATGCCGAAACCTGGGCTCGCATAAGCTCTTTCTAGCTGTTGATGTTCCGTAGGCAGCCAGCGGGTCGAATGTTTTGAATTTGTTTGACGATTGTTTGGTAGATTGTTTGTTTGCTTGGTCAGTTGGTTCTTTGGTTGGTTGGTTGGTTCTTTGGTTGGTTGGTTGGTTGGTTGGTTGGTTGATTGTTTTTTTGGTTGCTTAGTTATTGTGTAGTTGTTTGGTTGTTCTGAGGTTACTTCGGTCAGTTGGTCGGTAGGTTGCTTTTTAGGCTTTGCTGGGCGTAGGCTCCGCTTAGGCTTCGCGCAGGCTCTGCTTGGGCAACTTCAGATTACAAAGGCCCAAACATTCAAAAGCACGATAGATGCCTTTGGATTAATTGAGGCACACTGTGGCAGATAGATCAGCTGTGCCTTTTCAAAGCCACTTCGGGGCACAGTTCCTCGCCAATTGTTGGTTTCCAAGTCGCAACACCCAGCTGTGGCGTCCAAACACTGACGATGGCCATAAATGTAAAACCCAACATAGACCACTAGCCGACTTGGGAGTGGACTGCCAGCTGTTTGAAACATCTTTTTTTTTGTGTGCATTTCTTGCTGCTCAGAGTGGTAGTCCCTTTGATCTGGGTTTTTGTTTACCTCTGAAATCTTTACTCCTCTCCCATCAGCTTCGACAGTTTACAGTTATTAAACACAACCGACCAGGTCAACGGTGGTAGCTACAATCCCAATGATTGCTTATTCAACCGATCGGGGCACTTTATTCCATCCAGTTGATTTACAATCCCATTCACGCTATACTCACAAGGCTTATACCAACCAATTCGGATCACCAGTTCAATTTCCAGGCTTAACCAATTCTTACCTACTAGGTGATGGGACTTTTCGCGGGGTGATGGGACTTAACCCCGCCGCTTGTACAAGTTTAATCCCAGACCAGCTGAACAGCTGAAGCTTCACCTCAGGTCATGTACACCTTGCCACATGTGCACTTCGTCGAAAATCTTCTGGCGATCTCCGCCGCTTTGACTCTGCCGGGTGGCACCGCCTTCTACCTTTATGGCAACAACGAGGTGCAGATCCGATCTATGGCAGCATGGGGGAAGGTCTTGGGCTGGTGGTTTTACAAGGGGATTTATCATCATTGAAGGAGGTTATGTTAGCATAGCTGATGGGCATTTCAAGCATTGATGGAGTTCATATATAATATAGGGGATACTGATTATATACAATCATTCAAGGAGGTTATGTTATCATATTTGCTATTATTCACGACAACAACAATGGTTCAACCACTACTAGTTGGTGGTTTTAACATGTGTTTCTCAATATTTAGGGTTGGTCGGTTGATTCACAAATATTCTTGGGAGGGCACAACCAACCACCAAGCAGGCATGCAAATCCCGCAGGAACCAGATGTATGCACCTGTATGCAAATTGTATACACTGCACGATATGTGGATAAGACTATTTCCATCGGTTTACACATATACACTCAAAGTTTCAAATACTGATGAATCAATTCAATTCAGTTTCCAAGAGGCACATAGGGTGGTTTCCAAAGGGGACCCTTAAAAATGGTTGGTTTATTGCTAAGAGTGACTACTATTGGAAGATAACTAGGGGTCCCCTATTTGAAGAAACCGCCATATCAACCTACAATGCGCCTTATAGGTGTTTCTCAAATAGGGAACCCCAAACTCATCCGAGATCAACCATCCATGTATGAACCGTTTTTGGATTTATAGTGGTAAAACAACCATATTTGGGGCTTCCCTATTTTGAGAAAGCACCAAATTGGTCTTATTGTTGCTGATTCTCCCCTATTAGTAAGCATTATTATTATCTATGATTGACCTATCACTAGTAATCACTATCACCAGTAGCTATTATTAGCCTATCTGACGAATCATAGAAACCATCATTGATCTACCCTAGTCTATCATCAATCTGCCCTACAGTAAGTCTCCATGCGCCATAAGTGTTTCTCGCCGGGCCCCAATGGCTGCACCGCGCCAGTTGGTAGACCATCGTCAGAAAGCAGTGCTGACCTTGTTGCTTTTGGGGTTCGAGGCTCAGTGTCGTGCGTGGGAAGAACCAGTCAGGTATCGGCCGTTATGGGTCAGAACCATCCCAAACGCTTCGTAGTGGTGGATGATGACTAATGATGGTTAAAACGCTTCGCAGTGTCATATAGTTCTAAAGTGATTGATAATGATCACGAATGGTTACTAGAGGTATCTAGAGGTCGATGATAATGGGTACAGAAATGCTGGCCAAGGACTGTTAAGAGTGGCGAATGAGAATCACTACAGATGGTTTTTAGGAGCTAATATTGGTTGAGAGTGGCGGCGAAAGGCAGACCATATGGTGAGTTGGGTCATAACCAACACTCCAAAATGGGTGTTTCTCAAGATAGGGGTAACCCCCAAATCATCCTTTGTGAACCATTTGTAGTATCAAACCAGCCATTCTTTGAGTTCCCTATTTTGAGAAACCACCAAAATGGGTAGTTCAAATCCCTGCAGCACTAGCTTGGTGATTTTTGTTTGATGTGAATAGCTGGGAGTAGGGGGTATTGACCCACAGCCTTGAATTGGAGAATGGACACATTGTGAATTTGGGATATCAATGCACCACGTATTCATTGGTGATATTTGATATTTAAGATTATTAATGGTGGAACATGGCTACTAGTGGTTGGGAATGAGCATAGGAATGATTGGTGGTTCTTGCTACAAATTGAAAATGTATCAACGGTTTGTCAAGGAGCAGTGTAACGAACTATTCCTGCCAACGATTACTACTAATGACCACAGTGGATGCTGAATAGCGGTTGGTAGATGGTTGATATGCATTCGACACTAAGTGAGTATCAAATCTTGCAGATCGTACATACCGGTGTATGAATGATGCTTAATTGATTGGCATTGGCAATAACCCTTTTGTTGGTTCAGAATGATTGGTTGAACTGAAAGTGGTAAATAATGTCAATATGATTACAGTAGTACCTGCTACAATGGTGGGTTTGTTGATAGCCAATATATGCTAACATCAGGTAACTGCCCAGTAACTTGTGAAACTTTATATTGACCCACAAAGCAACATATCAGTGGCGATGTTTGCACAACTCATATGCTAAGACCTGTAGATGTTGTAGATGAATCGAATACATGGGAACGCCTCAAGGGCCTACATGTCAGTGATCACATATGTATCCGTCCACATAATGGCTACGCCACAAGATGTGCATTCGACCACCAGCGCCGTTCAAAGATGCGGGCCTTGCAGCCACTGAGATATTTTCCCACCTTGGTGGCCCTGGCTGTGTGCCTTTACTCCTTCAAGGTCGCCAAAGATCAGGACGGACGGTTGCACGGAGCCCTTAAAAACTGCGAACATTTGTGTGGTTGGGAATGTTGGCATAAGCATTTTGGATGTTGGACATGTGCATTGTACCTATCTATTATTGTATACATTATATATTTCATAAGCATAGATAATCATTGTATATCATTGTATTGTATCTATCCTTCATTGATATTATGTTTATATATATATAGATTTATTATGATCAATATTACTATTATGATTTTGATGATTATTACTATTCTTATCTATGCATTATACATTGTGTCCATAGTTGAACCCAGCAAGTTCCAATACATGCATTGGTGTGAATGTTGGATTGAAACATATGTTGATATAGCTAAACCGGAATTTGCGTGGAATGATGGATCATGTTTCATGCATCATGTTCATACAGAAATGCACAAATATGTAGAGTCAAAGAAGGTTTCTTTCATTCTGAGGATTTGGCTGCAGGAGAATCACCAAGAAAGTGGCAAATTTACCATCATCAACTGTTTCCTGGCATTTTTCTATAGTTTTCTTGTGAAGCGCAATGTGTTGATTTATGAAGTCCCGGCATTCGCGAGTCGAAATCTCAAGCCCCATGTTGTTTCTTTTAGATCACCGTTGCAACCTCAGGATCTACCTGAGCATGTGATCGGATGGGGCAAATTAGCTGGCGACAGGCGCAAACCGGTGAGTTGCCATGATGGTTCTGTTGCGACATTTGCCAGGAAAAAAAGCCATCCCAACATATGTGACATATGAGCATTTCTAATCAACCGCTCGTGTTTCATTGAGGGTTACCTTCAGGTTGCCTTCAGGTATGGACACACCAAAATCTAGGGTGGCTTGGATGTGCAAACCTGGCTGTTAAGGAAGAGAGATACAAGTCGCATGGCTGGGTCCCCCCCTACGGACCCTCTTCCCGCGGGGATTTCACGCTGTGTTGGTGTGCAACTGACAATGGTGACACATGGAACGATGATGAACATGATGGCTTGGAAAGACAGCTGGGGCAACGTGACATGCCATCAGCCGTCTTAATTAATCAGCAACATTAACCATGTCTTAACTGATGATGAAATACCAACAATACCTTAACCATGTCTTAACTGATGATGGAATACTAACAATACCCAACAATCATGTGATACTAACAATACCCAACAATCATCTTAGACCTATGTTTTCTGGCCCCATCTCCCCATCGACTGTGAATTTGCTGTCAGCTGCGAGCGCAGCAGTGCCAAGAGCCCAAGAGTTCCTGCGACTGCGATCTGATTGTTCTTGGGTAGATGGTGGTTACATTCTGATAAGTTTAAACAGTATCCACTTATTTATTTTTATTGGTTTAATCATTATCCACTTATCAATGTTTAGCAGATTTTAGCAGTCTTAAAAAGATGTGTGGATGATTATGTTTTTTTGGGGGGGCTGGGCTATAACCATCAAGCAGTTGGTTAATGGGAAGGCGCTCGGGTGGAAGATCTGCAGCTTTATTGCTGGTCGCCGGTGTACCAAGCCTCTGGGTTGATCGAGGCCGACGTTGAGATGATTGGTTCATAGAGGATGATAACTGGGGGGGTCCCCTACATTGAGAAACTACCATCTGTGTCGAGCAAGATTGAAAATTATCATAGCTACTGAGTTTTATTACTATAGATGAATCATGAGGAA
Organism: Symbiodinium kawagutii; assembly: GCA_009767595.1. Taxonomy (NCBI): domain Eukaryota; class Dinophyceae; order Suessiales; family Symbiodiniaceae; genus Symbiodinium; species Symbiodinium kawagutii. The sequence continues at coordinate 106,138 of VSDK01000471.1, forward strand.
TATGTCTATTGTCATAGTCATGGCTTACGATCATACAAAAATGTGCTCTATGATTACAGTCAATGAAAATCTCAACAAGACCCCAACAACGAAAACCTATTGTATAGTATAAATGACTAATTAATTTCTATTTTACATATATATATATATATCTATAGGTTTAAATCAAAATAATCGTACACCATATATATATATATATAGCAAAGATGTATATATATATATATATGTATATATATATATACATAGTATTAATTTGCTACTACCGTACCAGCGGATTTTGCACATGGAGCGCAGCTCCCACACCAGGCTCGGATATGAGCGCCTAAGCTTGGACGAGGCGCAGTTTCGAGTGTGTTTCGCCTGGGTTGATGTGTTCAGGGCATCAGGGGTTGCGCACCACCAGAATTCTTGGATATTGCGGGAAACTTGGAGAATCAGGTGAAGCAGAATCTGTGGGCATCAGAATTCCTGGACAAATCTTGGATGATGGGTGGTTTAAACCATTGATTTTTGGCAAAATGCTGGATAGTTTATGGTGTTGAAAGCACTTGAGTATCCACTATAAGAAAATCCTAATGTTGTATAGGTGCAACTCAAGTTCCTTCAGGATTCATAGTCAAAAACTGCCGGTGGAAGTTTTTCGGCCTTGTCGATCTACGCATCAATGACCACGGCTAGCCTATTCGCCAGCGATGATCAACCTTGCCAGCTGCCCGTGATCACCAGCTGCCCAACCAGCAGAGTGTTGATGGGTAGAACCGAGTGAAGCGGAGTGAACAGTGCACCATTGCAATGGTGCTTGGATGCGATTGATTTGTCATCTATCAATGATAGTTTGCGGTGATCAAAAATAGTCATGATGGTTGTTGATGGAGTCAATAATAGTTCGCCATTAATCAGTGCTGGACATGATTTTTGATGGTTATGCATGAACATTGGTCTGCATGTAGTTGAAATCAAGCTGTTAAAGGTCACTCTATTTGCGTAAGGCCAAGCTTGCTAACGTCAGCTGTAGAATCGCCGAAGGACCAGTGCAATTTGAAGGTCAAGGCATGAAATCTCCGACGACTTGGAAATCACTGGCAGTGGGAAATCAATTCATCATGTTTTGATGCTTAGACGCAATCGGTTCAATGTTTGGATATGTCTTAGAGTAGTGATATTTTTGTTTGAACGGAGGTTGATTTAAGTTGGGACGAGTCTTGCATCATCCAAATCACGGGACTGTCTCATATGAATGTGTTCATAGCTAATGCATCTCCTGAAGAATCGATCATTTCTACTAGCAAGCTTGGGTGTACTACATCTGTGGCTGCGCGAAAGCTGCAGGATGACACTCAGGTGAACGTCAATCCGCAGGCCGACGGGCGGTGATGGGAGGCTCTGAATCAATGATAGTGATCTTCGCCATTCAGAATATGTCTTACTGAAACGCACACAAAAATGTCTCATAGGGATTCATAGGGGATATACCAAAACACATATTATGTATATATATATATGCATATATTGTTTTTTTTATATATGTACATATTTCATATATTTACATGCACACATCTATCAACCATATGATCCTATACATGCACCACTCATCCACCCCTCGCACGCCGAAATGCCTGTGAGATGGACATCCACCTAGCCGATGCCGTGCTGCACGTGGCTTCTGAAGCATCCAAGGCAGACAGGGAGGAGATGACGCCGCTGGGAAAAGACATGGTTTTGGATTGGTTGGTTGCCGGGAAAACCTATCAACTGCTGGGTTTTCACCAACATGTGGTTGGTTGGTTGATAGGTTGAATTTATGGTGATTTATTAATTGTATTGGAAATCTTTGAACAGGGAAAAGACGCGGTCACTTCATTGATGACTGCTGGTTAATGATCAACATCATTAAGTGATCATCAACCATCATCCAATGAAGCCCTCATCAAATGTCATCAATATGTGGCTCACAATATGTAGCTCTCATCAAATCATTGAGTGACCATGAACCATCATCGACCACCACGATCAAATTCCACAGAATTGCCACCAATATTGGGAATCTCATCATCCACCAATAGATGAACCACGTGCTGCCAGGGTCCACGGATACGACTTCCCTGCGAGGCCAGATGCAGGGGGGTCGGGGCCCTTCCTGAGCATTTCTCCGCCTTGCAGGGTCTTATGGCGATTTTGTTGTGGGTAATGAATGCTGTTGGTCTGATGGTGTCGGTTGTTCTTGCTTGTTCTTGCTTGTTCTTGCTTGTTCCTCCTCGTTGTTGGTTGTTCTTGGCAATTCTGGGTGGTTCTTGGTGGTTCTTGGTGGTTCTAGGTGATTCTTCTTTGTCCTTGCTTCTTCTTGTCAATTCTTGGTTGATTCGGTTCTTCTAGGTGATTCTTGCATGCTGAATTCAATAGTTGATTGTTGTTGGGTAGTTTTCCCTAAGTTCGTGGTGGATGCAGAAACTCTTCATGGGGAATATAAACTGCAGGTACATGATCTAGATGAAGCATCCTCCTATGGTGCAGCCTCAGCCGCCAGAAGCATCCTCTGACCCCAAGTGAGCAGTACAAAAGCTCCAAATTCCCGCATGACAAACCTTTGTCACAGGTCAAGGTTGCCTATAAAATTACAACCACAAGACTCGGGGTTGATTGTTGCTTGTAATTACCACGTGTGTCTCACCATGCATCGGTCCTATAATCCCAGTTCAAGATTCAAGATCCTTGCTTTGTCGTGGCATTTTGCACCCGCTTTTCCACTTTGAGTAGATCCATCCAGGGCTTCCCCTGGCAACCACCAGCTTGTTAATTCACCAGCCACAACATGACTAGCCCCTGGGATGTGAGGCACCATCCACTGGCGGTGGATGGTAACCCAGATGTTTGTTGTTACACTACTTTGGTGCAGAGCTACGTCAAGACACCAAAGATATTTATAGTATGTGGTGAGTTCCTGAGTAGCCATTGCGTCGTCCCTCTTGATACAGGAGATGTTCACCCAGCAGCTGCCAGCAGCAGTAGATATTCACAAAGCATGCAACACCTGGGATGCTTGTTGAGTTGCTCCTTGGAGCTTCCAATTTTTGAAGGTGAAAGTGCCTCTGCGAACGGTGTGCGGTGACCAAGACCCTGGCACACCAAGCTGTCAAAGATGGATGAGATACTGTAATCTTTCCAAATGTGGATTTCTTAAAATTTGGGACTGCTTGAAATGGTAGGTTTATTACCATAAATGGTTAATAATAGATGATTTGGGGGTAACCCTATTTTCAGAAACACTCAAATGGATGAGATCATTCTTCCCAAGCCACTCTGTCAATACTTGAAAATGGTATCAATGAACTTGGGAACACCTTGACTTTTCTGACGATTTTGAGGATCTTTGCGAGAGGGTAGGATGTGGATTCACTGAATGAGCTTATTGAGCCTTATTGCGACCATTTCCCAAACAGCATGGCACAGTTTCGGCCATGTCCCTGGCCGTGATGGTAAGAATTTAAGTGGCAATAACTCCTCCACGGTCATAATTTCACCTGCTTTTTTTCGATTTCAGGTGATAGATTCCATATAGACCCAGCAATAAGCAAACCACCCAGTGTTGTTGCTGGAATTCGCCATGTTTATATATATATATATGTATGAATGAAGGGGGGGCCTTGAAACTCCCATCATTGTCCTCCCAACGTTACTGCGCCATGTTGGGCTAAGCAAGATCTAGAGTAATTACTTGTGGAGAGTATGAAGTGGTTGCATTTTGTGAAAAATGATGGCCTCCATTGTGCCTTGGAATTGTTCACGCTGGAAGTGCTTGAGATGCCTTGAGATACCTAGTGAACATATTATAAACAGATAGACAGACAGACAGATAAAGATAGATCGAGATAGACAGATAGAAACATAGACGGACGGACAGACGGACAGACCGACAGACAGACGGACAGAGGGACAGAGGGACAGACAGACAGACAGACAGACAGACAGAGGGACAGACGGACAGACAGACGGACGGACAGACAGACAGATAGATAAGTAGATAGGTAGATAGGTAGATAGTTAAACAGGTAGATAGACAGATAGACAGATAGATGAAATGCAGAATACATACATATTATAGGCTAGGTATGAAACTGTACGTGTATATTTGAATTTTGAGATTTGTTCATAGTTGTTTATGTTTTTTTGTACGCAGAATATGTTGATTTGGCACTTTCCTACAAGGCGCAGCATAGATGTCTAGTCCAAATGATCATTCGTTTTGACCCAAGAAACACGCCTCAAGTGTGGACGGCCCAACCACCACAAGGTCCCCCCAAACATGTCCAGCTGTGTTGGCATCATCCCCTCCCCGTTTTTCATGGTTTGCCATCATAAACCACAAAATGAACAAATTTCTCAACCTACATGAATGCCATAATGAACCAATGTCAGCCAATATTAACGGTCATCGTTATCATTGGCTTAATCATTATAAACCGGCCAATATCAACCAGCCAATATAAACCAATAAAATATTCACCATCAGCTGAATCATCAACAATTCACATAACCAGCCAATCTAAAGCATCATTCACCATGAGCTTCAGCAACAATCGTGAAACAATCAGCATCATTAACCATCGGACCATCAGTTTCATTTCAGCAACAACCATGTTGGCTTCATTCCGCAACATTCACAACTAACCATCATAAACCATTAGCTACATTAACAATTAACCCTTCACATCATCAACCATTCACAACTAACATTCCTAACATTAAGCTTTTCCTTCACCACACTAACCACCATCATTAACCATCAACAAGCATCAACTAACCGTCATTAACCACCAGCCACGGCCGAAAAGGTTGGGCCATGCCTAGGCACGTGTGGATGAAGGGCGCTTTGGCCGTCAGCAGCTCTTTAGCGGAGCGTCCGGGTGACCTGGCGGAGCCTGGCGGAGCATGGGGTGGTGGATGGTGCGCCGAGTGATTCGAGATGAAGAGATTGATAGGTAGAAGTTATATTAGATGATGAGTTATGATGGTTAACTTATGATGGTTAAGTTATGATAGTTAAGTTATGATAGTTATGATATGATAGTGATAGATGATGAGTGATAGATAGTGACGATCATTAGTTATCATGGTTGACGAGAGATAGCTAATGACAAAGCATTTTGATGGTTAATGATAGTTAGTTATGAATGTCATGATGTTTAGTGATACTTTGAAGTTGTGATGGTTAATTATTGTGAATTCTGGTGTTGGTGTTGTTGTTTCATGTTTTTGTTTGCATGATTGTCATATTTCAGTAGTGGGGTTGGTGGACTCATATTTTCAGGATGGCTTTGCATCTACCAACTCTGGCGACTTGGTGGTTTTGAACCAGATTATAATGAACATAATGAACCAGGATTCTGTTTTAAACCAGATTTTTGTTTCAACATAAGCATATGTGTTTCAACATATGTTGAAAAACGACTTGTAGTTGGGAATCGAACCACCATAAGCAGATTTGTTCAACATATGTTGGTGGTTGGATGACCCATAGTTCGTTGAATTCTCCCCGAACGACTTTGGGTCATCCAACCACCTGGCCCACCCAACGAAGCACCTGGCCCACCTCGCTGTGGCGCCCTGCTCCCGCCGTAGGTCAACCGCAAGTGGCGGTGCCCGCGGAGCTGTTGCTAGGGCCGCTTGCAATGGATGGTGCGGTGCTGGTTCGTTTTCAGGGATCGCAACTGGGAACAAGGTGGGCCTCCCTGGTTGGAAGTTGATTCATAAGCCATTTAACCATATATAGTTATATCTACCAAAACTGGCTATAAGCCAACTTAGCTAAGTAAGGGTGTCCAACTATACCAAACTATAGTTATAAGCCAACTTAGCTAACTAAGGGGGCCCACTTTGAAGCATCCATGGTAATAAGGGGTTGATTCAGGTACCATAGCTTCCCAGCTGCACATCCAAGTGGTGGTCAGTGATGCTTCGACGATAGTGATGATACCCGGTGGTCAGGTTCGACATCAACATGGCTAATGATATCTAATGATCACCATACTTGCCAGCTTCGTAGTGATTTGCCGCACCAAATCATTGTTACTTTGCAATTACAGTGCTGGGTTTTGACCCACAACCAATTGACCACATGATTGTCATGTATACGCGTACGTGTGAGCTGAGTTTTTCAGCTTGTGGGGAACACAACGCTTGGCGATGAAATGGTTTACGAGTCTCCTTAACGTCCTTTCATATAGACTTGCATATTCACTGTAACCAAATCACCATATATTTATATTTCGTATTACCGTATCATATATGAATTCATATAGAATTATGAGTCTCCTTTTCGCTGTTGCAAATTCATAGTTGAAGACTGGGATAAGGTGCCCGAGATGCAACTTGTTGTGCCCAGGCATAACCGACAAAGAAGCGGTGCCATCGAAAATCCCTTTGCCACCGTGTCCGTGAGCCCAACTGCGGGCCCAACAGATGCTGGGTTCAGGGGAAGCATTGGAGTCATAAATTCGAGGTTGCCTGATGAAACAAAGTTTGGGGATAACAGTTTCTCATCATGCACCAGTTTCCCGATCATGTTTATTGAATTAGTCATATCTGGAGATCATGGCCACCGACGAGCCGGTTATTGGGAGACGACGACCAACCAGTCACATGTTGTGAGTACACAGCTATTGATAGATATGGACAGATGACACGGACATGTGTTTTTTCTGCATTGTGACTGGTGTCACTGTTTGTGGGGTGAAACAAGGTGACTATTGGTTGTTTTCCTTCTTGTTGTTGTGGTTGTTGTGGTTGTTTTGGTTGGTGCTGCTGTTGCTGTTGCTGTTGCTGTTGCTGCTGCTGTTGCTGTTGTTGCTGTTGCTGCTGCTGTTGCTGTTGTTGCTGTTGCTGCTGTTGCTGCTCTTCCTGCTCTTGCTGCTGTTGTTGCTGATATTGCTGCTGCTGCTGCTGGTGCTGTTGCTATTAGTGTTGTTGTTGTTGCTGCTGCTGTTGTTGCTGCTGCTGTTGTTGTTCTTGTTGTTGTTGTTGTTCTTGTTCTTGTTATTGTTGTTGTGCATTTAGTTGCGCACCGTTTATCACGTGTGTGTGTGTGTGTGGTTCCTGGTTGTTTGCCGTGTGCTGCTTCCTCCGATTTACTCAGTCTAAGTGTCATTGATGAGCAATCATCATTGGTTTGTTGGCTCCCCCCAGTTACCACCAAGTTTCCCTGCAAGAGCTGTTCGCAGAAAAGTGTTCCCAGTTATCATCAAGTTCTTGGGATGTTGCTATTTTTGGGTCCGCTTAGAAGTGCCATGCTACAGCAGCAGTGAACCGCGGATGGCTGAAACTTGGATCCCAACAGTGGACCACCCGGGGTTCAATGCGAAGCCAGGCCGGGTGGCGGATGAGCCATGAGCACAGCTGGGAAGCCATGCCTCACATAGCATGTCAATACAGCCTATCCCTGACGAAGCAACGGGGGGGAAGATAGCCATGACAAGCAGTTGGCGTCTTCAGAGTTGGCAGCACCCCCCGGTCACCGCCAATCTGCGCTGGGTTCAAAATGATCTATTGCAGCTATCTAAAAGTGCTTGGATACCACTTAATTAATGTTGTTGTTTACCGATTACCTATGGGAGTAGCCCAATTTCGGACACCCATGTAAATCTGGTGACCCCACATGGGACCCTGGACGGTTCAATCTCCCATGCTTTGGAGGCGCTCACCACGTGCTGAGGCTCACTCCAGACAGTGGCTTGCTCCTGTATCGGGACAAGGCAGCTGACAATGGGACAAGTGCAGCAAAAACAACAACTAATGAACAGTATGGCATACTGTTACAGCAACAAGAAATTAACAGACCGAAGAAACCACCAGGTATCATCAGCAAATCGGCAAATAACATCGTATGACCAGTGAACTTGAGGTGTGTGTGACTATGGTCATTGTGAAACCAGCAGCAACCCATGTATCGGTGTTCCTGCTGGGGATTATGCACTACCTGGCATGAGGCTAGGCTCATGATAATCTATGAAGCGAAAATATGACTAATCCCATGCCCCTTCTCTTCCTCCTTGGCTCCGGTTGAATGTAGAAGTTCCCAGTTCTCGAAAATTGTTTTTGGGTTGGCCAGGTAACATGAATCGTATTTACAAGTGATCATGAATTTGGTTTTACCTTTGTTACTCAGCCTTAGGGGATTTGCATGCGAATAAGCTGCAATGACCAATCAGTCTACGATCATCAATCAGTATGAATCTGCTTCACCAACGTGAAGCAGCTTCATCATTACAAACTCAAGACACAGACGGTGAACCCTTGGGAAGAGCTATGATTGGCCGGTTCGGCAGATGCAGAACTCGGAACTCGATTGCCAGGAAGCCCAGTGAAACCAACTGTTGATAGTATGGTTGGTGATTGACAACCAATGGTGACCAAGGAATGATTAACATGTTGGTTAAATTTGAAGAAGCTGGAGCAAAACACACCTATGTTTAACAATGGTCAATGAATGGTTGATAGTAGCAACCGATGGTCAGCAAGTAATGCTAAATGATGTTAAATGGTTAATGTTTGATAGTGAGATATGCTGACCAACAATAGTGGCGGGTATTATACCAACTAAATGAGTGTGAGTCATTACCAACAACCAAGACTTATCCATCGACAAACATCCCAACAGTTCGACCAATTTGGTCATGGCGAACCAGGATGTGAATTTATGGGCTTTGCACGGGGCCCTTGAATCACTGTCATATAACCATACCAATGTTGGAAATATGTTGTGTGGGTCGTGTCAGCTCCAGGTGTGCTTGTTTTTCTACCAGACACCAGTGGGTCGTTTTTCAAAATGATGGGCACCGCTTTTCGAGAGATGTGATCTTGCACTGGCAACTTTTAGAGTGCTTTGGTGTGCTGGAATTTTCAGCGAATGTTGCGAGTTTACTTGGGATTCTCCATTAATGGTGGGCCCAAGTTTAGGGAAACCTCCAGTTTGGAGTGTTTTTTTCTGGACAAATCCCCTTGCTCATGATACTTGTACATAGTTGTATTAACCTTACTAATCCACAAGTGCTGCATCCTCCAACCGGTAATGTCTTCGTCAAAGGAACCAGGTCTGCCAGGTCACTGTGGATGGTGTTATCATACTGCAGTGAACCCATGATGCTGGGATCTAGTTCTTGTCAACAGCTTTGACAACCTTTCTTATGAGATACAGATGAGGATGAACCTTTCAGATCTCCCCCCACCTTTATTGATTATCCATTATATTATACATTCATAGTCAATTCTACCATCCATCATCATCCACTATCATACATTTGCCATTCTCATCCATTATTAACAATTGAATTCACAAGTGAGAAGCTGTCCATTTTGGACGACAGCGTTGGGGTGCATAGACTTCGTCCCGTTTGTTGCCAGAAACTTCACGCCTTACCCACAGAGTTTGCCAAGCATAGACACGTGGGCACTCTGCACACCGTTGGCCGGGTGTGGGGCCTGTGGCAAGTTGTTTCCCATGACCACTTTCCACATGAGTGAAATGATGGATGCATGGGTTACCTGGGGATTTGGGGCCAACCCACTGCTATGCTCAGTGGATGACAATGACACGATGCGCTAATGTGTCCATTGGGTTCCCAGTGTGGATGGATGGCTGAATGCCGCACTAGCGTGCGCGCCTGACTGGCGATGGTCACTGTCCGCGCTTGCCATTGCAAGGAGGGAAGGCTTGTTGATTACTGTTCACTATCGTTCTTGAGTAGGGAATCATGAAGGTTTCATAGAATGCAGGGTGCTACATGATAGCATATCCATGTCCGCATATACGCAGATATTGAATTATTTTTGCATCAAAACTGTATCATAAGCAGAAGGACTGAAGACTACTGCTGTTCAAACTTGCTCATTGTTTTTCACTTTAATTCCGTTAATTCTCTACGTTGATGTGATTTTATTGTAAGTGTTGCTTGGTCTTGCTGTTTGTCCCATCGTATTCTCCTTGAATGGTGGCTGGTCACATGACCGGCCGCTTTCGCCCGCACTTATTGACTTCGGTCATAAACGTTTGGGTTTAACCAAAGCCAAAACTGATGGTTTCCCTGTCAACAATGGCTACTATTGAACGTTCAGTAGGTACCCATATTTATGGACAAACCCGTCTGTATTGGTTCTTTGTGTGTGTTGGTGGATGAGATGAGAAAGTCCTTGATTTCAAACTTGCAGAGGCAACTGGGTCGGAGTACGAAGTACCTATGCTGGACCGTGCTAGGAAATTTTGGATATCTGTGTGTGCGAGCGTGCGCGTGTGTGTGTGTGTGTTTTTTTTTTTTTGTGACAGTTTTTCCTCCATAATGCTGGTCTGCCAAACATCAATTGAGTGATTTTGCAGCTTTCAGTGGAAAGGCTGCTTGACAGAGTCTTCCTGAATGCAGTGCTGCATTGCAGTGAGTCAGGCTTTGTCACATGTGTTATTTGCATCTTGAAACGCCCTTGGCAGCAAGAAACTTGCTTGCCACGCCTTACCCACAGAGTTTGCCAAGCATAAACATGTGGGCACTCTGCACACCGTTGGCCGGGTGTGGGGCCTGTGGCAAGTTGTTTCCCATGACCACTTTCCACATGAGTGAAATGATGGATGCATGGGTTACCTGGGGATTTGGGGCCAACCCACTGCTATGCTCAGTGGATGACAATGACACGATGCGCTAATGTGTCCATTGGGTTCCCAGTGTGGATGGATGGCTGAATGCCGCACTAGCGTGCGCGCCTGACTGGCGATGGTCACTGTCCGCGCTTGCCATTGAAAGGAGGGAAGGCCCGTTGATCCATGGTATTTATATATTATGGCAAATGCCGTTCGTGTATCTCTCTAACGTATCCTAGTCTATAGTTGTAGATCTATATTGGCTATACAAACCTGTATATAAAACTTCATATAAACAAAAACATACGTATTTGCATTTTCATGTTTATGTGCTTGAGGATGTACGTTAGTTGTAGGTAATGTTTTGATGGATGGACTACGCAGATGCGCTATAGATATTCATGTTTTTTTTCGGCCGTTGTCACCCAAAGTTCTTCGACTGCGTTGATTGACTTTTGGCATTGGTGGTTTTGTGTGCGCAGAAGACAGAAAATCCTTGCTTTGAAGCTACATGGACGGATTGGCAGGGGAAGGGCATAGTGATGCCGGGCGATGTCTAGTCATGGCTTGCCCTGGTCTGCCAAACATCAATTGAGTGATTTTGCGGCTTTCAGTGGAAAGGCTGCTTGACAGAGTCTTCCTGAATGCAGTGCTGTATTGCAGTGAGTCAGGCTTTGTCACATGTGTTATTTGCATCTTGAAACGCCCTTGGCAGCAAGAAACTTGCTTGCCACGCCTTGCCCACAGAGTCTGCCAAGCATAAACATGTGGGCACTCTGCACACCATTGGCCGGGTGTTGGGCCTGTGGCAAGTTGTTTCCCATGACCACTTTCCACATTGAGTGAAATGATGGATTGGGTTACCTGGGGATTTGGTGACAATGACACGATGGGCTACCCAGTCCAATCAAACCATTATTGTTTTTGACAAACACACGCAAACACAGCTGATGGATGGATTGGTTTCTTGTCCTGAGGATTCTAAGTCGAGATGTTGGGGCTTGTGTGGTTGGCAATAGATTAAATGTGATCACCGATTTGGCTGTTTTTATCCATACCGCTTTGCAGTCCTTGCAGTCTTTGACCTTTGTGAGTCTCATCACGTCTTGTTTATTCGCAGATGCATCCAGGCTCATTGTTCGCGTCAGACTGTTGACCAAAATTGTTGTCCAGTTGGCAAAGATATTACGAGAGTCTCATATGATTTATATAATGCTGGCTTTTCTAGAACTGCGTGACAAGATTAGTCAAACTAGCAAGTTCAAACATGGAATGTCGATTGATCCACACAACGGCGGACCTTTTGATTACTGACCAACCCAGGAGTGGTCCAGTCATCAACAAGACAACTGTAGAAATTGTGTAGGATCCAAGTAGTCATTTTTCTTGAAGACTAGCCCAGCAATAGACCCTCAAATGATGACCCATTGATGGATGGATTTTTGCTTAACATTGATCAATGTCAAGATAGGAAACCATTTCATTTTATATATCTATAAACATGGCCACTATGGATGAAATGCATGCAAATATTGGATTGTATATCCTGTGGTCATTGAACATATATGACTGGAACATGGCCATGTCCTTCCGAACGGTAAACCATCTACAAATCATTTTCCAGCAAAGTCAGATTACCATAGGGTACCAGGTTGGATGTGTGATCTTTTCCATCATCTTCCAGCCCTTGATATGGGTATGGGTCAGTTCACCCTGTACCCTTGATTACCCCACTATTCACCATTGTTGTCCCTATAGAATTGTTGGTGAACTTGTCCCTCATGAGTTGGTTGGTGAAGAGCTTGACCGAGCTCGCCATAGCTGGTATATCTCCTACTATTGTTACTTAGTTTACCCTATTATTGATCATTAACCAGCTAGTTAACCAATCATTAGTTAACCATTCATTAGTTTATTGTTGGTTATCACCCCCTCTGATTAATCGTTAACCAACTAGTCAATAGATTTTATTGCTTGGTCACCTGGCATTGATCTACCCTGATTGGTTCTCCCCAGATTTGTTGGATTAGCCCACAGGAGCCCAATGGTGGCAAGTGGCAAGAGGTGTCTCGCCAGCTTCAACGGTGGCGCGCAAGTGGATTCGGATCCCATGTTCGTCAGTGGTTGTGATGTTTTGGTTTGTGAAGGAATGGTATATCTGGCAATGACAACTCATTGAAGAGTGGTATAATGATATTTCAGTGGCTTGGTATAACCATTCCTCCCGGTGGTTTGTTAAGGAGGGGTCATATTACTGGCAATGACCATGTTTATGATGGTGATGGCTATGCTTAGCCCCTTTTGGAGTGCTTCTGGGTGATTAAGAAGGTCTAAGCCTAGCGATTAGGTCAGAATCCCCCAATAGCCAACTTGATTTGCAGTCTGCTATCGTCGTGAAACGCTACCCATCTTTGACGCTTAGTGACCATCCATATAAACCGCCATCAACCATGATTAGCCACCTCTTGAACAATCAACCATGTTGAATGAACCATTGCCAGCCACTAACTTAATCGTCATTCGCCAATAAGTAGCTATCATCACTATAGTATATAGACCAGTATAATTGAGTACTACTATAGTATTACAAGTATGGGATCACTATAGCGTTGTCACTATGATAACCGTTTATTTTCTATTGGAATACTCAATCATCATCATCATCATCATCATCATCATCATCACCATCACCATCACCATCATCATCGACAAGTAATGGTGGTTACAAAAATGGTGAACCTCAACTTGACCTGAAAAAAACACAAGATTTATGTGCCATGATCATTTCATCCATTTCACTAGCATTCTCAACCTTGGTCAAACACCCTGTGCCCCTGCATCATTAACCAACAAGTACTCCCTACTGTTGCTTATTGTATCTTATCATCCGCTCTAAAGTTGAATGGAATTAATCTTCCCTTATCAAATCAACCAATCAAAATTGAATTTTATTTCCCGATAAGATTGATGAATCAATGTCAACCCATAGCTGCATCAAATTCTGAATCAACCATCCAGATCTCAGATCCATCCAGATCTCAGATCCATCCAGATCTCAGATCCATCCAGATCCATCCAGATCCATCCAGATCCATCCAGATCCATCCAGATCCATCCACCTTGGCTGACCTCCCCCAGCTTTTCCGCCGGTGCCCCACAGCTTAGGTGCTCCGACACTTCCTGTCGCCGCTTTCCGGGCCGGCCGTGCTGCGGGAAGCTGAACGAGTGCTACTGGAGGAGCGCCTTCCGCGCCAAGCGAATGGGGATTTGTAGCCATCAATAGTGGTTGACTGGCTGGTGGTTTCAAACATTTTTTATTTTCCCTATTATCTACTAACAACTGGTTGGTTGACTAATATTTTTCATCATAGGGGTTGAAGCCACCATCCAGTTGATCATAGGGGAGAATCACCAACAAGATTGTGGTTCAACCACCAAACAGGTTGGTTACTGGCTAAGAATTGGAGATGATATACCATCTATATTTTGTTGATGGTTCTGGTGAAAAAGGAGTTAGAAATCGTTAATAATAGGGGATAATACTCAACAATAATGGTGGACTAGACGTTGGTGGATATTGATGGTGGATATTGATGGTTACAAGATTGATGGTGGATATTGATGGATGATGGTGGTTGGTTGATGGATCTGGTGGATGGTGCTTGATTATCGTTTGTTATTTGATGGTCAAGCGAGGGTGGTGATTGATGGTGGTTGATCGGTGCTTGATTATTGTTGAAACTCTTGATAATGGTTGATGATGATTGCATGGTGGTTTCTTTAAATGGGGGTACCCCCAGCTACAGTACCGTCCTTCACAGTATAGTAATCCTTTTCAGTAGCAAATCCCATCCATGAGTTGGGGGTTACCAAACTGGCCTGAGATTGTCAATTCTTGGTTAATGATGGTTCGTCAATAATGGTTGATGATGGCAACACGCTGGTTGATAATGGTTTGTTAATTGATGATGAGCTGATGGTTGGCTGACGGGGGTGACTGGTTGGTGGTTTCCAACATTTTGGTTTGTTCCCCTATAGTCAGACATGCTTCGTTGGTTGTCAAGCATATTTTTCAGAGGGGTGGTTCAACCACCAACCAGTTGATGTTGATTGCTGTTGCTTGATGATGGCTTTAAGTGGTGAATGATGTTGATTGATTACTCGATGGTAAATACGCGATGCTGAATTGTTGATTGCTGGTTGATCAATGGTATGTTGGTGAAGTAGTGGTCAATAACTTTGGTCAGTGATAATGGTCAATAGAAATGCTACTGCCCGTTAGATAACTGATCGATCAATGAATGGCCAACTAGTTCAGCTAATACAATGCTTTGCTGATTACCGGCGGTCCTTGATGACGGTTCTGTGGATGATGGTCCGCCAAGCTCAAGTTTGTGGTTGATGACTGTTGCGGCTAAGAACTGTTGTTTTTAGTGTTCATCACTTGCCGGTTGAGAAAATGCTTGCCTAATAAATAGTTGCAGAGAATTGGCAGCTCGTAATTGTTGGTAAATACTGGTGGGGGGTGAGGATTGCTGCTTTGTAATTAATTTGGTCGTATCAGGTCACCCATTCTTGGCAAGGAGTTGTTGGTACCAAGGTTTTTCCGCAAGCTTCAACATGCTTCAACAAGCTTCAACATGGTCGACGTCGATTGGTTCCGTGGATTGTTCAGTATGATTAAGTACAGATATTCTCGTTCACCGGCGACGACAATCAAATACGACTGGTGATCTAATAGATGGTTGCTACTGTTCTTAGGAATTGTCAGTTTGGCCAATAAGAATAGGTCATGAAAATGGCTTCAAACATCTGCACTGTGATAATACCTCGTTGCCCGTGATCCACCACGACATAGCTCAAGCAAATTCCAATACTTCAGAGACCGACGGCCATACTTAGGAAAGTAGACCATGCTTATGCTTGATAGTAGACCATGCTCATGCTTGATTCTAGTGATGAATGATTGTAATCAATCAATTTATAATCGCACTAATGATGATGCCATAACGCCACTACCGATACGCGGATATGCGGTTGGCAGCCAATGATTTGAGTGGTACGCAGCTCGTAGACCAAGCTACAGTTTGGGGCATCACCTTGTGCCTAATGTTGTTTCATGATTGTGAGAGCAAAGAACCACAAATACTGGACCGTACATCGTGGTCAAGACTGGTAAAGGCCAAGACTGGTCAATACCGAAGGAAGTTGTTTGGCGGATAGCAAGCAAGAATATTCAACCCTGCATCATCATCGTGAATTCCATATACGTCTTGACCAAACCATGAAGCCGTTTTGCTCCTCCTGAATGGGCACTGTTCGGTGTGACCCCAGGGGCTGTTGATGGTTGGACATGACACAACCAGGAAGGAGATCATGGTTCTGTGGGCTTTCTGTTGGATGATGCCTGCCTTTGTCAGGGAACCTACAGATGTCAGAGTTTCCCAATTGTCACGTTGCTTTTTCCAGAAAACACGCAGAAAACACTGGCATTTCAGACCTGTATTGTCGATAAATCACTTAATTAAGTATGATTGATCACTTCTTTTGATAGAGACCGGTTTTTTGTGGTGATGTTTGCTGCCAAGTAGATCATCTGTGATTTTGCCTGAAATTTTACCCTAGCTTCCAGCCACCCTTGTTGTGCTTGCCCTCCGAGCATCTGACAGGTTTTCTATCGAATTTCTTGTCTAGTTTTGGGTCATGTTTTAGGCCCTGAAGGCTGACAATGGTTCCTAGAATTGCATTTCTTATCATTATTACTATGATTGGTGGTATTGTTATTATCATAATGATTACTATCTATCTATATATATATATATGTATACATACGTACCCATAGCACCTAACCACTCTTTTCTGCGGCACTCCGTGTCTCAAGGAGCAGTTGGAAAGTCTCATAGCACTTGAGATTCTCGACGAGTGACACCACTAGGGCGAACTCGAGTTCAGGTGATGCGCCGATGACTTCCGATAAAGGCTACAAGCCGTGCCGCAGAAAGGCACCCAGGGGACCCAAGTCATAGGTGTCACAAAAGGTGATTTTTAGATATGTTCAATAAATTTTGACTTGGGGCGTTCATGATGACCGGGCAAACTTTTGTCACCCGATGGCACTGTGACTTGAACACAGGTTTATGATTGCAAGTTGACATCATTTGATTCGTGTCCTTGTATTATATACCTCAGAGAATTGTGGTTGCCCGACTGAGCACGATCGTTCTGGGGGATTGTTGGGATAACCTAAGTCAATGGATATCCCATGTTAGCATCTTGCATGCCTTACCTTTCTGCAATGGTTGGTTATCATGTCCTATGTCAGTTGCTGGGTCGCTGGGGGCAGGCTAAATACTTAGAGACAACAGGGCTGGAGGGATTGCCAGGAGTTGGAAGATTGAAATCCATAGACTTGGGAGCAGCAAATCGCCATGGCGTGGGGAGTATGTTGTTTATGTTGTTGTCGTGTGGCTATGGGTCAATATGAACCAACCAACAATGGCTTATAATAACCAACCAAATCAAAGGGAAAACAATGGTTAATATAGGGGAACCAGGGGTACAGGGTTTTGACCCACAGCCGTTTGGCAGACGTTGTGACTTCCTCACTTTTGGCTGGGGATGTTGGGGATGTTTGGTTTCCCAGTCTTGCTGTAGGTGCCTGATGTCAGTGGTCCCGTGGTCCCCCTGTTGAGTGGAAGGTGTTCCCCATAGCCACAATCATGCATCAATAACCGTTAATGGACTATTTCAATCATCAATGGCGTTACTGGACTATTTCAATCATTTTCAATCATCCATTAAGGTCATCCATTAGGTCATCCATTAAGGTCATCCATTAAGGTCGTCCATCACTGGTCTGCTGGAGTTCCCCCGGAAGGGCTCGGCATGTCCGGCACTCGCCGGTGATCCATCCCTTTGCGGCGCTTAGCTTTGCACCGGGTCCACTCGCGATAGGGCAACGGAACAGATGGCCAGCCTCTCATTGGACTTCACAGAAGGCTTTTCAAGATGAGTGTGCGCACAAAAAGATCAAACCACATGATATGCGGATGAAAGATAAAAGGTATCACCAAGAAAAAGGTAGTGATCCTTACAAGCATGATATTGTGGTAGTGGCTGTCAAATCAAGATCCTGATCTGAGGGCCAGTTGGATGAATAGAGCCAGATTCTTTCAAATTGAATTTAGTAAAGCAGTGTAACCAGCACCCTGGAGTATCAGCTGGTTACTTGAGAGTCAGGAGCCCTTTCGCTCTTCATGTTTTCCCAGTGTTTGGGTGTGCCCGTGAAAGGGTGTACCTGGACAATTGGCGATGGTTGGGATTTCGATCCTCTACGAATCTATTTCACCAGGAGAACATTCTTTGTACAAATGGCACATGATGGCGCGTGGATCCAGGTAGCAAAGAATTGCACGGTCCAATGCTTAACACGAGCAACGGAGAATTCAAAACATGGGTGTCCATGGTGATGTAATATGCTTGTGAACTTCTCTGTCATCATATGCCCTGTTGTCAGATTGCTGGTCGTGTTCTTGCTTTGCCGTAATTTGCAACTTTTGGTACTGTGCGTGTTTTGCTCTAAAATTGTGCTGGAGATTCATGTTTCTAATTGATCCTGTCATTGCACTGACTATCATCATTGACCCTGTCGTCCTACGGTTTTTGTGCTTAGGCTTGTGCAATAGCTGGACAAACGGTTTCGTGGTTGGATTGAAATATTTTGATGGTCTGAATTTGCATCCTGATTTGTTTCCTCGATCAGATATGCATGCTTTTTCTGCTTGCCTTTGGTTATCTTGGTTCAGTCTTTTGGCACCTGTATGACAATTAACAGACTTCCCTTGTAGCATGATCTTTGCCAAAACACGTGGTCTAGCGCCATGTTTGCAGTCAAAGGGGCTTTGCCTGAAATATCTGCGTAGCTGGACACCCTTCCAGACAATGATTACAACAGATAGCACTACTTGAAAGAAAATTCACAATTTAATTTTATACCAATACAAGGTAATAACGGAAATTTCCAGAATAAAAATATTATAAAAATAAATATTATAGAAATATAGAATTATTTTTAAAATAAATATATACAGGAATGACCAAAACAGCATTTCTTTAATAATTTAAAAATTAAAAATTTAAATATTAAATTCTAAAAACAAATTTTAATTTTAAGAAATTACACACTATTTTCTGTTAAAAAATACTAATAAATTTAGTATATTATTAATATTATTAATAAAAAATTATTAAATAATATTTTAATTTATATTTTTAACTATAGGAATAAAATAATTACTTACTTATTTATTTATTATTATATTCGGAAATTAAATTTTAGTACGGATATTTAAGGAAATATATTATTTTTATTAAATTATATTAGTTTTTTTATTAGTATTATTATTATTATTTTATTAATAATTATTATTATATTTATTAAATTTAATATTTTATATTATAAATTATTTGTTATTATTTTTTTTATTTTTTATTTATAATTAATAATGTTGGATATTGGTGGTAATGGGTTTATAAATTCTTTCCGTAGTGTTTAGAAGTTACATAATAATAATTATGTGTGGAAAATGGTATTAAGTTATTATTATTATTGGATTTATATGGGCTATTTATAAGAAATTATAGGTAATAGTGGAATAAATAATAACTATATCGACCTAGGATAAGTAATATTTTAAATTCGAATATTTCGACGGGGCTGAGTTATTTATTTATAAAAAATAAAAAAGGAAGGTAGAAATTATATTATTTGCCTTTCTAAATAATTTCGAGTAATTGAGATGGGGGCCTAAGCTATATTAGTATATAGTTGGAAAGGTGGAGACTTTTATTGAGTATCTGAGTATAAAGCAGTTATGTAAAGAAAATGGGTGGAAGTAGGTATTGGCTTTATTTAATGAAATATATTTTACTAGAAAGTAAGAAAAATTTTAATTTTACTTGCGCGAATATTTATATAAATTAGTAGTTAAATAAAATAAAATTTTCCGGTAATTTATTATTTATTTGGAAATTACCTAGCATTATTTTAAGACCGATCTATAATATTACTTTATTTAAGAAGGTAAAAAGGTAATTATTACTAAAAAAAATATGTTTAAATATAACTTATAAGGTTCTACTGCTGATAGTTACTGGAGGGTATCTTAAATATAATATTATTATAGCAGCGATCTATAAAATATTACCGAAGGGAAAATATATAAATAATCCGAAGGTAAAGAATATTTTTATATTGGAAATAAAGGATATATTATTATTTTAGGTTAATAATAAAAATATAAAAAATAAAATTTTCGAAATAATAATTATAAATTAAATTTAGGAAAAAAAAAAAAATATTTATAAATATTGGAAATTTATAATTTAAAAAAAAAATAATAGAAAAATAAATATAAGATTAATATAATTTCCGAGGCTATAAATAATTAATTATTTTATTAATAAAATTAACCGGAAATATTTAGATTTAAATTTAATAATTAAAGGAATATATTAAATATTATATTTAAATATGTGGTTTAAATAAAATTTAAAAAAAAAATAATAAAAAAAAATCATAATAATATGGTAATTATTATGAAATTAGTAATATATAATAAAAATATAATTATAATAAATTTAAAATATAGGTATTAAAAAATAATTAAAAA
>VSDK01000471.1:128463-140425 GCA_009767595.1 Symbiodinium kawagutii
AAATTTTATTAATTAAAATTATATATTAAATTATTTTTTAAAATTAATTTATATTATTTATATAATGAAAAAATATATATTTAATATATATAAATAAATATTATATTTTTTAAAAAATAAAAATATTATTTAATTTTTTTATTTTAAATTTCAAAAAAAATATAAATATATTATATAGGATTAAGATAATATTTTATAAGAAATATTTAGATAAGATATCGGATAAGGTAATAAATAAGGTATTGAAAATCTATTTTCTTATTTTTGGATGTTAGTAATAGAAAAGGGAGGAGAAATAAAGAGAGAATAAGAGAGAAAAGAAATAAGAAAATAAGAGAAAAAAGGCTTTTAAAAAAAATATATTAGGTAATAAAAAATCCAAGAATTAATTTATTTACCTCCCCATAAATGAAGAATGGGTACCCTGATTCGGGCGAGGTCGGGCAATATTTTCCATTCTTGAAATATATTATTTGTGGAAAAAAATCTCAGTAAAAATAAGGACATTATTTAAAACCGGTACAGGCAAAAGCAATGATGGAATCCCTCATCGGTTACATAACAATGTCAGAATCCTAAATACAGCCAATCACAAACTATGTGATCACATAGCTCAAACGAACATGTGAGAATGAGAGATGACTAAATGAACCAAATCACAAGCTAACTAATGACATGCCCAAACAAACATGCATGAATACGATGTTAATGGACAAATCAAATATGACATTTCTTGAAATGAGGTTGCCTTCTAGCGCAAGTAAAACCACAAATTACAAAAAAATGAACTTGTAAAAACCCAGCAGGACGTAACATCGCATCGATTTCCGAAAAAAATATCCACCAACTAGGACGCGCATTTCCATGAAACGCATCGACTTTCGCAAGTGGGAGTACCATCACCACCATCCACCACCACACCACAGGGAGAGGGGGCCCATGACCATGACCAAGGGGGCCTGCAACTCTGGACCATTTCTACATTTGTTTATCAACATATATTAATCATCCTTCTTGGAAAAACATATTATAGTATAATTTACTAAAACATATTTCAGTAATCTATGTCAAAAATCTTAATCTCCGAATGCCTAAATTTGTTTTCGCACCTTAAGTGACAAAAAATACACATAAAACGTGCAGAAGCTTTGACGAATTAGATCAAATTATTTGGCAATCCATCGAAGAACCTGAGTTGCTGCCAGGTTGATGATTCGACAGGGAAACCAGTCGTACCAAGGTATGTACCATGCATCGCAATCCCATTGAGGCCTGAAATCGTTCATACGACAGGCAGTATGGATTTTGCTCACATTGAAACATAGGACTTGCCTTGAAACATGAAGCCCAAAATGTTCCTTAATCCGGCTTGTGCCGACCACCAAGTTTCGCTTTTGATGGTTGATGGTATGTGTTGCATGTCATTTGGTGAGCCCCCATTTGGTGAGCCCCTGATTAAGAGAACTGCCTGAAAAGAGCAAGAAGAATCAATCAGCCAACCAACCAAAAGGTGCAGCACCCATCAGGCAGGTAGCCACATATCCATCACCACAATGACTGGTTGGTGGTTTTAACCTCTATGAAAAATATTAGTCAGCCAACCATTTGTTAGTAAATAATAGCGAAAATAAAAAAGTGTGAATCAAACCACCAGCCAGATGATGATTGCTTGATTATGCCCCTATCATTTGGGCAGCACTTTGTTCGTTCAGAATCGCAGCCTCTCCCGGCCTTTGCGTGTCAGGGAAAGGACGTACCACCAGGGGATTGGAGAGACGCCAAGCCCTGACTCCTCAGTGCGAAAGCCATGGAAAACCACTGGAAAACCCTGCAAAAGACCATGTGCCAAGAGGCTTTCAGCATTGGATTTCAACCAGTTTCAATATGGTTTCAACCAGTTTCAACCAGCTTCAACCAGTTTCAATATGGTTTCAACCAGTTTCAACCAGCTTCAATATGGTTTCAACATGGTTTCGACATGGTCCAACATGGTTCAGCAGTGAACTGCTTGGTGGTTTCAACGTGCTTTACCCACCAAACATGTTCAACGTTGTCAAAGGGATGGATGCTCGTCAGGGCTCAACAGCCTCGGGGTCTGAGCGCCTACTGACCGTTTTCCGGTCAATCCAATGGTGCCAATCAATGGTTGCTCGTTGGTACCATTGGAGAGCTGTTGATAGCTGTTGATGACCAGCTGTGATATTACAACTAGCTATCAATCATTACTAGCAAGAGCTATCATGAACATTGGTTGGTTGCTAGTTGTCGTAGCTGTTGATCATATTATGAATGGTCGTTGGAACATTCCAACACAAACAAACAGCTGTTCCAACGCTTCGTCGCTAGAATGCCAGCTGTCATATCGATTTCAAGCCTGGGGATGTTCACCTGTAGCTTTACGTCTTCATGCCATTGTTGGGACTCAAGACCTGCTCGCAGTGATCCCAAATATTGAATCCACGTTTGTCGATGATTTTTTTCAATAGGTGCGTTCAACAAAGTTCAAATACTATCAAACTAGTTGATCACTATCACCTTAGTTAAAAACACTACTTTGGTATTGCTAGTTGATCGTTCCACCTGTTTTAAAAAGTGCGTCCAATGGTTGATCACTCTCCAAATACCACAAATCGTTTTTGGACAGGTGAACTCTTGATACTTGAACGATGACTGGATGGCTATCAAAGTACTCCTATCATTAGGGTCAGGCTCCCATCGTTATTCCTTCCCATATGTTAATCACTAACCACGAATGCCTTCACCAAAGCTTTGCATCAGCAACTGTGGGGAGGTCAGCTCCATGATGAGCCGCGGGTCAAGCAATGGCTCACTGTGCAGCTCTACCGGCGCCGTAGTACCCAACTGGTTGTTGTGATGTCGATGAATTCGCCTGTACCCATGTGGGGGTTTCTCAAGCCATAGGGAGCCCCAAAAATGGTTGGTTTACTGCCTATAAATGGTTGATAATGGATGATTTGGGGGTACCCCTATGACTTGAGAAACACCCATGTATGGTACACTCCGGTAGACGGTAGACTAACATGACAATGGACAATCACCCATTTTCTTTAATGAGAAATTTTGGGAAACCAGCTATACAGCGGAGATTCTCCATTGCCAGGTTAGTTTACCAAAGGGTATGTTTACCAAGAATAAAACTGGGTCAGTCATGGATAAATCTTGGCACGCCAACACCATGCCATATCTGGGCTACTCACATGAACGATCATTCTCATGCGTTATCCATCATTCACAAGAGTTGAACATCAGCAACACCACACTTGACCAGGGTTTAACTGAATTTAATGATTCTAATCATTTATCATATGCCGTTCGTTTGCAGTTGTGCCTTTAATAACGCCTCAAAACAGACCTTACAAACTGGAGTGTCACCAGGTTACGGCCCAAGAGAACAAATAGCTGGGCTGTACACCTGTAGTGTTGTAGTAACTCGTTGCCGTACCAAGCGACCGATCATCCAAAATCATTGCTAGTGACTCGTCAGTTGTCAAATATGGCTGTCAATACCCAGTATTCGTTCTGTTCACATCCCATACATGGCGTCTCTGTTAGGATCTTCATCCAGCCATTGTTCTTTGATGTGGTTATGAGCGTCATAGCCAGCAACCAGCTCCAACAAGGCTTGAACGCAGCAAGAATTTTTCCAGAGCTTCTCTTCCGCCTTCTTGTCCAGAATGCGCAGGAGGATATTCTCCTCCACAACTGGTGCATGCTGCTAGGCGGAATCCCCAGCGACCGACAGCTGAGGGGCTTAGGATTTGCAACGGCTGCAATGGCCAAAATTGGATTGACAGTGGCTAGAACGGGAGTGAAGGTGGTGTCCTTCTTTTTGAACAGAATTACTACTGTATTGGCTTACATATAGACAAGTTGTTATTAACGGGTGTCATTTAATTCCAACTATAAACGTATGTATTGATTTGAATCAATACATCTCAATTGTCTCACAAAAAGTATCCGAAACACCGCTGCGGACTGATGCAACATCAAACGAAGAACAACAACCAAGATCTAGCCAAACTAATATTTTTTAAAGTTGATATATGTGGTAAGAAGACCCAATTCTGGCAGATTGTGATGCTCACTATGAATATGGATATTTCAAATACAGGATAAATCTGCGTCAACCAGAGATCGGCGGATCGGATATCGATATCAGAACATCAAGAGTTTCAACAGTCTCAACAGTCCCTATGATCTGCAGGGTAATGCAATTGATTCTATGTGCAGGAGAAATCTATGATTATCCCATGATACCTAGATCTGCTGGAGATCGGGACGTCTGGTAGAATCAACAGCACGGCGAAATCAAGAGCAGTAATGGGATATCAGTCTCCGAGCATAAACATGCTGTACCAGGACATCTGGTAAAATCTCCCAGCAGTCTCCTTCATTCTGCGCTTCTCATCTGCTGTGATGGCGGAACGAGCATTCTCGTTGGTGTTGATCCAATGGTCCGCCCACCTCGCGCGCGTGTTGCTGTACCTCCCTAGCAGTCTGCTTGCCACGAAGAAGTGGTTCCTTCGTGATTACTTTAGCTGAGAAGCAACAATATCCACCAGCATGGATCATTATGTTCATCAACAACCAACAATCTATGGATCATAGTTTCATGTTTGATAACTGATGATGAATTCTTGCAATACCATCTCGACATCTGCAACCATGAAGTATTGTGATTATACATCAGGTGATGATACACATATATATATATATATAATTATGGTGGTTTCTCAAGCCATAGGGGACCCCCAAAATAGCAGGAAAAACTATAGATTGTTAACAAACTGGATGATTGGGGGGTACCCAAATTTTGAGAAACACACATTTGTATGCATGTTGCTGATTATATCCACCAACATCCATCAAAAATCATTTTCCGCTATGCATCACTACAACTCGCAGGATGATGCATTGATATAAATACATAATAAACGCTTAAAGAAAACTCTCCGTAAGCACCAAAAACTATCGACTAAGCATAGTATCACAATATCTTTTCCAATATGGCTCTGACTATAACACTATACGAGCAACAATCCACTATATGCAACAACATCCATTATAACCATTAACATGGCAGTGGATCAAAACCCTGTACCCCTAGTTCCCTTCTCATTAACCATTGTTTTCCCTATATTTTTGTGGCTTACTATCCACCATCATTGATTGTTAATGTTGACCCATAGCCACATGAGACCAGAATCAGCAGAATCAACGACCACAATCCGTTGCGACCAACACTTCAACAACGCTTGCGCCTGCGATGTCCATCTGAGTCCACGGAGATTCCCGACATGGCCAACCTAAGTGGCAAAGCTAAGAACCGTGGCGACCGCGATGCCACGTGACCCAACAACGCCACGGGTTTCCGCTCCAACCCTGCTGGTCAATGGGAAAAAATATCTCAAATAGTGGGGAAAACAAACTAATTACGTCATGGATGTTATGCATAAATGGGGAACTATGTGTAATCAATAACAATCTAAACACATTTAAAGCCACAACACAGTTGAACGATAAAGAAACTATAATCGACCATAACCATGGATGACCATATGTCATAATGATTTGGTTCGACATAATTAATGGTAGTACAATATAAGCACTGAACAATAATTGAAACATATCATGGTTCCACATCATTTTTCTGACCATTCACTGAGGCCCTCAGGCCTTAACATCACATCCTCAAAGACAAAACATCCCATCAGCCAAGTACGTGGCTCTCGTCAAAAAACTGAGAAACTTCAGAGTCTCGTTGATTTCGGAAACACCAACAACTTGATGCTTTCTTACAATGGCGTTTCCCCCAAATCATCCTTGTTTCACCATTTATAGCAATAAACAATAAACCAACCATTTTTCGAGGGGTCCCTCTCATAAGAAACCCCCACTTGGTGGCAAATGCCATGGCTATCCACGACTGCCATCTGATCAGCTGGAGCTTTGCAGCGACCAGGACGGGGCGCAGGCTGCTCTCTTGATTCGTGGAGCCCAACGGCGGTGGTTGGTGCGGGATCGCTGCGCCCACTTCCTGACCGCGCTGAAGTCAAGTCTTCAACGCGGTGCGTTGCCAAATCGAAGCAGGTGGTTTTAAGCAGTTGGCTTTGCGCGGATTGACTCCAATGAGTCGTGAAACACCTGGAAAACATGAAAAAAAGACAGCGAAACAATAAGGATATGATATATTATCCAAAAATTGGACTATATACAATTAGCTGAGCCTGGACCAACCAAATTCGGAACAAATTTTATGATCAATCCACCCAAGTAGCTCAACCATGGTGGGCTTCAACAGAGGCCTTGTCTGAATAGGAGCCTTGGTGCTAATGGTCAGCCAAAGCTCCATGCAGTTTTGCAAGGGTAACACGTGGGGATACTCGCGTGTGCCATAGCCAGAATGGATAGCTTTGGAACCAAGTCAAGACAAATCGTTGAGGTCTGTAACAAGATGTACCCCACATCTTCTAAACACACCAACTCCTGATTCAAGTGGACCAGAATGCCCCGAATCTTGGGGTAGACCTAAGCCATCATCCAATCATGGCCACTCAGGGCGTCCTTCTGCAGCGGTGCTTTGCCACCAGCATCCTCTCCGCCAACAAAGGCCAGCAGCGGCAGAGCGTTCTCATCCATGGCGCAACAGGCCACCAAATGATGACGTGGAGACCACACCACATCCATCAAGGGACCAGCCAAACGTACCTATCGCCGCTTTTTTTGCGGGCAGACAACGGCACAGGCTGCGCAGAAGACAACCCCAGACCGCGGGGGGCAAGGGCAATGACTTGGGACAAACCTTGGACTTTCCCACCAGATTTTTTCTTCCGGGATGGGTTGGTGGTATCCAAATCATGGATCCAATTTGAACTGGTCACACCAGCGTCTCAACGCATCCATAGTCCATCAAATAGAATGCTCATCATGAGGAAGCGACCTTTTCACGCCCATAATGGTAGACTCGTTGCCAGTTTCAGACATGGCAATTCATCCACCGGGGTTGTCCATCATTGGTGTACTTTGCAACCAAAAATTGGTAGTTCCCCCATTAACAATGGCTATCATTGGCTAGTTAGTAGGTTCCACGATTTATGATGGAAGGGTTCCCGAAAATGAAATGGTAAATGCCAATATCGCAGGTACCTAGTAGGTACCATCATTTATGGACAATCCCAAATGATGATCCAAAACCGATCTCAGATCGGCACTTCCTGCTTCCCTTGTGTCCCAAGTCTCCTTCAGCTTCCCTACAAGATGATCAAACACGTACAGATTCACATGGTAGAACAAAAAACACGTGATCACTCCATTGATTAACAACGGTTGTTCAATTGATGGTCAACTAATGGTTTGGAGTGGATATTTGATGGTCAACTAGTGGTAGATTGATAGGCGTCTTGGTGGAACGCGTTCCACCTCGATGATCTTGCCAATCCACGTCAGCTTGTGTCTTCGTGTTGCCCTCTACTTGTTTAGTTGCTGCTTATTGATTCTTATTGGTAGAGAATGAGCTATTAATTCTTCAGATTGTTTAGTTTCTACTGCTCTCTGTTTCTTATTGTTGCTCATTGCTGCTAATTGCTACTGCTGATAGCTACTCACTTATAGCTGCTCACTGTTGCTCGCTGATTGTCCCTGGTTGATGATGCTTGCCCAACGCTGTCAATGGTTAAGCAGCCACATTCTTAACCACCATCGTTGACCATTATCAATCATCATTAGCCATTGATCATGAACCATCATTGACCATTATCAATAATTATCAATCATCAATCATTAATTATTCACCATCATTAGCCATTATCAACCATTCTTGATCATTATTGACCATTCTTAATCAATATCAACCAATCTTAATCATTAATCATTCACCATCATTCACCATCATTAACCAATATCAAGCATTCTTGAACATTAATTCCTAACCATTCTTAATCAATATCAACCATTCTCAACCATTCCGAACCACCACTACTAACCATTGACCCCCTACCACTGACTCACCACCATCTGCCTGTGGCACAGCGGGCGGCAGCACAGGCTTGCCATCCCGTCCCCAGAAGAAGAGCTCCCCGGTTTCGCTGCCACACACCACGTAGCTGCCATCGGGCGCCATGCTGCCACGGACCTGCGGGGTACCGGCAACCAGCCACGGACCTACCGGCTGACCACCAGCAACACCCAGCCACACCCCCAGTAGGCTAACAACCAGCAACAAAGGGGGAACAAATGGTGGTTTCTCAAAATAGGAGGTCCCCGAAATCATCCATTTTCAACCATTTATAGCGATAAACCAACCATTTTTGGGGCCCCACCTATTTTGAGAAACACCCAAATAGGAACAAACAGGAAGATGACACATCATAAAAACGTCAAAACTCATGATTTCTGCGAAGGAATAACTATTCTCAAGACATGCTGGCGGCAAACGGCATTTTTTCAATGAATTATATAAGGCTTGGACTGTGTGTAAATTGAGCATCAACCTCAAAACGAAGTAAGGCCACTGAGATCAGGCAAAAAGTACATCCTTTCTCCGTCAAGGTCTTGGTACTGGAGTTTCAGGCTTGATGTGGGGATTCATATTTGAAAATGGTTCCGAAGTGTAATGGTTGCGGATGGTTCCCAACATCAACCCTAAAGAACATATCGGAAAAAAATGATGATTCATATCCATCAACCCTAAAAATGATACCAACCACGGTCATAACCAGAATCATCCACAAGCAAACTTGGGATAGTTCTGGCTGGTTCCCAACAGGTGGTGGCAGTGATCCTCACAGCTGGTGCCGCTGACAACACTGGCACCAGCATGTCCCTGGGACATGCTCCCCCACCTATGGAATGACGCTGGTTGCCGAGGGACCGAGTAGGTGCTGCACTGGATGCCCAACATCTTCTGCTCCACCTTCAGAACTCCGCGCTGCAAAGAGACCAAGCGAATGACCTGGGTGAATCCATCAGGCGCCTACCATCATCCAGATTCTCAGGCGGTGGCAAGGGTCATGTAGGGGCTGGTTACCGCCATAGGCAGGTGAACATATAGGAACAAGATGGAACAAGGTCAGTTCATTCTCGGGAAACACCCCAGAAAAATGCGACAGTACGATTGCTGCAAAAATAGATGTAGCTTTTGATCGGTTCCTGCCAACTCTAAAGTCTCAGTTTCACCGTTTGATGCGGCTGGTTCACCACCGTTGGAAACAAGCAGCACCAAAAATGCCGGCTCAACCCCTCAATCCACATGAAACAGTTGGAGAGTAACCTTGCTGGTGCCAAACATCAGGTACCTCCTCCACTAGCTCCATAGGTTGCTGATCCACAGCCCCATCCAGCCGCCATGGCACATGGTCTCGGCTGAAGACCAGCGCCCAATCATCCGCCATCGACAGCTGGACTGAGCTGATTCCTTGATGCTGCTGGGGACCGCTGGAGGACAGTTGTGGATAGGGTTGGCTGGTATAGTTACTAAAGTAGTGGATTAATGGTGATTTATGGTGATTAATGGTGATTTATGGTGATTAATGGTGGTTTATGCCAGCTGTTAATGAATGTTACTGGTGGTTGATGGTGATTAATGGTGGATCACCAGCGAGGAACTGGTATGGTTACTAAAGTAGCAAATAGTAGTGGACAATGCTGGAGAATGCCACTTCTTAATCAACTGCTATGACTGATCAGTACAGGGGCTTATCAATCCTGAGTCAATATCATAGTAAACTGGTTAAGAAGTCAACTAACTAGGGGAGGAAAATGAAAAGTAACTCTATGCAACAAGCGTGCTGTTGATGGGAGAAGCCTGGTTACCTGATCCCCAAGATGAAACCACATGGTCAACATCATTTACAAGGCAAACTGCTTATTCCCAGAGATACTCATAGATGTCTGCCTACATGCCAAACAGTCACATTCCAATAAAGATGAATAGATCAGATGGACAAATAGATAGATAGATAGACAGACAAACAGATAGATAGATAGACAGATAGACGGATAGAGAGAGGGACAAATAGATAGATAGACCGACAAACAGATAGATAGATAGACAGATAGACGGACAGAGAGAGGGACAAATAGATAGATAGACGGATAGACAGACAGACGGATAGACGGACAGACAGACAGACAGACGGACGGACAAACGGACGGACAAACAGACAGACAGACAGACAGACAGACAGACAGACTGACAGACTGACTGATTGATTGATTGATTGATTGGACAGATAGGTTAGATACTTGATAGATAGATCAGATAGACTGGACTAGATTAGACTAGACTAGACTACACTAGACTAGACTAGAATAGACTAGAATAGAATACATAATGTAGAAGATAGAATACAGAATATAGGCATATAGCATATTGAAGATAGAAAATGGAATATAGAATGTAGAAAATAACAGGTGATAGACTATAGAAAATAGAAGCAAGACAATAGAAGGTTGACTATAGCATATAGAATATAGAAAATAAAATGAATCCAATAGAATCAGAATCAAATAGAGTATAGTATAGAATCAAATATGAATGGCATAAGATAGATGAACTAGATGGAACATAACAATAATGGATAGATAGGTGAATGGAACGATAATTCTATGCGTAAACACTATCCACCATACCTACTACCTATATTTTTTGCAGGACAAATCTACCACTGAAATTCCCACATTTCCTATGGGCGACGGGGCCCCGAAGTCACCACCCAACCGCGTTTCCATCGCTGCCCCAGCTGCTCTTCCCATCCAGCAGTTGCTGTGTGACCAGCTCCAAGTTGTAGATAGCTGTGCCCAGCATCTCAGACCCAGCGTAGGTTCTCACACGGCCTCAGGGCCCACCCCGCGACGGGCCGCGCGAAGCTGGTGAGATCGTCGTTTGCGCGACGATCTGTGACGCGACAGGCGTTTTTTGCGTGCGGTGATGATGTTGGATGAGATGATTAACAGGAACTGCATGGTGATAATATGGATAAAATAGCAATAATTGATAATATGGATGAGTCTCAACATGTCTCAACCATCAAGGCAGCCCATCACAAAATTCTGAAAAGCCGGCTGTTCGAACCCAGAAGAAACATCACCAACCGTATGAACACAGTGAATTACCCCGAGAATGGGATCCCAACCGTAGATATCATAAACACATGGCAAAGAACATCATCTCCTTTCCATTCCTTTCCAATATATCATTACAGTATCATATCAGATCTGATGTCAACAGCTCTGCAGTATCTCCTATGTATTTCCGCAGGTTTGGTTGACGTTGAGGACTTTGGCTTGTTGCCTTGCCGGATCTTTTCTTGGGTCTGGTTCAAAGATGATTTGCTGCACCATTTGCTGTCGGTTCTCGGCAAATCTTACAAGGAGTGGGCTCTGGTGCACTCCACCAGACCTACAGCGTTCGATTGTGCATCTTGTGGTACATGTTGAAGCAAACAGAGATAGACAAATATGGTCAAAACTCTGCTACTGGTGCTGCAAACTACACAGATAACTGCAATACTCACAAATCAGCCACACGAAGGACAACATGTTGCCAACCACCGGCCCATGTAGAGCCAGGCTCATCGCAGGTCAATCAATCCATTTGGTGGTTTCTCACAATAGGGAACCCCCCGAATCATCCTTGATGCGAACAATTCATAGCAACTAACCAACTATTTTGAACCATTCAGTGACCTATTTAGGGTACCCTATTTGGGGAAACAACCATTCAGTGACCTGCTTGCAGTTTCCACGGACCTGCACGGCTGACCAGTCGCTGGCTGTAACGCCCTGGCTGGCATCGTAGCGAATCTGATACAGCATGATATGTCCCATGGAGTCAGTGACGTAGGCATTCTCCAGGGAATTTCCCTGCCTCGGAAAACAACAACAACAACAACAACAACAACAACAACAACAACAACAACAACAACAACAACAACAACAACTG
>VSDK01000471.1:140531-202666 GCA_009767595.1 Symbiodinium kawagutii
TACTACTACTACTATTACTACTACTACTATTACTACTACTACTACTATTACTACTGCTACTACTACTACTACTACTACTACTACTACTACTACTACTACTACTACTACTACTACTACTACCGGAAATCATCTCTCACAAAAGAACCACTTCCCGTGTTCAAAGTGAGACTCCCGGGTGCAGGGTAGCGGTGAATTGAGTTAAAAAGCCTCAATGGAAACGAAACTAAAGGTTTCTGAAAAGTTTCAAGATGCAGGTTCCTTGAGACCAACTTGCATGTTGGCAGATTCCAAGTGGCAACTCGGCAAACAGTTTTAGTTTATCATTGCTCCTTGGACTTGTTCCCCTCACACTCATCCAGTTTCAAAGCCCAACCTGGATGAGGTTTTTCAGCTATGGGCTGGATCATAGATGATATGATGTACACACAACTAATGGTTTTCGATTAAATTAATGATCATTTTGAAGTATTTTTGACTGTGGTTCAAACTGCCAACATGCTGAATCCCTGCCATCCAACATACTGACCAACAACAAAAGGAACAAACAACAAAACAACCATGAACACCGTTTAACATCACCAACTACTATTCAACAACTACACGTATACTACCTGTGAGCAATTACTTTTCACCAAGATGAACCATGATTATCAGCCACAATTCGAAGAACATTCAAGTATAACTTCGTGACTCTCGCCCAGGAGCGTGGAAAATCGAACGCAAAGCACCTCCGGTGTTTGTGCAGCCTGGACGTCGACGTTGAGACACAGATAGCGCCAAATCATCGGTGGTAGTTTATAAGTCCCTTTTCCTAAGACCAACGACTTTGGAATTACACATGATTCAATAAGGATATTGACAAGAATTCACCAAGTTTCACACAACAAAATGTCTGCGGATTAATTGTGGTGAGTCATTATATAATAAACAAGGACCCTATGGTAGTTTCAATATAGCAATGGACAATCCACCAAGTGTAGATTGCTTAGCTATTGGAAAATTGCGATTTTCCCATTGCGGTGTTAGATTGCGGAGTGTAGTTTACTAGTCCCTTCCCAAGGGAAAAACCCAAATAGTCTCCTGAAATTAGCTTATAGGACCCAAAAGTATCAATTTCAAACAAGGCTATAACCAGATCAATGAATGGTAGAACCATCGACCAAGAACCCGGTTCAGTCCCGCGAAACCAGACATAGACCCCAGATATGGCTGTGGGTCAAAACCCTGTACCCCTGGTTCCCCATCATTTACCATTATTTTCCCTACCAGTAGTACCGCACAAGGCGGTGGCGGAAGTTTCCAAGATAGGAGCACTATAGGAGTGTGCAGTTGTGGTTGCGACGATTGATTGTCCGAGGGATCCGAGAACTGAACATCACTTGGGCCTGACTTCCTACCAATGTGAGCATCGATGTGGCCACTTGACTGGCAGCCTATCTGTCTAGCTATCTTTCTATCAGTGGATCAGTTTTCTTTCTGTCTGTCTGACTGTCTATCTATCTATCTATCTGATGATCTATTCGTTTAAGTATCTGCCTATGTACTTGTCTTTCTTTTTACCTCACTATCTATCTCGTCATCTTTCTGTCTATGTATCTATCTATCTACCTGTCCATCTATCTATTTATCTATCTGCCTATCTATCTATCTGTCTATCTATCTACCGAATTATTTGTCTGATCATCTATGTGTCCATCTGTCTATCTTTCTGTCTATCTACCTGACCATCTATCTACTTTTCTATCTGACTCTCGTTTCGTCTACCTATCTGTCTATCTATCGACCCATCTAGCCATCTGAATCTGGCTATCCAATTGTCTGTCTATTCCATCTATATATTCTAGCTATTCTATCCATCTATCTATCTATCTATCCATCTATCTATCCATCTGTTCATCCATCGATGCATCTATGTATCTGACTATCCATCTAGCCACCCATCGATCTGACTATCGACTTGTCGATCTATCTGGCTACCTCTTTGTCTAGCCATCTTTCGTCTATCTATTCATTTACCTTCCAAATGTGCTTCGATCATGAAGTGTTTTGCATCTAGGTGTTTGGCCACTTTTGATAATTGGACCTTGCAAAGGTGTTCCGATCATCAAGTGTTTTGCTACTTTTGACCTGCAAATGTGCTTGGCGCGCAAGCGTTGTGCACATTTTGGCCACATAAATCACGAAAAGTGACGCGAAACGCAAGTGTTTTCCTACTTTTGTCTCCTGTGTTCAAAAAGTGTCAAAACGTGCTGTGTTTTGACACATTTGCTTCAAAATGTGCTTCTCGCCCTGGCCGCGTGCACTTTTTCGGACATGCAACTTTCAAAACTTGTTAAAAACCACGAGTTTTTGCGACTTCGGACGTGAGAATGTGCTTCGCGCGCAGGCGGCGTGCCAATTTTCATGATCATATGACATCTCCGAAAAGTGGCCCGAAACGCTAGTAAAATTGCAGTTTTTATTTTGGTACAAGATTTTATCTTAAAAATTTGCTTCGCGCGCAGGCAGCGTGCCAGTTTTGAGAATCATGAGTCATCAAAAGTGCTCCGAACATGTAGTGTTTTTACGATTTTGACTTCCAAATGTGCTTCGCGCCTAGGTTTTTTCACGATTTTGCGAGTTGCAACTTCCAAAAGTGCTCCGACACTGTAGTGTTTTTACGATTTTGACTTCCAAATGTGCTTCGCGCCTAGGTTATTTAACGATTTTGGCACACACCTTCCGCCACAGTGGTCCGCACCCGCCGCTTTAGCGAGGTACCCTTCTGGACCCTCATGATGCACAAAACCTTGCAAAACACAGCATTTCGCGACTTTCCTAACATTTTGGCGCACTCGCACTCTCATCTTTCTCACATCTCTTCTTTCTCACATCTGCATAGGCGATCTACCCTAGCTGAGTTGTCCATATTGTCGGAAGTTAGACTTCTAAACTTCCTTCGATTATTGTTGGTTATTAAGCCCCATTAGTTGGTTGGTCAATATTGACCCATAGCCATATCACCAAACCACGAGGTGATCCCCCAGGAAACACGTCTTCGTCGTAGCTGGCTATCGAGCCAACAAACCGACCGATCAAGAGTGCCGATTCGATGACCTCGGGAGTTAGTCAGGTCCTCCGGGAAGAAAGCACCAAAAAGCACAACATGAGAAAATTGCTAACTTGTTGTGTGATTGGGGATTGGATGGGATTGGTTTCATTCATGGTTTCGTAGCAAACGTCCTTCACTAACCATCATACAACCTGGTTGATGATTGCTGGTCAACATGCACTTGCGGCCTCGTTTGCCAATTCCCGCAGCAGCGCAGTTACAACAACCCCCTGCGAGTACAAACAGATTGAAAGCCACTGAAATATTAACCGCAGGTTGCAGGCTGCTGATATGAGAAGTGAAACAAAGATCTAGTGGGTTGGTTCCCTGTTGCATGAAGGATCCACATGGCATGAAGGGATCATCTGCTGATATTGACCATCCCCTGTTATACGTCGCTGGGTGGTTCCTCCATGCGGCGCTATGGCACGAAGCACCGCTACTGCTTGGGCATTCAAATCCAATCACTAACCACTTAAGGGTTGCCCTCCAAGGAGCGACCATTCCTGACCACTAGCCGTCAACATGAATAGAGACTCAAAGTCGTATACTGACAAAAATATTCCAACTTGCGCCTCTCGTGTGTAGCCACTCTTCTGATGGCCTTCTAATGGCACCTGCCAATGTGCACTGGCGGACCGAAATTCTACCGCCAACAGCTCGGCAAAGGTAAGATCTGCAACAGCATGAGGGTTCATCAAGTATACTGCAGTTTTCAATAGTCAACCAATTTAATGATTGTGATGATGATGATGATGATGATGATGATGATGGTGATGATGATGATGATGATGATGATGATGATGATGATGATTATGTCGAAGAATAGCGGGAAACTTTAATGTTAAAGAACCCTTGATTCTGCAATGTTAAATCGCCAGTGATTTGCAGGTGGTTGCGGGTTGCGGTTTGACTCTATTGGACAATCAGAGTGACATGCGCAGTGTCCTATGAACAAAACTTGAAAAACAAAGTGTTGTAAGTAAGTTCACTCTCATTTTTGCAAACTAAATGACATAAGGCACCCTGAATAGAAAGGGGTGTTGTTTGGTGTAAGTATTTTCTAGCGATGATAAATTGAAACTGTCAAATTCGACTTGGAGAAAACCCGACTTGCATAAATTGGAGACTACCATGGCATGGCTTTCGATGTCTCAGTATTCCTCGTCCCAATGTTCATCCTTGATCCACCGAGCACGTCCGCAAATGTGGACCAACAGAACTCAATATTCTTCAAGTCATGACATGGCAAAGGCGATGATCATTTCTCAAAATGGAGAACCCCCAATGTGGATGGTTTAT
This sequence comes from Symbiodinium kawagutii, assembly GCA_009767595.1. NCBI lineage: Eukaryota > Dinophyceae > Suessiales > Symbiodiniaceae > Symbiodinium > Symbiodinium kawagutii. The sequence continues at coordinate 144,925 of VSDK01000471.1, forward strand.
CTGTAAATGGCAAATGTTGGATGATTTGGGCGTACCCCTATTTTGAGAAACTACCACATTGATCTTGGAGACATCATCAAATATACCGAACTGCTGCCAAACCTAAAAAAGTTGATTGGTGCTTTCCAGGCCTGACAATGATCAGTCAACTATCAAGTCACCACTCGGCCCCCGACCTTTTGACAACCATAAGGAACCACTCTCGAATGTGTCATTCCACCAATGTTTCAAGCATCCCAGCATGATTTGCCAAGGTGTTTTGATATTCCCGTAGTCTCCCCACATGTTGTAAAGGTTTACCGTGTATGCGTGAGCACAGGTTTCCAGCAGCGACCAATCATTGAACAGGGATGATCAAGCCATTCTTCAAGCCTACCACCCTACTGCTGAATCCTTCTCGCATCAAACAACTTGGTAGTCGCTATCACAACAAATTGTGAACCTAAGAAGCCGTAGCCTTGTCCATGGATCTAAGAAGCCGGTTGAATCATCTGCTCGCAAGTTTGAGATCTAAAGTCGCACCGGACGATGATTTGCCAAGAACTATAGCCATATGATATGGCTATGGGCCAAGAGCTCCCTCCCTGTGCTGTGATTTTTTCCTGGGTTGTGATCAGAAGGGGTGCATAGTGAAGTGACCACATCAAGATATAAGTAAGCAACATCTTCAGTCATCATCTATTATGTAGTAAGCATTTGTGGCTACTACCAATCATCATCCACTGCGAAACTAAATGACATTGTGAGGCATTACCAGATGATTAAGCAGCGTTACAGTAACCACAAGTAAGTATTGTTAAGCGTCATGAATCATTTTTGCCCATCATTAACCATATTCACCTGTAATTAATTAATCGTGGTCTACCATGCTAATCATTCTTAAGCAAATTCTAACCATATCATTAGCCATTGTAAATCAGCAGTGCTAACGCTATGGTAGCAACATCTGACCATTTGTACTTCCTGGCGATTAAAAGACGTACGGCAAAAAAAACCATTCTCAATCATCATTGATCGTGGTTGAAGCACATTTTATTCCTACGTTTGACACTCACCGCCATATGACTGGCCACGGATACCCCACGTCGGAAGCCGTCACGCCTGCTGCATCTGTGGCCGGTGTGCCCACCCTGTGGGAAAAGACGAGCCGGGCACGTACCCTCTGCCAAACTAATTAATTAACCATTGTATAACCACCGTAGTATCATAATGGTTACATATGACCATCAGATGTAACCATTATGATATCATTATATTTCTTATCTTTATCAAACTAACCATTATATAACCATTAAAAAATGCCAATGTTCATACTTGGATCGAGGCCATGTTTGACCAGTCTGGAGAACTTGTCAGCCATGATGAAGCAAAGGAAGACAAGGCTGATAGCGGGTTGACCCAAAGATGCGGCTGGTTGATTGGCTGGTGATGTGTTGGAAGAAGCAAGAAACAGAAATGAGAAGTTAGGATTAATCCGGATTAATCCTGAGGACCGAAACATCGAGAAAACAAAAAAAACATTTGTTTGGCAACTAGTCTAGATATCAGACTAGTTCTGGAATATGTTTTGTTTGTTTTTGTGTTTTGTTTTTTCTGTTTTTTTTCTGGTTTTTCTTGGTTCCTGGATTAATCTGGATTAATCTGGATTAATCCAGATACTCGAAGACAAAGAAACGGCAAATAGTCAGAATTCATTTCCTTTTGTAAAGTACTAGGTGGCATTGGGTGCACATTGAGCATATCTTATTCCTTCAAAGGACTGTTGCGAGCACAAACAGATAGGCAACAATCAAAGGATTTTGTATGATTTTGTGGTGTCATATGAAAAAATAAGCTGTTTTTTTCCGCGCCCACAACAAGTCTTTGGGTATTGTCAACTACCTATCAGAACCACCAGTGACCATTACTGATCACCACTATCGCAGAAATGGCGGTTGGGAAAAACTACAGGAAAGCCCTGCCATGCGAAGTTAGAACAAGGTTTTCCAATGTTTCCTCGGTCAATTTTCGCATCAACCAATCCAGTGAATCCGGGTTGAGCCCAATTGATTCAGCTTTGCCTACTAAAGCTGGTGATGCTTCCAGATTCGTTTCCTGGAAGTAGCGTTGATAGACAATTGTGATGACGGTGATGATGGCGATGATGGTTGATGGAATGATGATGATTTATCAACCAGCAAGAACTTCGTACCGCAACAGCAAGAAATAGTAGCCGCTAAACGCTGGCTGAAGAAAATTGCCAATCAGCCATGATTAATCAAGGAGGGTAATTGCATCCAAGGCACTCTGCAGAAACCCCATGGAACTCCATGTTGGGATGGGTTCAGTTCCATGTTGCGCAAGATTGGGTTCTGACTGATCCACAAATACATCTACAAGAGGTGCAACCAAGAGTCATTTGACAATATATTCATTGGGCTATTGATTCTCCAAGCAAACGGTGTACAGTAATCAATCTTATTAAACGGAGAGATCCGACAATAGATTGAACCAATTTGGGCCAATACTCTTAATTATGACAGGGAAACTGGGCCAATCCTCTCAATTATGATAGGGAAACTGAAATAATGACAAGTTCCATGCCAATGATGACAGGAAAATCGTGCAACAACGGTGGCGATATAGACACCCTGTACCATCATCCGCATAGCAACACTCAGGTTTGTAACAATAACGATCTGTCATTAACCATCAAACTCACAGCACAATTTTAGACTTCTATTTTGATTTGTTTCTGTGGCGTTGAACTAGCTCATTGATAGTGTGATTCATGATCTATGATCTAGCTAGTAATGGACCATGTTGATATTCTGCACAATTAATGAGCACTCAGGAAAGCACTAAGGGAAACGAAAGCACGTGCCACTATTCACTACGATCCATCGACAGTTACTGTATTTGTCGCCCTGGTTAACCATGCTACCATCACTTTGAACATCTAATAACCCATCAATTTCATTCCTATACCATTTGGTTACACCAACTACTGTGAACATCTAATGACTCCATATCACAACCACCGTTTGGTGACACCTTAAGGGCTCCAGCGGGATACCCCGAACCGCTCCAACCAGCTCCCTCCCACAGCCGATTCCTCTGCCAAGACTCTTGCAACTCTCGGGACACCTACGGTGGAGATCGGCAAACCCCCAGTGTCGCGTGGGTGCTACGAGGATCCACGGGATCTGGTGATATCAACTCCGATGGCATCAACCAGTTGCAGGTTGTGAAAAAATATGGCTAGCTGATTAATGATCAATCAATGATAGGGGATGATAAACAACAATTTTGGAGGATATACCAGCTATATATGGCTGTGTGGGTCAATATTAAGCAACAATAATGGAGGATAATGACCAATCAAACTATAAGGAAAACAATGGTTAATAGTAGGGGAGCCAGGGGTACGCGGTTTTGACCCACAGCCATATGTGTTGGGACACCGATGAAGTGCTTGGATACCTTGTCCAGCACATGAACTCTGGATGTTTCTTGGTGATTTTCGCGCAGTTTGGGTCACGCTACAAAAATGCCGAGGGCTGGACCTAGAGGTGCACTTACCATAACCAGCAAGGATCTTCATTGCTGATAGTGGTACTATGTGGTTCTGAAGCCTACGGATGTTTGAGAAAGAATAATGAATAGAAATGAATGGACATGGCTCCTGATGGGTTAGCCATTCTGCAAATATTGATGCTTGAAGAATTGCTAATGAATAGACATAGCGAATACTGGCTGTTGCACAACCTTTCCTTTCGAGGATAGGTCATGAAGGCAAGCAATCGCAGCTAACATGGATCCAGCGATGTACAGAAACATTTTCAATCCACCAGGTGTGGTAAAGAGGTTTCCACTGCCTGGCTCCTGTAGCATTTTTGAAATCCAAAGCTCAGGGCACGGGGCAGCCAGAAACCCTCCCCTGGTGCCTGACACAAGGTTAATCCAAATTGCCCTGCACACAGCAGGATCAAACATCTCGGATCCGTTGACATCGATGGATGCGGCCTGTCATGATGCTGCGACGTTCAGCCGGAGCATGGTGGGCAGGGCAGGCTGCGTAGAACTTTATTGGTTAGACAGAAACGGTCAGATGTGCATTCATTCTTAGTGGGTCCAGATTGTAACGGTTGGACATGTATAAATAAGTCACTATATTCATACTATTTATACATACACGAATATACGGTATACACATACTATATCCAAATATACAATGTGTAAATACACAATACAAAACATGTACAATATATATATATATATATTTCGAGCAGCATTGTTCAGAGTGAAGGGCATGAATCATTAATCACTTGAATCTTGGGACCAAGACTTCTCTCTGCTCGGCTCATGAGATGGATATTGTTGCTATCGTTTGGTACGCCGGGTGCCAACCGAAGAACGATCATATCAAGTGACTTTATCAGGCATCAGCAACTTGAAGGTGCAACCAGAAAGACACCCGAAGTCATTGGCGGCTTGCGAGCGCAGGCCTTTTGGGCTTTGGATGCCATGGTTGTTTCGACCAAAAACTGTTGTTTTCTTGATGGGTTTTCTTGTTGGATCAAAAGTGGGCATAGAATCTCACACCCATGAATGCTCACTGTGCTCATTAATGCCAAGCCTGAATGAAGCTTAACCCCTGGTTGATTTGGAGGGTATCCCCTCCAATCCTGGCTTAGCATTGCAGGCGTTGACCAGTTGATCTTGGCCATCTGTTTTGCGTATCAATCATTGACAACGAGCCAGCTGACGCCAGGATGCTCGGCCGATCCATGATAATCTACATGACAATAGAGCACTTGATGATCATTACCACGTGGTATGGCTGCCTGGTTCATGTCATTAGCCATGAATATCTAGAGCAAATGTTCGGTGAGTCCCTGTTTCTACCTTTCTTTTTCCATCAACAAGGCGGGTTTCCAACCAACTGGTTCCCAACCTGATCATTTACCCACCCACCCCGTTGGCCCCGTCGGTTGCTGTTGCAGGCTGTTGCAACCATCCTCACCCCGTGGCCTCACGGAGTGTACAGTGCCAGGAAGATTGATCTCAGTGAAGCTTGAGATGGAAGAAAGGGGTAGGATTTCATGGTGCACAATTTGACACGAAAAGAATCGATCGATGGTCAGTGGCTGAAGCACCCCTATGAAAAATATGCTGGTCCACCAAACAACCATGTGGTAATACTAGGGAACCAAAAATGTTTGAAACCAATGGATCAATGAAGTAGTTGATTGGTAGGTTGATTGAATGGCTAATTGGTAGGATTTATTGCTTCGATTAATGGCCACCGAATGGTTCATGGCCAGCCAATGGTTGATCGATGGGTAATCTATGTATCTTAATAGTTTTTAAATCGTGTTAATAAAAAACTGATGATAGTGCACACTATTGTTTGATACTACTGAGTAATCATGGCCAATGTGGCCTAGTCAGACTTAATTCTTATCTTGCAATTTCATAAAATAGTAACATCGATGCTAGTTACCGTAGAAAGGTGTGATTGATAGGAGCTAATGCTAGAGGGGAGTTGTCATTCAAAGCAAAAAGACATGCTAAAATGGTAAAGTAATGAAAGTGTCGAACTGGCCAGCAATCAAATTCACCAATGATTGTCAATGACCAGCAGCACTGATGAATCCGGATAACCATCAGTTCTGATTGACGACTATTTGCCATGGCAAGACAAAGTCGGGACAGCAAGTTGTCTATCCGGGGGCGGTTCGTTGCACTGGCATAACAATGGGCTGATCCTGGCTTCTGTTCTCATGGTGGAGCCAATGGATGGTTTAGGTGATCAAGATCGATTGGATGGTTGATGTTGGGGGTACCCATCGAAGCCAGGCATGGCACCGATTTGAAATCATTTGGACCCACAGCAGAGATTTCTTTGCCGATGTTTTATATTGTTTTATGCTCCAAAGGCTGAATAAGTACTGTAGACGTCGAGCATAGTCAAGAAAATTGGCGATAGCTCGCATACATTCCCAGAGCATAGTTCCACCTATAGGCAGCTCACTCAAAACACTGTCCTGTATCTTCTTTTGCCTGTACATCAATGACATCATGCTGCCTATTGGTGCAACTGAGAAATCCACGAAATTTCCCTCGAGATCCCTAGAGCGAACTTCAACATAGACTGTGCCCGGTGTGCCCCCCACTATCGCTCTCACAGTTACCCTAGGGAAACGTGCGCTGCTGAAAAACCGTGAGCTGCCAGGAGGCTCTCGCGTGGACTTTCCTTAGATGTCCAGAGTGTGCAGAGTTTTCCCATGGGGGTTCGACCCACGAAAAGGGGTCCAGAAAGGTCCAGAAAGGAAGCCCTGAAAGGTCGACCGATCAAAGGCCAAATCATCAGCACAACTTGGGGCTCCTCGCTGGACCAACTGTTGTGTATTGTCTTGTTGCTTGTTGTTTATTAACCCCCAACACCAACCATCATGTATCATCAATCTTACCATGATGGTTCTTATTTGCTAGTAACCCACAATTGACCGCTATGATCCATTCTTGTTGGCTACCCGATGTCAACCACCAACCAAGAGATCGTCATTCCACGCGACAGCAAAAACTGGTTCAAGTGGCATCAAACGTTGGTGGAACATGTTCAATAAATACCGTAATGATTAGGCTGTGGGTCAAAACCCCGTACCCCTGGTTCCCATCATTGACCATTGTTTTCCCCATGAAATTGTTGCTTAATGTTGATAGTTAATATTGACCCAGAGCCATTAGTTGATAGCAGTGCGACCAGCTAACTAAAAGTTGTTATGATGGGCCCGCAGTGTTTGAGTTGCAAGTCTATGACATCTTTTCGAATACAGTGCCCCATGCAGTAGTCGCCGCTAAGCAAACATGACATAGGTAGCTACTGGCAGCTGCTGAGCAATGCTTTGCACAAGTTATTGTTTACATATCTGTGCACCAGTTCTGGTTTGTGATGTTGCCTAGTGAATCAGCAACAAGAACAACAGCAACGAACATCAAGGACAATAAGAGCAAACACAGACCAAAGCAACTCCAAAAAGTTTGTTTGTTTGGTCCCTTGGTACTCCATTGTCGAGCCATTAAAAAGACATCCAAAGATCCTCACCTCCGAATGGGTTTCATCAAGCCCGGCTGTTCAAAGGTCGGTTTGAACATGATCGAGCATTATCAACCCTTAGGAAGCCTTATCAACCCCTATGAGCCACCCTTATCAACCCTTATCATCCCCTATAAACCATCATTATCAACCCTTCTCACCCCTTATCACCCCTTATCAACCCTTATCAACCCTTATCATCCCCTATTAACCCCTATAGACCCTATCTTTTTTCCTATAACTTATAGTCATTAACCCTATTACCCTATTCACTATTATTAACCCCCATAACTTCCCCCATTTTTCCTGGTTGATCACTGCTTCCAAGCGTCAGCTGCGGTGCTGTGAGGCCCAGCACCGGCGTCTCCAGGTCCGGGACCTCGTGGATTACCACGTGGCTGCCGAAGGCACCTCAGGGGATGACCAAGAATCAGGGTTAATAAGCTGATGAACTCGAGGTTATTGATGATAGTCGTGATGATGATGATGAGGAGGATGAGGAGGATGCTGAGGAGGAGGATGATGATGATGATGACGACGATGATGATCACTAGTTGAGTTGGTGAAGTTTGTAGTTGGTGCGAACTGGTATCATTGCGGTTTTTCTCCAGTAGAATCAGTCTGGTCAGGGATGGTCTACTGCAATGCCCGGCGATAGCACTGGTTCAGAGCGGTACCAACACACTGATGGACAGTGCAGTTAGCCCCACAAATCAAACACTGATTTGGAACTCATGTCCTGAAGATATAGTGAGAAGTCCAAGAGATTCCAAGGCTACAAGATTAAAAATCTACACAAGACTCTTTAACATTACCAAACGTGGCACTTGAGATAGAATATCCAACAATATAGTTGGCACACAAGCACTGACTTAGGTCGAACTTTGTCCCAAAATGATCCAGCATTTGAGGTTTGTGGTTTCTGGCATCCAGAGATAAGACCTCTGAACGATGGCAACTGCTGCGGTTGATTACTATTGTGCCAAAACGGTACAACAACACAATCGTTATACTGAACCATTGAGAACTTTGATAATCGTAATCATGAAAGCTAAGCAAGGATCATAACTATGGCCATGGACAATGATGCTCACGTTATAGTTGCCATGATGACTAGCTTTGAAACCATCATAACCATCACAAAATTAATATTTACTATAACCATGGAAAATATAACATAATACAACTATGAGTAACCATGATAACTATAACCATGGACAATAAAACATAATGTAACTATAACTAACCATGATAACTATGACAAAAATGATAACTATAACCATGGAAAATATAACATAATACAACTATGAGTAACCATGATAACTATAACCATGGACAATATAACATAATGTAACTATAACTAACCATGATAATTATAACCGTGGACAATATAACATAATGTAACTATAACTAACCATGATAACTATGACAAAAATGATAACTATAACCATGGACAATATAACATAATGTAACTATAACTAACCATGATAATTATAACCATGGACAATATAACATAATGTAACTATAACTAACCATGATAACTATAACCGTGGACAATATAACATAATGTAACTATAACTAACCATGATAACTATGACAAAAATGATAACTATAACCATGGACAATATAACATAATGTAACTATAACTAACCATGATAACTATGACACAAATGACAACTATAACCATGGACAATATAACATAATGTAACTATAACTAACCATGATAACTATGACACAAATGACAACTATAACCATGGACAATATAACATAATGTAACTATAACCAACCATGATAACTATAATCATGGACAATATAACATAATGTAACTATAACTAACCATGATAACTATGACAAAAATGATAACTATAACCATGGACAATATAACATAATGTAACTATAACTAACCATGATAACTGTAACCATGGACAATATAACATAATGTAACTATAACTAACCATGATGACTATGACAAAAATGATAACTATCACCAAATGATCAACAAGATAACTATAACTAACCATGATAACTATAACTAGCCATGATAACCGTGAGCCACTGGGATCACTAACGATCGCTTCGCCAAGTCTCTGATCAACAAGGGAGGCGAAGTGATACCCTCTCTGCCTCAGCTGCGGTGCTGCGGTTCACCAGCTTTCCCCCGGATCAAAACAGCCTGGAAATTGCCATCATACAAGCTGTACATTCCCGACTTCCATTGACCTATGCCTCTTGCGCAGGTTGGTGGCCGAAAAAAGCATGCAACGGCAAAAAAAATCATGTTTTTTTCAAAAACAGTTTTTTTTGAACAAATATCTTAATATGAATATATAAATAGTTTGTTTCACGCAAAAAAAAACACTGAACCTTGGAACAAGGTTGGAGGTCAGCCACACCTAAGGACACAGCTCTCAACCTCCAACGAGTGCATTTTTGAGCGTGGCCGATGTTGTTCTGGCGGATGACGTCTGTTCACTTGAGATGAGCCAGTAATTGGTGAAAATTCAAACCACTCAAGAAAGGCTAGTTAAAAAAATAATATTGGTTGATGATGATGATGATGATGATGATGATGATGAATATGAGTAGTTAATGAGGGTTCATGAACAAACACCATCCGAGAAAGCATTGCACTTCTCTATCGCCGAACCAAACAATGCCAGAAGTGTAAGATCATCGCGAGAACTGAATCTGTTTGACCCTTCATGTTCCCTCCGGGCAGGTAGCCCAGAACAAGAAAAGCCTGTCCAGAAATAATGTAATTATCCCATATAGCCAGTTGTTTTCCCCAATGATCATGGCTTGGGATGGTTCAAGCTACCATCTGTGACCCAGATCCATCATCAGCATTGGCAACCGGGATAGCTGCCGGGTGACTTGGTTGAAAGCTGTGCCAACATAAGTCCTGGATCAAGGCATCGTGGCCGGCGCAGCTGGCCTGAGCGGCCGAGTGAAAATCCTCAGATCCCTTGGAATTGGACCATGGGATGTCACTAGTTTTTGTGAGCTGAATCTGGCATGCTCATGAAAGGCTTGGGGAAGCTGAAAAATGGTAATTGGTGATTAGATGTAATTAGTGATTACTGCCTATGAATTCATGCCGTGGATATATCAAACATTTCTGTTTGCCGAACCGGGCAGCTGGGCCATTCAAACTGGACCACCTCAATGATAGGGAGACACACAGCCAGTTGCCACATGTGGTCATGGAAACTGCACCAACCACCGCCATCAACGAGCAGCACATGTTCATTCCTGTCCCTTCCGGTAGCTTGCCATCTCCGAACACAAAACCGGTCTGGGAGACCTGGCCTACCAACAGCTAACCTTGGTGGCCAATCAATCATTGACCGCGATTCTTAGCCACAAAACTATCCAATCAACCACTACCACGCTTGATTCACCAGTTATAGAATGTTATAGAGCAGTAATCATCGTGATTTATCGACTTATTACGCTTATGACATTCAATAGCTGGTTGATAACCTATTGGAGTACTGATGATCAATATTGATTTATCATCCTGGTGAGCAGTATTTCACTGCTTTAGGATATTATTTGACCACGTATTGAATGTTATAGAGCAGTAATCATCCTGATTTATCATGATTTATCAACTTTAGGATATTATTTGACCACTTATTGACCTTTATTAACCCGGCCTGGCCCCAGTGTGGGATCTCACCGTTGCAGCGCCAAGTTGCATAGAGGCGGCCACTGGCCAAGCTGAACAAACGTAGCTCTGAGGAGCCAGCAGACCGCACCTGCAGCGCTCTGAACAGTGCGGCAGTTGGTTGAGAAATGGTTAAGGACTGGTTCAGGGATGGACATTGGTTGCTTAAGGGCTGGTTCAGGGATGGAGAATAGTTGCTTAAGAACTGGTGAAGGACTGGATATCGGGCGTGTTGCTGGCATCATTTTCCTGTGTGAGCACCGGAGAACTGCGGCTCCTCAGAATCCACAGGAGGGAACCAACGTCCATCGAGCAGGTTCCTCTTTCTCAATGGTCCAAGCGCGGAAGGACCGTTGTCATCACCGGCATGGCATCGAGCAACCGATATTTTCAATGATACGCCTCTTTGTTCACTGGCTACAGTCATAGGTTGACAACTTTTGATCAAGAATAGTGCTGTGGGGTTCCAACGACCATTGCCCTGGTAGTTTTAACCGCAAAGATCTTCTGGTTTACCTAAACACACGTGAATCATTTCCCAACTGTTTCCCACCTGCCGCAACCATTCAAACGATGGCAGTGTGTAAGCATCCAACGCGATCAACCAACCATCTAACCACTCACCAAATAACCATCAACATTTGTCAACCAACCATCTGACGGCAAACATAAAAACCAACAAGACAAGCACTGACTATGTAAACATAAACCAATGTTTGCAGCAACAAGCTCTGTATAACCTGCAGCTGCCACTGAGCTACTGTGGCAACTGCCAGCAATGTGCTCCTCAGGTGCGAATTCCGGTTGGGGACTTGAAGCCAAGAAGGTGGATGGTGTCAACCACGATGTGGTGGTTTCTCAAGCCATAGGAGTACCAATTTTGGGATTCCCAATTTTGAGAAACGCCCATGTGTGGAAGTCCTACTTGCATTTGATGTCTCAGGGAGTTGCTTTTTCTGATCATAGGCGTACCTACAAGTCACAAATTTCTCCAAGAGACATAGTTCGTACGGCGGATAGTATCCGGGATATCTATGGGGAACTGGATGATGTTACCCAAATCCTGGTTGATGTTTGCTGCTTACTAACCCCAATGGTGACTGCTATAGACTATGGGACAGCAATTGTAGCTGCTGAACAACTTCGCTTCATCTTAATGATAAACCATAAGACCCGTTCAAAGCATTGTCAAGCTCTAGCTTGAGGAACGCTTGCTATCATTACTCGCCATGGTTGCTGGGATAAACAGAACTGGAATAGACATCAACGATCAAATGCAACACTGAGCAATATCACCATGCATGACCACATATTGGTAACAATTGGCAACTAACCATGATAGCGTCTGTAAATATCTACGAGCATATTATCTACCAGTGTTTGAACAGTCACCAATGCACTATCAAAGCCTGTAAGTCTTCGTCATTAGACATTCTCCTGAAAATAATTGATCAACCACTAACCATTCTTGACACTGATATATTGATAAGTACTCATTTCCTCCTGAGGTCGGTCATGGTAAACATTAATCATTGATTCATTGCGGCCACAATTGTGGTCACCATTTTGGCAACCACCTGCAAACCATTCTCAACCATCAATAGTCAAGCATTGGCCACCACTCAGAATGATCAACCACTATCAAGTGATGAATCAACATTGATCATGAGCCATCATCAACCATTGAACATTCGCAACCATCGCTATGGGTTTTAATGAAGTTCAGTCATGATGTTAATTGCGAATTGTCCATGACCATTGATTAGTAAACCACCAGCGTTCTCTGAACCAGCAGCCATCATAATCATGAACCACAGTGAACAATCATTGAGCATCATGAGTCATTATCATCTTTTGACTTTAGAATTGGCCATGAACCACTCTATCAACCATCACTATAAATCACTCTTGCTTAATTGTGTTTACCCCCTTTGCTCAAACAGTGCCAATCGACCATTAGCAATAAAATATCTTTCACTCTCGTCGGCCAGTATGAAGCCATGACTCGACGTGAATAACCATGATTATCCATCACGAACCTGCTTCTTGGCCATATATAAACAAACCAGTATACCTATGTATCATGACTGACCGCCATCAATCTGCTTCAGCCTGAGTTAAAACCGCTCAATTCACCAACCCCTTGGACTATCATTGATCCTCAGCGAACGACTAACCAAGCTCATAAATAGATATATGACTATACATATGTATATATATATATGTAATAGTATTTAGATATATGTGCATATGTATTTTTACATACATGTATATATTAGTACATACACATATGGCAGTGGGTCAAAACCCCGTACCCCTGGTTCCCCTATCGTTAACCATTATTTTCCCTAAAAAATGGTTGGTTATTATCCCCCATTCTTGCTGGTTAATATTGACCCATAGCCATATAAATATATAGATACACATACATACATATATATATACGCATATATCATCTCTTTAAAAGCAAACAGTGACCATCAGCCATTGCACGGCAGTATTGACCAGGATTCAGCACCATGAAACGAGCATTATTGCTGGCTGTAATAGCTTTACCATCATCAAACCAACCATCAACAACCACTTATATGGTTTAACTAATGGTTAAAAGTGGTTGAGAGGGAAAATTAATAATCATCAAACCAAACTGTTGTTATATATTTTCCCTCTCAACCACTTTTTACCATTCTTAACCCTGATAAACCACCATGAATATCAGCATATCAACCATCGTCGTCACCATCATCCTTCCACCAAGAAGCGCTGGTGAAATGGCCATGCGGTTGGCGCCGCGTTTGCCGCTGGCAATCTGCCACAACAACTCATCTGGCAGAATGCAAGCCTGGTGCTGCGTGTCATGGGTTATCTCATGGGTACGACTAACAATGATTAAGATTGGCGTATTGGTTCATTGAATGGTTGATACGTCAAGACTGTAACCAACTAACAATGCTTAATAGTGGCTATCTAGGATGGTTGATATCGAAGAAACACTTCATTTCTGCTGGCCAATCTCGCTTAGAGAGATGGTTTTGCCACGTTGAAATTGTTGGTTGAAACAATTGATTATATAGTCTCCAAGACTGAGAAGATATTGCGGAGATTTCATTGTGGCTGAAAACGGTGAATGACATTGATGATGGGACACATGGCTCATGATGGCTAACAACTTTTGTCCTTGGGGTTGTATAAATAGTAATGTGTATAATACAGGTTGATCTATAACTTTTGACACATGGCTCGTGACGGGGTTGTAGACAAAGCCTTGTAACCAATAGCAATCTGTGCTGGCAACAAGGGATGTATGGGAGTGCCTTCATAGGTGACGAGGGGTCCGACTGCTAACCACAACCAACCACAAATTTCACAACGACGGATACTGTCAGTAGCGAGTAACTCTAAAGGTGAGCAAACCAACTGTTGTGTGCAATGAATGAAATTCAAGCTATATCCACTTCTTCAAGGAAATGAAGTAATTAATCAGTGCCGACCAGCACAAGCCATTTCAATTGGCCATGCCAACTCAGCTGTTGATTGGTCTTGCCAGCGTCGACAATGGCCAGGATCAAGCAGCTACCCCCTAGGAGTTCATGAGTTCGGCATTTTCCGAGCAATAGATGAACCTATGCCACACTATTTGGTCGTTAATGTTGTTTCACAGCCCCCACTGATATCATTTTTTGGCACTGGTTGGTGGTATCTCTAAACTGCTAGGCTTCAACAACTCCACCACCTGCAGCGGAACGATGAGTCCGAGTAATGAATATAGAGGAACAGGTTCCGTCGACGCAAAAAAAGCTTAAAGCCAGGAAGTGGTGTGAAATGAAGAGTAACTTAGAAATGCCAAGCAACCAATCAAAAAAGCAACCAACTGGCCATGAGCTACCAACAACCAAACATATTCCGATCAGGACGCAGCAACAGGTTCAGTGTTGGTCGGCCGTTCGAAGTCCAACAACACTGCCCACATGATGACAAATCACGCTCGCGGAAATCGTCATTTCTGTACGGCGAGAGATGGTTTCATTTGGTTGAAACGGGGAACATCTGTACATGGCACAGAGCTGGCATCATCATAAACATACTGACATAGACAACAAACTTCACAACGAAAGACCAACCAATGATTGTCTCCGGATCACCAGCATTCCTCCGCACATCTCTGACAAAACTAATTCTGTTAAATGCCAGTCAATGGGTTTGTATGGGTTCAAAAAGTCCCTGTTGTCATTGCTATCTGTATCATTTTTCTCACTTCACAGATCCACTTGTTCACGACAATTCCAACAACGACAAGCAACAACAATAAAAACACGTAGAGCAACAGCCACAACCAGCAGCCAAAAACCCGCGAAAAGAACCAGCAACAACCACCAACAACAAGGGCAATGAACCAGCACTAACAACTAAAAAAACAACACGAACAGCCAGGTCCCTTCCCCGCCTGCCCCTTCTGCCGCACATGTTGCGGAGCCAAATGCCCAAGGATCTCCTCCTCTGCAACTGTTTCGGCCTGGCTGGGTCGATCGACCATTCTGAAGAATAGAACAAGTAATTTGGCATCATATTATTATTAATGATTATTGATGATCACCATTGCTATCTATATTAGACTATGATTAATATAATGATCATTAAATAGTAGTTATCACTAATGACCATGAATCGACCATTCGTAGTAACGCACCATCATTAACCATTGACATAGTCATTAATGATTCACTATCATAGTTAATAGCCATTAATGAACCATTGATAATTCACCATCATTCACTACTCCTCAAGGCCAACAATCACTGGTTCCATTGCGGTACATGGAAACATCCCAAAAGTGTGATGCTTTTGTTTTGTGGAGAAACCATCACTCCTTGGGCAGACTGGGCTCCACAAATCATGGAGAAATTGTGGTACTCCTCAAGTCCACGGGTGCTTTCCCGACGCTCAAAATGATCATTTGGTGTAGTTTCGCAGGCTTACCCATCATTTATGGACACATCCCTGTCCCTATAATTTGCAATCATCCAAAATCCGTGGCTACACAGAAGTTCCGCAGTATGGTGTCCAGCTTTGCAGGTATCGATGAACTGGGTTACATCCAAGCATCCACACTGTGTGATCAGGTAACAACACAATAGACGTGGCTTTGTTGCCATTTGGTCTTCCTGTTGAACCATGCTCCCAAACATTGTTTACGGAATTTCATGCTTCAAAGACGAAAATATCCACAAACAATTGTTACCCATTAGGAATACCAAAGTCATGTACACAAATGTTGGCATACACATATAGCTAATGAAATTTATACAATATATATATATGTGCGTACATACATGAATATGAAAACATATACACATCTCACTCATGTTCTCTCAGAAGCCCTGGAAGTCAGGTGCCATTGCAACGCAACGATAAGTGCTGTGACGCACTGGCCTTTGGACTGGGCTCACCCATCGACTTGCTGCCGGTCACCACTTCGATGGCCGACCTGGCAACACAAAGGCCCTGGGATGGCGAAAACATGCTTGTTTTTTTGGGATTTTTTGGTGAATATCTCGAAACAAAAAAAGAATGGTAAACATAAGTACATATATATAAATATATACTTATCAAAAGTATATCTGAAAATGAATGATATACATATCATGATGCAGATTATATTGAAATTTGGATACAGTACAGTAATATGAATGATTATGATATGACCTGATATGCATGCATGACTGTTAACAAGGTTTGTTGGCATGTCCCCCCAAGATCATGAATCAGTGGAGCCATGAGCCAACAATAGTGGCAAACGCCACTGCAGCAAAGGGGTCACCACCGATTTCCACAGTCACACAGCTATGCACATTCGGCAGTGATACCTATGTTCTCGGTCGAATGTTTCAAGAAAAGCATATTGGCTTGGTATCCCCAACTGGGCATGCGCCAAAATAGGGTAACCCATAACCCACCAGAAAGGATCATTTTACTATAGGAAACCATTGGTTTTGGGGGGTACCATGATGACTTGGCACATCCCCAAGTGGTTGGATATCCCCAATGCTTACGACTTGGTTGCACTGATCGCAACCGCAGCTTGGTGCTGGGCCAGTGATGTCCGCCAACCAGCCACGTTGTCGTCTCACTACAGGAACTGATTGCTGGAATCAACAGCTGTAGGAGAAATCAGGTAATGTGCTCCAAATTGCTTACTGAGAAATTGTTGACAAGGGTATAGCAATAATGAAACACCAGCAATAGTAACGACCATTATTCCAATAGCAACCAACAACTCTAAAAAACGAACTATCTGTTCAGCAATCTTACATAACTCGCCAACAATTGTAGTATATTATAGCCGTGGAATATACCAATAATAGGGCGGCTATATCGAACAGCTATTATGATCATGATCAACTAACATCTAACAGCTATATCTAACAGCCATTATTCCAATATAGGGCTAATAGCGGCTATATCTAGCAGCTATTATCTGGTTGGTGGCTCCAACCCCTATGAAACCTATGAGTCAACCAACCATTTGTTAGAGAAAATTTAAAATATGAATCCAACCACCAACCAGTACTTGTTTAACCATCATTGCTGATTATTATCCCCAAATATAAAACCACCAGCAAGCTATGATCAAATCAACCAGCAACTTGTAGCGACACATCCCCTGCCCAGACTTCGTTGTCTCCAGCGGAAGAGGAGTCAACTTGGGACGTTCCACTTGGATCCTTGGCGCGGGATGTTCCACCGAGCTCCCTCGTGGCCCCTGGACCCCTGGCTGTTCACGTGCAAAATCAATGACCGGTCACTAGTCTGGCTGTTGGGACTTGAACCACATTGAACTCCCCACATTTCTTGGTGAAAATCGAACCCATCCCTGCATGGTCAAATGATTTAAATCCCCGAAACAAGCCTGAGTTTTAGAAAAGAATGACGACAATGAGTTGGTCATGGTCAAACTCTTGGGATGGACACTCGGTGATGGCTCACCCGGCTCAGCATTGGTAGCCATGCACAGGTCCACCTTCCTGTGGCACAAGGGTATCACGGTGAGGGTCGCTCAAGATGCGGAAGCGAGGAAACCCTTGGTCTGGGGCTGGGGCTCCACGGTTTTGCTGGGACATCCTTCCTTGGGATCTCCCATGGCCTCCTTGGGGATTCCTCGGGGATAGCTTGGTGATCCGGTACCCTGGATCGCCGCCCGCCAAGCCGCGGCTTTTGCGACATGTCCAAGCTAAACTCCTCAGCTGCTGAGCTGATCAAAAACCCCAACCTGCGACCCAAGAAGAATTGGAACCAAAAGACATCCTCTGAACGGAAGACATACAAGAGAGAACCAAGCAAACTGGAACCTTTCCCAAACCCAAGTGGAATTCTCACTTTCAACTTAAAGGCTTGGAGTTACATTGCATGAAGTGTTGATAACTTGCAGTTTGGGCCGAAATACTTCACTTCTTGCCTATGACCCTTCAGTAACTAACAAAGATGCACTTCGTGGTTCCATGTGATTGAACCCATGACTTGTGGCTATGATTCATGATCACAAACGGTACACCAGCTATGACAAAGCCAAATCAACCAGGAACCGCGATGCCAAATGTGCTAGAGTGATCTGCTAATCTTCGTAAAGATCTTCAGTTGTAAAGTGATGAACATCATGATAATGACGATAATTATGAGGGGTGACAGTGGCGATGATAATCACCGTTCATGCACCTTACAAATATGCTCACATCCTTATGATAGTCATATGAAACTTGGTTGCAATATAATTACTCGACTAGCAAGAAACGCTGATAGCACACCTGGGCGGGCACCCAAACCATCCATAAGTGTTTAACAAGTATCGGCACATGTTCATGGTGGCTGATAGTGGTTGCTTGTAATGTTTAATGATTTGCTGGTGGTTCTTAGTTATAACATATCACAACCATCAACAGCCATCCTCAACATCCATCAACTATACTTGGCGTTAGTTCTGCTGCCGATGTAGCGATCAGCCGCCAGCCACTGTGGTTTTATCTGGCTGCCTGGAACATCCGTCGGATGATTTTATTGCACTTGTTAGGTCGATCTATCAGAGTTGGTCTGCGAAGAAAGACGTAAATCAAAATTCAAGAATCATTCACCACTACCAATCAACTAACCCTGTTTCGAAAAAATCAGCACTGACGATTTCGAGCAAACAATTGGCAAGTTTGTGTAACTTGGTGACCACATGTGACCACAAAAATCACCACGTGACTCCGACTACTTGGTGACCACAAGGTGACCACAATAACCGCTGGCCACGGCACCAGCGCCGCGGGCCACTTCTGTCGGCTGCGGCCCAGCATGTAGGCCATCCAGGCAGCCATGGCGCCTCCCCGCAACTTGCCCCCATTCGGTAACAGGACGTGGGGGCTTCACCCAGTGCCACACATTTCAGCCTGTACCACTATGTGAATGTATATGTCTATGCTAATTATGACTGATATGTCTATAACCGATGGATTGGTATCGACTATGTGAATGTATATGTCTAGAGTCTATGTCTAAAACTGCTGGATTGGTATTGAAATTGATTCATTGCCGTGGTTGATAACTGATAAGCATGGTTGAGAACGGTAGTTGAGGATGGTATAGGTATGCGTGAATGCAAATGTCTATATGCATAAACATACTATGAAAACTATGGACACTAGGCCCAAATGGTTTGTGAAACATACATATATGATTCAGGACCGCTCCAATAGAAAGCACACAAGTGGCCAAAATCATACGGCAAGTGCGCTGTTTTTGGAGGACCAGCTTTCGGCACAATTTCTTGGGAAATCGGCAAGGCTGAATGCAGCCGGACCTGGTCGTTCTTCCCCAACACCAGCTGCGATGTACTCCTGGCCGTCGGTCTACGGTGGGTGTTGAGCCATCTAGCGTCGCTAATGGTGAGAATGGTGATATTGTCACTGTGAACCGTGTCAAATGGCCATCCAGTGCCGTCCTGAACCACCAAAGGAATGTCGTCTAAATCTTCTTCCTTAGCCAGGTTCATGGTGTCATGCCGGATCTTCGGCGGAGAAACCATTGATATCCACTGATCCGCGGCCTCACCCACCTCCGCAACCCCACAGGGCGTTTTGGAAAAATGGATTGCGGAGGGTTGCTATGAGACGATCCACACTGCTTAAATGGTGCTTTCTCAAGATAGAAGTACCCAAAAATGCTCGGTTTATTACTAACAGAAGATTTCCTCAATGGACCCAATGGATGATTCCCCTGGCTCCAAGCAGCTTCCTTAAATGGCCATCTTGTTAGTCATCCATTTGGGGGGTCCCTCTATCACCTGAGAACCCAATTTTAAGTGCTCTCAGGTGCTATGATCAGCTTGCGAACTTGTGATACTTAAACACTCCACCAGAATTGGTTGCTACATGACGACTCTCCCATCAAACATGCGCTGCTTGTGTCGCCACTATGTAGCACTGCTAGGAAGGGACTAAGATGATTGGATATTACCATGGCCCTACCAGCTGAGTTTCAAGAAAACTTGCATCTGTGAACAAACCTTCCCTCTTAGCTATGCATAGTAATGATACCTCAAAAACCACCCCCAAACTGGTCATGATCAGAAAACCCAAATTGAAATGTGGCCGATGATTTTGAGGGGGTCAAGGACCCATAAGCCCATGGCAGTTGGGTTGAACATTGACAGGTTTGAAGGTTTTCAGGGCCAACGCCAGCATTTGGATATTTGACAGGTCTCCAGGGGGCAAGCGGCCATGTATCAAGCATTGTCTAGCCAATTCACTAGTTACCAATTGCCTAATCACCTATTAATCCCTAGTTAATCACTAGTCAAGCATTACCAACCAATAACCAACCCTTTCCCAACCATGTATCAAGCATTGTCAATCATGGTCGGTGTTTTTCTATTACTCTCCATCGGTGGTTTTCACCTCCAGCCACGTTGCTAGGGCCACTCGGCCACAGAAGTTGCGCCTAGCGTTTTGGATCTTGGGATGTGGTGAAGTGGGCAATGGAAGGACTCAAAAAAGAGGTCATGATGGGCTGACCCTGGAATTGTTTGCTAGAAATGCAGTAAATCAGAACTAATTCATATAAAATGACAATGACTTATGCGTGATGTCAATCTCTTCTTGGCATTGAAACAAGATAATTGATAATTGCGGGAGGTAAGGCAAGAAGGACCCTGAATGTATGTCCATGAGAGGGGTTGCTTCATTGAATCATGGTTCTTCTTGTTGCCGGGACCCTGTTCCTGTACTGTTATTGAGAGTGTAAAAGAAGTGGAATCCTGAGTTTAAAGATTGGCCATGCCTACCTACCAAGCTCCACCCGAAATGCGTACTTGCATCTTCGCTGAGGAACCAAAAGACGGGAAACACCCACACACACACACACTTTGGATATCATCAGATTTCCAACCAACTCACTCTTGGGCAGAATCAACTTCGATATTGACAAATGAACTTCAACACAAACTATTCATTTGGGGAACGGATTCAACTCAGAAGGTAGCGATTCATGATGCTCAATGATGGTTCACCATACTTGTACCATGTAGCGGCTGGTAACGCAATCAACGGCAGTTGTCGTAATGGTTCTATTGATTGACTATGCATTCACAAAAAAACAATTCTTGTCATAACATTCATTCGTTATTGTAAGTGTAAACATATCTAGAGCTTTGTTCATCAAACAGTCTTCCTAATTTTTATACCAGCGATGCAAACAAAACACAACTACAAGGGCTGAGGGTGTTGGGCCCCCTCTACCCTTGGCGGTTCACATTTCCCAGGGGAACAAATTAGTCAAACTCTTGGGATGCGAGCAGCTACCAATTTTTGATGCTGGGTGGCTTGAGCTATACCTCCATGCGTTTTCGACACTCACCATCATAAACCTAAATTCACCATGGAGAAAAATGTGATGAAACCATCATTACACTGTTTAACAATAGTTATGTATGATATGTTTTGTGTTAGTGTTCGTATGATGGTAGTGGTGAATGTTACAACATGATGATTCGAAGAATGCCACGGTCTTTTCTATATCAAAAACATAATCATCATATGGTATCTAGCACATCACGACCACCACATTGTCATAAGCCTCTCAATGTAAACATCACTCAGAAACCCAATTGATAGATGTACATCAATTGTTCACAAATTCTGAAACCACATGTTGAAGAAACGACGCAAACCGGCGTCAAACTCCGCCACCGCCCGGGCCAGGTGCCCCCACCTGCGATAGCTCCAGAGCTGCACACGCAGCCTGCGCCGGCCCGGCTTCAGAGCGGCGCCGTGCGCGAAGCCCCAGGCCGCCGGGGTCAAGCGCAGCCCGGACCTCAGGGGACGCCATGGCCAGGGCCATGAAAGCTCTGTACGTTGCCCGGGGTTCAGGTGTGGGTTGAAGCACGGTGGATTTGGAAAGAAATTTGATGCGAAAATGGGTGGTCAGAAGATGTCAGGTCAAGTCACTTGCGAAGGTTTATTTGGAGGTCCTCCCTTTTTTGTCAGCATAATTAATTAGCATTGGCAACAAGAACAGGTTGATTCATATGCCAAAGCTAGGGGATAATCAGCCAACAATGGGCATCAGCAATTAGTGAACTGAGACCGAACTGATAGGTTCAGCTCGTTGAGTTGTGGTACCGTAGTCAAACCCATGTCCGCTTTAATCTTAGAGGGAACCGATATGGAATCATGGGAAACAACCATGGCTAATCATGGCTACCTTCTCTTGGGCCCAGGCTGATCATGCTATCTCCAGCTGCAAGTTGTACTTTGGAACCCACCTGACAGCCTGGTGCCCTTGGAATGATTGACCAGTTGTTAACGAAGGAATTTACCTTCAACAATTGGCTGTATACCAACTGACTTTTTCTAATAATAACCATCCTAATTCATCATCTTGAATCACAGAACCAACGAGCATCGATCCTCGGCAAAGCATCAATGAACCATCATCTCACCATCAACAAATCATCACCTATAATCAAACTAACCATCATCTAACCACCAAACCAACCATCAACCAATCATCCATCCAACCTCCCCTGGACCCTTCACCGCCATCTTCAACCGTCGTCGTCCCTTGACAGTGTGCCCTTGCCCCTGCGCCAAGGCGCGTCTCATCGCTGCAGTCCGCCACCTCGAAGAGGAAGGCCATGCGCTGATCCAAGGGCAGCTGCAGGAGGAAGACCTGGCAGCGGCGCCCACAGCACGGTGCTTCCAGGGTGGTGAGCTGGGAAGGAAGTGCTGTGGCGTGGCTTGTGGAGGGTAATTTTTTTGTAATCTCTATATATTTGATGGTGGAGGGTATATTTTTTTGTAGTAACTATTAGATGGATTCCATTTAAAGGCATGATTTAGATCCAAGTGTTGGATTCGTTGCCAGGCGAGAGGACTATGATGTTGATCATGATGCGCATGATTGTACTTGATTTGCAATGCAAAACCAAGGTCTGGTGGTAAAGCAGTAGTTGTTGCACGACTCGATGGTGGGTTGATGAGTTCGGGATCCTGCTTTGGTGGAACCTGCTCCCATATCGACCTGCTCCCGTCGCCATGCACATGTTGCTGCTCAACTTTTGAAAAAGCCTCCGAAGTCAGCCTGGAATAAGAGCTTGTCCCATCCGATTAGTTCTTCGTTTATCAACTGCGCATCTATTAACCAATACAGATCAATACAGCATAATTCTACAACCATCCAACCCCCAACTGGCCAACAATGTGAGTAGGGATTCTCATTCCCATCTCTTGGGACGACTCTACTGTACTTTGTTTGCATAATCTCAAGAGTAAACGAAGCAAGAATACCACTCATTAAACACAGAATGCGGAGTACTCTTATCAAGTGTAGCAAGCAGTTACATGATAGAATGATGTCATGGTACCCTTTTGCTTCATCCCATCCCGAACTCAACTTCACATCAACCTGCACTCAATAGACCATAGTTAGTTAGTAACCCAGGATTGCATAGCCAATCATGGAGAACAACCTGTCTGCATGGGTGTTTCCACAGATGATCGCAACCAATGCTACACCATTGGTGCGAGAAAGTGATCACATTTATATTGGGTGAAACCATCACATTGATTAAATGATCGATTTAATCACCATTCACCTGCTATGAACCAACTATTTGCCAACCATTCACCAACCAAAAACCCACTAATGGCTACCCAGGATGAAGCTAAACCCCTGGTTGATGATCATAGGGGGTATCCCCCAAGTTCGCCAACTTGTTTCCCTTTGAAATGGTAACCCCCGGGTTTATTAATCCTGGGTTACCATTATTAACCAGATCCTGACCTGAACCAGTGATGACTTCACCTTCACCTTCACCCCTGGGCGCCGCTGACCTCATCCCAGGGCGGCAAATCCCGAGAGATGCCGCGTCTCTTAGGCATGGTGCAGAAGGGCCGGAAGAACGAGCCTCGAGCGACGCACAGCTGGGATGGCGGGGCCCCATGGTAGCTGGGGAGCCATGGACATAGGTGGATCATGCTGGATCATGGTGGAACCATTTCCAGGTTGTAGGTGAGTTATTTATTGTGTGGAATAGATTCTCATCAAGTCATGGTCTCCATCAGAGGACTGTGTATCCACAATGAATCAAAATTATCATAGTGGTTATGACTCAGTCATTGTGATAACTATCAATTTGCCCTCCGGTAAACAAACCTAGAAATGGAAAATAACATTTCTTGAGGGAACTCATGGAAAATCAGCTGTCAATGGTAGGTTTTCCATGGCCAGATTAGTTTACCAAACGGTAGTACTTTGCGTTGTAACATGGATATTACAAGGACACTAACCACTACGGGTTGTAATAGCAATATGGTAGATAGTTGGAGTGGGAAGATCCGGTACTGCTGGTTAGGGTGATAAAAGAATCCCACGATTGTCGCTAATAAAAGACACTGTAAACGTGATTCCAAATGGTTCATAGGCCATGGTTGATACTTTTGACATAGGATTAATGCACCTTGTTCCCCAATAGCTTGCCAATAATAAAGTAAGCTAGATGGCCTGACACACAAATGCGCATTCAGCTGGATTTTTGTTGCAATACCAATTAGATTTACAAAAGCTTCTCCAACCATCTCCAACCCTATCGTTCAATACCCTTTGTGTTGATTTGCTATTGTCCCACCTTATCTTCAATAGCAACTACAATGGCGAAAGGAACCACGATGCCAGATCTCTCACGCTGGATTTGTTCACATTACTAACTGTTGTTACGTTTTCTATCTCTTGTAAAAATAAAAACACCCAGACGGATATTTATAGGTACAGCAAAAGAAAAAAAGTCGCAGTGAGAGAGATTGGAGAGGGGGAATGTTAGAAACAAATACAATCAAAAAGACAAATTAAAGCCAGGAAAAGCACTCATGTCAGCAGTTAACGAAGTTAATTTCCCCAAAAAATATCCTCCTCGAATCGACCGCTCCCTCAATGCGTGTCTTTAAAATGTTGAAGGCTTCCACTGCTGATAGGTCACCCCATTTTTTGCAATGGGTTTTGGGAATGGGGAGAGGAGATTGATACACCAAGTAATCCATGTGATCTCTCATGGTCAAGCATTTTGCAGAAAAATGTGTCGCCAGCATGCGCTGGCTGCCACCGAGCAACTTTGTCCGCTATCCGCCAGCCAAGGCAATGACTGAGACCTGCAACCAGTGATGTCAGCAACAAGGCGCGCGCATCACTGATTCATTGCGACCTTTTCTGGCTAAAAACACCGACGACAACACCGACGACAACAACGACGACAACAACGACGACAACAACGACGACAACAACAACAACAACAACAACAACAACAACAACAACAACAACAACAACAACACCGCCACCGCCACAACCACCGCCACCACCACCAACAACAACAAGAAGGGGTCATCCCGGAGTCCAACTACGAGACGTTAACAGAACACCTTTGATCTGGATTGATTTGGATTTAATCAAATAGCACTTTGATTAAAACCAAATGCTGTGCTATTGGTGTCCACGCAAGCTCTACGCCTTGGTTCGTCCTGACTGCAGCTCGTTCAAATGGATGATGGTGACTTATCTGGCCAGCAAAACAGTAGTCGTGCAGATGTTCAAACACGATGGATTCTCTGGTGAAACCGTCTACATTGGGATTTTCTACAGTTTTTCCTAGGATAAACTGCGTATCAAATCAAATCGAGAAACCTATGAGCAGCCGTTCCCTCTAGCACTGCTGGAAAAGAACGCAGTGTGATTGGCGGCTGGGCAACGTTGCATCTCAGTCACTTGACCATGCTTTGACCAACTCCCCTTCCTGTACCCAGCTGATCCTCGGCGCAAGGGATGGTTTCTGGGTGGGGAAATCCATGGTGAAACCGGTGCCGCCTTTGGTCCTTGCCCAGCTCAGGCTTCGTTCGCAAATAGGCCACGCCATCCTATGGGGGGCGAACTTTGGATGGGCGCTGGTGGGCTAAGCCTGAGCCATGGGATGGTTTCGGGAGCTCCTCAGGTGTTGGGATGGTTTTGGGATCAGCTCTTTATCTAGTGGTGTTCGTTATGCAAAGGTTGTCTGTTGCTCCCAAAGCCACCTTGGTGCATCCATAAATGGAAGTCCCGAGAAATGGGTGCTTCCCCGCTAGAATCTTTACGTCTTTGCGATTCTTGGTGGTTTTTGGGGTTGCCTGACCACAGAAAACACTCACAGATTTTTACAAAAACTTCTGAAGATTGCGAGCCTCCACAGCCTTCAACACACCAATCACAAGCCATGACTGTTCCCAAGCTTTCAACAAAGCAGCTGATCAATGCGTTTGGACAGATTGAAACCAGGAGATCAAACGGCTTGTGTTTACCTTGCTATCAAAGCAAATTAATCTGCAAGGCAATGTTGTATGGGAAGGGAAACCATTCATCATCGTTGCCTCTAGGCCATGATAAATCACTGCTAATCAGTAACATTGCCTACTTGTAATTTGTAATTTAGCTTGTCTAATTGACTCTCAAAAGTGATTCCTTGGGAATTGTCCGCAGTCAAACTACTGAATCACCACGTGATATCAATTTACCAATATCAATATACCACTAGATGATATCAATTTAACCATACTTAGTTACTATAGATACTATTAGATAGATACTCAAACATTGGGTCATCTTAGTTTACTAGATAACATCAGCTCCATCACAAGGTACACTGAAACTACTTCGCAACAGCATCATCGCTCCACTAAGGTCACCAGCCAAGCGCCCACCCTTCGCATCAAGCGGCCTTCTCGTTGTAGACGCACTGCTGCCCCGCAGGTTTCCCCCAGCGGTAGCCCGTGGCTGCATCCACCAAGTGGACTCGCACCAAGGGCGAGGACATCGAGGTCCCCAAGGAGCCTCCGGCGCGGTGTCCAGTGCTGGGATCGAGTTCTGTAGTGGTTAGGTAGGTGGGGTGACTGGTGGGTGAATGGCTGGTGAATGGCTGGTGAATGGTTGGTTAATAGTTGGTGATGTTGGTGAACGGTGGTTGGAGAATTATGGTTGGTGAATGGTCGCTGGTTCATGGTCGGTGAATGGTTGGTTAGTAGTTAGTGAACGATGATATGATGAATACTGATGTTTAATGCGTGATAGTTAATAGTGGTTGATGGCTGGTCAATAGCTGGTTGATAACTGGTGAAGAACAAGGGCCAAACGATAAACAAATGGTAAATTCCTCCCAAGCCGCCAGTAGTTTACCAGCGCTTGAGCATCAAATATTTTCGGGGGTTCTTCCCCAACTTGCGCTCATGTTGAGGAAGTGTGGTACTTGTGGCCTCGCTTAATCAGTTGGCAGTGGGTCAAAACCCCGTACCCCTGGTTCCCTTATCATTAACCATTGTTTTCCCTATAGTTTGTTGGTGATTAACCCCGCATTATTGACGGTTAACTGCTTGACCCATAGCCAGTTGTTATAACCCCATGGTTCCTAAGCCTTGTCATTGGAGGAGATCTCGACCTTGGTCAGCGATACACAACGACTACTAGTGGGGACCCATGGCTACCACTTAGCAGCCTATGATCCGTCACTTAGCTGGTGACCCAGGTCAGTGCTTGCCTATGATATAATCCGTTACAGTAATAATCTGCAAGCACTGACCGGTAATGACCACCCGAGCAATGACCACCCAACCAGAAACCTCATGGCGGCACACGAACCCATGGAGTCGCTCATCTTGAGCCCCACGTCCTAGAATGTCCCTGAAACTAACAACGAGTAACAACTATAGTCGGTTGTTACAATGATATGATCCATGTTCAGTTCACCTCTTACTCCTCTTCTACTATCAATCATTTGCGATCAATCCAATATTTACCAAAGTTAACCACTCTATGAATCGCTTGTGTGTCATGATCAACCATCAATGCAGCACATAAACAATTACCAACCACCAACCAGCTAGACCTTCTCTGACTCCTTCCAAACAGAAACTGGTTAGGCCAATAGCTGATTAATGGTTGGTTCATAGCTGGTGAATAGCTGGTTTATGATGGTCAATAGCTGGAATATGATGGTTAATAGCTGGTTGATGGTCAGTTTCACAGCTGGTTCATGACTCGTTCCACACAGAAACTCTCCTTCCAGCCCACCTTCAACCCTGTGGATGACCAGCCGCAAGGGCAGCAAACCTCACCGTGGAACAACGAGTCGCGACAGCAATGGGGGAGAACCAGTGGAGAACCAACGAGGGAGTTTTTGTAGGAACCACTGGTTCTGCCGAAAAATAATTGACAATGACAATGACCAATAACCTCTGATGGTCGATAGGGGATCCTGTAATCAATAAGAACGGGGAATAAATGAGTCGAACAACGAGGAGGACCAATCGTTGGCTATCCCCTAAGCACTACATATGTCTTCAAGGTGTGAACATGGCAAACTAGATGCAACCCACAAGGAATGACATCCCACAGTGCTTTTGGGATGAGGCTTTCAGGTCTTACATGCTTGCGGTTCACCCATAGGATTCAGAATAAAGGTCAGGTGGGAAATTTCTGCTGACGATTTAAGGATGACTATCCACTGATGATTCATAACCATGGATGAAAGGCTGGCATGGCGTGGTCATAGCCGATTTGAATCCAAGGACTTCTGCAGCATTCATCAGGATTCAGACTTGTCAGGTAGACTTGCCCAGACCAATGTCTGGAAGATCATGTGCATTCTCCTTGCGGTGCATTCCCCTCCTCATTCCCTTCTCGAGTTTGAGGCATGGCTTTTCGGTGCTGTGGGGCACATGTTGGAAAACTCCTGAAACAAACTGCTTGGCAATCGCAACACCAAATATACTTTTCGCAATGCTCTTGAGCATTTGTTTCAAGAGTTTGCTGGACCTTCTGTGGATATGGAGTGCAATTGGCGGTTTCCAAAGATAAACATGTGGTACAGTGCTGGGGTTTTGAAAAAGCACGGAAAATGAGAAACGCATTGAAACTACGATCTGCACATGCTTTCCCCACTGGAACCGGGTCAAAACTGACAAGGAAACTGGCTGATGGTGAAACGCAACAGAAATTCAAGTACGAACGGACAAGAATTGATATGCAATGCTTCTGTGCACCGTGGACCTATAGTAGTTCACCTAAAACTAGATCAACCTAGTGGTTACACCAGTACTCAACCCAGTAGGTGCCCTAGTAGTTCACCTAGTAGGTACCCTAGTAGTTGACCTAGTAGTTAACCCAGTAGTTGACCTAGTAGGTGCCCCAGTAGTTGCCCCAGTACCCCGGCAGAACTGATGGTGACCCAGCGCTGTCCAAGGCACTGGATGGCGCCTCTGGCGCTGGAGCTTCGGGGGGCCTCGAGCTGCCGATGCAGCTGGTGGGTGATGAAAATGCGCTCGGGTTCATCAATCGTGGTGGGTTATAGATGATGATTGGTCAAGATTATAACCAAGATAATGAGTGATAATTGGTTATGATCAACCATGGTGTTGGCCTGTTTTGGGGTTTATCAGTCATGAGTCACGATTGGTTATAGACTCTTCATGGTGGGTTGTAGATGATTCGTGCTTGGTGAATGACAGTGAATGAGTGGTTAATCTTTGGTTCACAGCAGCCAATTATGGATTACAAATTGGTCAACAAGCTAGTGGACAAGGAACATGAGCTCTTTATTATGTATGTTGGTAGCTGAGAACGGTTGAACAATGGTGGCTAGTGGGTTGTTGATGAGCACATATTAGCACGAATTGTGAGAGATGACAACTAAGCTTTTTAACAGTGGTTCATAGACACGTTAATGAAGTTTGGTAGGCCGCACAAAAATCATCAATTGCGGTGCAAAATGAAACCTGATATAATCTGTTGGACAGGTCAGAGTAAAACCTCAATGGTTTGCGAGAATCATGGTCAAGCGTGGTTAGCTGTGTAATCATGTTGCAAACATCTGCTTATTGGTCATCAGTAATTGACCAATGAATAACAATGGTGGGCAATGACTACTACGGTCAATGGTGGGGAAACAAAACTAATCACGAACATCATGGTCAATGATGGCTGATACTTGTGATCCTAGTCATGATCACAGCTAGGAAAGTATGATAATGAAGCCTACCAAGATCTACCAAGCCACAACCATGGGTAGAGCCTTTTTACGGGCCAGAACCAGTACCAAAACCTGTGAATTGACCACCATGAAATTCATATGTTATATCCCACCCGGTCATGCAAAGGATGCAGGAAGGGGCAGTTTTCTGGCCACCCCAAGATCTTGAACAGGGGGGCCCAGGGGGCCAGGGCCCATGTTCCATCCCTAGGAAACCCTCAACTTGTGATCAGGTTGTCGAGACAAAGTTGCTTTTCAACCGCCGGACTGCCTCAAACACCAATGGATTTGCACCACATCAAGATAGCACGAGACATGCAAAGAAGAAGCAATCGCAACGAAATGATTTTGGGGGATCTCCAACAACGAAGCTGGGCCATCCAAGATCACTGATCCCTTGGAAATTCACAAATCCCTGGATGGTTCAAGTGAGGTCTGAGGTTTAATCAAATCCGCTGGATTTTTTTGGGTTTTCGCATCAAGTGAGGATTTAATCCCCTGG
The DNA here is from genome assembly GCA_009767595.1 of Symbiodinium kawagutii. Taxonomy (NCBI): domain Eukaryota; class Dinophyceae; order Suessiales; family Symbiodiniaceae; genus Symbiodinium; species Symbiodinium kawagutii. The sequence continues at coordinate 175,748 of VSDK01000471.1, forward strand.
ATTCTTTGGGTTTTCGCATCATCAGATGCCCAAACCATCCCCTGTCGGACAGGTCACGGCGCGACATCCACGGCCACCGAGCCATAGGCCGGAGGGCTGGGCACGTCAGCGCTGTACATGTCATCGACACAGCGAGGGCGTGGCGCTTCCAACTGGATCAAGGAGGTCCCAGGAAGGGCTGGGTGATGCCGGGTGTAGGGCTGAAGTGGAGAGATTTGACGAGTTGATCAATGGGAGATATCATGAGATATCACTGGTTTCGGAATGTTTCAGATCTTTGAAGTTGGAAGTTGTTGAAGTTGTCTGGCGAATCTATCTCGTCTTGGAGTTGTCGAAACAAGGACATTTTTACAACACCTCAATGCAACACAGATCACCACTTTGATCGAACATTGACCATCTTGGATCAAAGTGGAGCATATCTCCAGGTGAAGCTGTGAGCCAAAAGTTATCCATCCAGGGTTCGACCTTGAGAATGGTCAAATTGAATGGCTGATCAAGTTAATGCGTTTTGTGACTCCACGACATTTGGCGGTGATTCGGCCATTTTTAGTAAATCAACCATATTAGTAGAACATTTCCATAGGTATAGGCACGGATTGCTGATAGATCGACAGAAGTTTCAGAGAATGCACTGGGTTTACATGGCTTTGCAAGTGCTGATAGCCCAGCATTGGTAGAACACATCTGTCTCCAGAACCTGCCATTATCCGGCGTCTTGGACTAACGGGAAAGGAAATCCACGATCCACATGCTCTATCTGGGTGCGTCTCAAGTCATAGAGGACCCCCATAGTCATCCAGTCAACTAACCATTCATGGCTATGGGTCAATATTAATCAACCAATAATGGTAGTTAATAACCAACAAACTATAGGGAAAACTTAATGATGGGGGAACCAGGGGTACGGGGTTTTGACCCACAGCCTCATAGGAATAAACCAACCATTTTTGCGGTTCCCTATTGTGAGAAACAACCACCAAATGTATTCAAATGTCCACCACATTCACGGTGCTCTGTAAACAGGTCTGCCACACCTGCATCTTCACAACAAATCCTTCATTCATCTCTGGAAAAATGAAAAACATTAAGTGCTGTTTTTGCGGCACTGGTCACACAGGGGTGGTTCTTCGCCAAAACCAATGACAACCACAGGTGGGATCGTACCACTGTCCCCTTGTCTCCAAGATTTTTCATCCCCATGAGAGAGGCGAGATCGTAGCTCAGACAGACCTCGGCTGCTGGTTTTTGTTGGAAACTCTCTGAGCGGCTCATGTCGTTCTCGCAAGATGGTCGTCCTGTCCGGCTTATGAGAAGCGAATAGTCAATCATATGCATAACAACTGCTACTACCAGCAAACTAATTGATCATGAACGAACATGGTCCATAAATCATAGCTGCTTCACAAATTGCAAGAATCAACCCTCAATGACTGCAAACAACCATTATGACTCCAAACAATAGAAATCAAGTGGTCAACCAACATTGATCAACCCTCAATCACTGCCAACCATAGATTTTCACCTTTCTCAATGTTCCCTCAAGAACTACTAATGACTGACCATCAGTAAGGCCCAAGATCCCAACTCATTGGTCTGCTGGTGGATCCCGAGTTGTCGATGACCTCAGTCGAGGCATGCTCCAGCTACTGTCACCATTGATTGCATTGGGATCAGCTGGTGGCTAGCCATTGCCAAAGGCATCATTGGAAGCGGTGCTTGACTCGGTATTGCTAGTGGAATCGGTGCTTAACCCCAAAGTTGGTCAAGTCCCCGACCGGCCCTTGATCCACTTCCTGGAGTGACCTCCCTGTTGTCGCAAGTGGAACAAGGCATCCAAGTCTAGCTGAACAAGTTTGCCGCCTTGGAAGGTCAAACTATTTTTGCTAGATCTAATGGACTGCTTTGTTTCCGGTGCTTCTATTTTTGCTGTTTAGCACCAGGGTTTTCTGAGAAGTTCTTACAGAATCAATCATTTCTGGGGCGTCGTGCTTACACCGTTCTAGTTCAGGCAGTTTTGTCTCAGCGAAGTCAACCGGCCACTTTATCTTCAATTCGCTTGTATAGACCATAGTACTCAGCTTATATGAATCAACAGGCGTTGGAGTGAAGGACAAGCGCTCATGAAGTCAAACATATTGACATTCTGCTGCATACATATGTGTATATATATATATAGATGTATTGTATGTATGTTTGTACATTTATATTTAAGCACTTGTTCATAAAGACAACTTACAAACAGTGTAAAAAAAAACATAGACCTAGTGCACTTGCGTACGCAAAAAGAGAAATATGCACATAACCTCCTCATACCTGCATATTAAAAACATATATGATACAAACTCATCTGAGTGCCACAGTTTGCATGCTATGCACACTATCTTTATGAATATCACAAATCACAAAATGATTCATAATCCATAAAGCACCCATTTATGTACATGTAAATCGTCATTTATCTTTTAAAAACTTGTTGGCCCTTGGTTGCATACTCCCACACACAGTGCTGGTTGCTCATAATTTGCGGTTTTTCTGAACAAACTAGGGGATCCCACCAAATCATACATTATAAACCATTTGTAGCAATAAACCGTCCATTTTTTTGAGAGAAACCACCATATTGGTCTTATTGTTGCTTAGTGTCCCCTGTGATTAGCCACTAGTAGTTATTCTTCATCTATGATTAACCATTATCAATCATCCACCAATTGACCACTATTGACCAACCAATAATCTCCTGGCTATCATAATCATTCATAAGTACTATTGTTAATCACCCGCCAATAATCAATAGTAGTTGTTAATCACCCACCAATTGACCACTATTGTTAATACTCCCGCCGTTGGTTCTACCACCACTGCTGGTTGTGGATCTCCAAGGTTGGAACCTCGATGGAACCACAGTCTTTCACCAGCTCGGTGCTTTCCAAATACTCCTGGAGTCCCAGGACGCCGTTGCCAAACCATCCCCTGGTTGCGTGGGTGTACTGGTTGGTGGTTGAACCACCCCATTTGTTAATGAATAGGTTGGTTCATTAACATTACTGGTTGGTTCATTAACAAATGGTGGTTGAAAAATATTAGTCAACCAGCCATTTGTTGATGAATACGTTTGGGAAAATCAAACATGTGAAGCAAACCACCAACCAGTTTATGTTGGTTTTCTGTTTGAAAATGCTGATGGCTTTGACTTTCAAAATAGTTTGCCAATGGATCACGTACGATGCATGATATGTCTTCAGAATCATCGGGGGTAATTTTGCGCGAGCCTGATGGTACTAGTTACCAATGACAAACTTATATATATATATATACATGCAATTTTTACATGGCATAGACACAGAATATAACTTACACACATGACACCCTGCACGTAGACATATAACAATACATCATGATACATCTATCTGTTGATCTATCAGTGTAAACCACATGCCAGAAGTATACATCTACGGAAGTGCATTTTAATCCGTAAACAGATATATTTACTTGAAAATATAATACTTGTCCGTGTGTAATTATCACATGAACGACGTGGGCCATTGGGTTTCGAGCAGCATGGGTGTCTTTGCCAACTGGTGAAACTGGGTGGAAGCGCAAATATGCGAAAATAAAATACCTTGCATGCAAATGAGTGTGTCCATACATGTATCCTCCCCATGGCAGATCATCAACCAATTTGCTCAGGCCGGATCCACGTGCCTTTTTTGACCCCCAAAATTTCACGCAGAGCTGTGTGGTCAGTATCCAGTGGTGAACATCCCATGAATGAACGAAATAGTTGAGCTATTGTGGGATGCGAAGTACAACCCATTTGTTGGTTGGTTGATCTTGACCCGTCCCCAGATGTGAATATGAATCTTTGACTCACTAGTAAGGATAGGAACGATTATGAACTATGAATGTGAATGCTAATAGTGAACTATTTCGCTGCAATCCTGACTTTGCACGCACGCAACATGAAAGCTTTCCCTACTCTCAAATTCCTGCGCAGTGCCGTTGTTTTTCAGTTTCTAAGTTGACAAACCCAAACCCAAAACCGTAAAACCCTAAACCCGAAACCTGAAACAGTAAAACGCTAAACTCTAAAACCTAAAGCCCTAAACTCCTAAACCCTAAAATCCTGAGACACAAATCGCTGCGTACAGCCAGTCCAGTGTTTTGCAACTTTTCCAAACCACGTTAACCTCACACAAGATCCTCCATTGCAGTGCCTCATCATGGGTGTGGGCGAACGTCCGGTTTGCGGACAACAATTTTTCATAGAGAATAAAGGATAGCATCATGGACAATTATCAACATGTATTAACTGTATTAACCCTTATGATTCTAGAACACGCGGTTGTTCATTCATCGTTCAGCTACGTTTAAACATAGTGAGTTTTCCGGGTCCCAGCCCCACCTTTGGGCTTGCCGGTTTCAGGTGTCCTGCAGTTTCACGATGGCCTCCACGGATTTTCGCCAGTTCTTTCCTGTGAACCTCAGCTGAGAGGTTGCGCCCCCAGGTGTGAATACCACGAACCGAAGCACAGGTCTGAGTTGACAAGGAACGACCAAAACGTATCATGTCTGTTTGGATTTTTTGGTGCGACATCTTATCTTGAAGATTAATGGTTTTGCATCACGACCATGAGATTGCTCAGCTTGCAAGATGATGGATTGTTTCTATTGATTGACAATCTACAAGGAGATTGATGCGAGATTGATGACCTTCTGCGTGTGTTCGTTCCCGCAGAAACCAAAGAAAAAAACATGGTCATGGTGACCGAAATTGAACTTTCAGGATTTCCACTGGAGCAGGGGGGGCACTTTTTCGGAGATATTAAAAACAGGTGCGTCATAGTCACAAAATTGATTAAAATATGCTGGGAGCCCACAATGAGGGATGGAGACGAAGTGACTTAAAGGGATCAGTGACTCAAAGATTAAATTATTTTACTATAAGGGCGGAGGACACACTGTATCTAGAAAATGAGAAAGAGTTTCTGTAGCAAAGACCCGCTTCAAATCGCTTCAATAGGGACGATACTCTTTTCACATACACACACACAAACCTCACTGTGTGAAGGGAACAGCTCTGCAGAGGGTGAAACAAATCGGTAGTTTCGGGCCCTACCTTTCCTGGATGATCTAAGAAAACCTGCGCTGCTATACTCTTTTTGCAAAGGGTGGAGGTCAATCAATGTGCAGGTCCAAGCCAACAAGAGCATGCGTACCATCTTCCAACAAACAAAATACCACATGCCAATGTTGGTCGTTGGTTCAATCTTGGGAAGCTTATTGCCATTACCATTCAGTTTCGTGAAGAAAACGGTGTCACATGTTTCTCATGGTAAAGCTTGGAGTTTGGGGAGCATCCGTATTTCGATATATAGAATTTCCTGTGGACAAGATCGTTTGGAGACATAAATTCTCACCCAAATCAACCACATTGTACTGTAGTTATATTTGTTCAGAGCCTCTAGCCGTCAGGATAAACATAAAATTCCAAACACTGATTTATATACAGTACTCGGTACTGTCTTTGACAAGAGATGGTGATAAGAACAAACTACACCTCCCAATCGGATCACTGTCGGCTGAATCACCTTGCCATCTACTTGTATCTACCTTTCATGTATATATTATAAACATTTATACATATACAATACACATACACATATATTATAGAATCATTAACGTATGACCCGGAGGAAACCACCATGGTGATCAACCTGGTTGCCATGGCTAGCAACTCCTTGCCATCGTCGGAGGCTCTTGCCTGGCCACGACCTTGGCTAGAGCAATTCGTGAAAAAACATGTCAAATCCCGTCAACAAATCCGGTTGAATCACTTGTTTGTTCAACGTGTTCAACAAGACTCCGACCATGGATTTCTGTGGACAAACAGGTGTAGAAAAGTGTAAGCTACACCAACTGATCAAACAAAGAACACGCGGATTTTTGTGGATGTTCCATGCTATTCCTCTGCCACTCGCAAATGTTTACTTGGATTGGGATTGTTTCAATTACTTGCTAGTTGGTGGCGTTGCCCCATCCCAAATTCATACATGAGGCAGTCGACAAGTTGCGCCATCATCCGCAGGTAAAAATTGCAAGGTCATCCGCAGTTCAACCAGCAAGCAGCTTTCGGGAATGCGTGTTGAAATCGTTCAACCATAGCTGAAACATGGCTTGCATCCACCACTTGGGTGTTTCTGACAATGGAAACCTCCAAAATCGCTCTTTAAATCAACGATGTTTGGGATTAGAAAAAAAGAAATCACATAACATTTGTGAGTAATAAAACGACCATTTTCGGGGTTCCCTATCTCAAGAAACCATCACCACCACCTGCTGTTACGTGTTGCAGCACCGTGACACACCGCCCCTCCAGTCCCAGGGTTTCGGCGAAGGATTTCTTCCTCCTCTCCGTACCTGGAAGGCCAGCCATGATCCGGCGAAGCAGCGCATGAAGCCATGACTGGATGGTATTGTGCACAGCACTAGGTGGTTGGGGTTCAACAACCCTGACAATTACTGTAGTGGTTATAATGGTTAATAGCTAATAATGTGATCATAAGTTAATAATCAATAACTATCATTAACTAGTTCATCATTATAATATTTAATAATGATCAAAATAATGATCATCATGGCTAATAGTGATCACTACCCAATTGTCTTAAGCACAGTATCTGAATGTATCTGATGTATCTGTGCTGGTGCATGGCGGTATTCACTAACAACATGGACATGACCTGGAATCGATAGTCACAACACTCACTACTCGTGGCACAGGCTGTTCCGTGCTTGATCATGAGCATCCTCTGCTATCTTTCGGGAAGAACACAGCCACTCCATCCCACCACATGTGCAAAAAAACAAATCATCGAGAACAATGAGTTTTCTTCATCACCAGGATCGTTGTGATACAATGTGATAAGTGTCGTCACAACATAGTTGCTGAACCACAAGTTTCTATAACCCAAAAATTCTCCGAGCAATATGCCTTCATCTCTCAGACCCTTCACCTGTCTCGAGTGCTCACAAGGTTGGCTTCCCCACCCCATGAAAGTGGATCGGCTTCAGCCATCTCGCAGACCTTGTTCCCATCGCCATGAAACAACCAGCAATGTCTTGTGAAAACCCACATGTCTGTAATCGTCGATGAGCTTGCTGAGCTGAAAATACTATTGACCAGCAAGAGGGTGCTGTTGAGGGACCCTTCAACCAGTGGTGGAACCGGTAGAACGTTTCCACCAGACGGTCAAGGGCACACGGCCGCGAAACGCAGGTGATAGCCTGCAGCTGCATCTGTGTCGCTCTGGGGAAGCACTGTGAGCATATGAACATGTAGGAACATGACAAAATACGGGGGGTTATTCAAAATAGGGGCACCCCCAACATCTTCCCTTTTTGGGGGGACCTGTTTCGAGAAACACCCAATATGGTGGTTTCTTAGTAGCGGATCTACAAAATGGTTGGTTTATGTAGTACTACGTTACTACGAATGGTGAATAAACTGGATGATTTAGGGGACCCCTGTTTTGAGAAACACCCACTATGTGTCATACTGCGTGTTTCCTGATGCTAATGTGTGGCGCCCTTGACCGACCAAACTGTTCACTGGTTCGATCGTGAATTCCTTCCCGTTTGGAGGTGCTCCCCATTTTTTGGACATGCCGCTATCGATCATGAACCAACCATTGAACTTAACCAACCACTGAACTAAACCAACTATTGCCGGTGATTATCCCCTAGTGGCAACCATGAACCATAGTCAACAATAGAAAATCACATAGTTTCCCCATTTTTCAACCACCCCATGGCTTTTCCTCAAGCACCGGTAACTCCACCTGCATCTCGCAAGCGTTGGACCATCCGTGTGGTGGCCTCAGCCAGCTGGTGATGGTTGGTGCCAGTGACTAGCAAGTGAAACATGGCTGGCTGGTTGGTGGCTTCAACCATATGCGGTGATGCACTTCTATCCACTTCTGACTCTTCATATCCACTTGTGGATATATGGCAGTGGGTCAAAACCCCGTACCCCTGGTTCCCCTACTATTAACCAGGCTGTTTTCCTTATCATTGTTGGGGATTATACCCCATGAAATTGGTTGGTTAATATTGACCCATAGCCATATATGGCTGGTATATCCCCTACTATTGTTACTTATCATCCCCTATCATTAACCATTAACCAGCTAGTTAACCACCAACCAGTCATTCATCATGTAGGTGACACCACGCCACTGCAGCTCCCGCAGGGACACCGAGACGCCAGCAGCGCACCGAGGCGCCTCGAAGTTGCTGGCGGTGTCCGGCACGATGAGATTCACACGCTTCCTACGGCAGCCAAGAGCTCGTCGCTGGTAGCACCGTCGCGGTGTCCCCTACGTTCCTGCGGGGAGCACAAGTGTAACGATCCAATCATGGGGAAAGCTGAAGTTGGAGTACTCAACCTGTGGAAATCCACCAAGTCATGTTGTTTTCAGCAAACCATAGCCGTCTTGGCACGGGACCTAGGAACTCACCCGGGCGTCCTCACGAACAAAATGAGCAACCGCACGGTGCACAAAAGCCCCTTCTCTAGATCTCTGAGCAGGCCACCAATGACCTGCAGGAAGTCTCATCCTGGGGACTCCTTGGCAGGATCTACCGAAGCCATCTTCAGCATGCCATGGGATGATGGCAGCTGCACTTTGCCTGTTATCAACATTCATCAACCATTAACATTAACAGTAATAATCATTGGGTATAACAATGGTTGAATCAATGGTTGACCATTAATGGTATTGTGACATCAGTTATCAATCATTGATTTAACCATTGTTATTAACCTTTGTTATTAACCACTCATTAACCATTCAACCATTGGTTATCTCAACAGCGATATCCTGTTTATTAACCATTGTTCATCTGGTTGGTGGTTATTCACCACCCCTGTGAAACATATGCTCGTCAACCAACCATTTGTTAATGATTATCAGGGAAAATAAGAATGCAAATCAAGCCACCAACCAGTCATCATTAGTTCTCAACCATTGGTTGGTCACCGCTTCATCACAGGGATCGGATGACCATCACCGCTGGTGCGCCTCATGGAGTCTTCCAGCAAGGCGTGCTTCAACTGGCGGTGCCAGGCATGCAGTATGGGATGCCTGGATGTTGAAGGGCTATGGACTGCTATGGGTCAATATTAACCAACCAACTAATGGGGGATTTCCACCAACAATACAAGGGAAAGCAATGGTTAATGGTGGGGAACCAGGGGTACGGGGTTTTGACCCACAGCCTTATCAATCATTGACTGCATGGAGGTGCCTCTTGGCCTATCCAAATCACCACCACATGACCTCTGGACCTCAACAAATCTAAGTTTCAACAGCCGGTTGACGGGTTAACTTAACAGCCACAAGGGGTAGCCCACCAAGGGTACTTCGTCGTAGATAACCCGCAGGGTTGTAAGTACTTCTGCAATCACATCATCAAGTGATTCTACTTAGAACTTACAAAATGCAACATACTGTGAAATCATTTGACTTGTGGCACCCACCCTTTCTGGTCTTCAGATCTTCAGCCAATCCAACCGCACTCCGTGTCGAGAACCTTGTCCATGGGCGGCTTGAAATACTTCTCGAAGTAGTTTGACAGCCTTGAATTCAAATTGACCGAGCAACCCTTCGGCCAATAAAGAGTGACAACTTGCGACTAAAGAGATACGATGTCGCACTAGCTGCCGACCATTTTTGGTAGTTTTTCCCCATTAACATAATCAAACACTGCGTCGTGGTCTTGATCCTCACCATCTCATGATAGAATGCTGACACCTGAAACACTGGGGCCACGCGAGGATAGAGGGATTGACTTTCCTAGCACCCCAAGCCTCAGGGGGAGGTTGTTCATCTGGATGTGTTTCATTATGACATTTGCGATCACTTGTGACAGCTTCCCACTGGATGTTTTCAGATATGACAAAACAATGCCAATCAAATGTGTTGAACTTGGAGGAAACTTTCAGCAGGTCGAGATCAACCGCATTCCAAACAACTGCAAGAAAAGATGTGACTGCGACAAATCAGTAACAACTGATCAACCACACTTCCAAGACGGGGCTGCCATCAGTGGCCACGTTACCAAAGCCAATGCCGTTTTGGAAACCATTTTTCTTATCAGCTTTTCACAAATGATGTACCCTCCTAATTACGAGAACATAAACATGTTTGTGGTATATAAGCCTAACTGTTTACAATTCTATAGCTTACAGTAAATTTCAAAAGGGATTTTATGGTAGCAGATTTAAGTATGTAACTAGTAATGTTTGACATAGTTTCAGCATTTTCATTGGTGTCTGTACCCTGAAGAAGTTTTACGTTGGAAGCCGCAGCCTCACCCTGCTCCACTGGTCAGCGTCCCGCGACCCTGCGAGCCCATGGCTTTGGGCGATCTGCAAGGCCTGACGACAGGGCCAAGCGTGGCAGGTGAGCGGTGCGAGGTTTGCTGCGAGCGGTGCCACATAGGGGGTTCTCAAGATAGGGATAGGCATCCACCAAAAATGGCTGGTTTATGCTGGTTTATGCTGGTTTATTACTAACTAGCGGGAATAAAAATGGCTGGTGTATTACGATAAATGGTCATTTAAAAGATGATTATTGGGTGATCCCATTTTAAGAAACCACCACATCACATACTGCTATGGAACTAGAGGTTGCTTAGCTGGTCTCTGTGTTGGATGCTCTGAAATCTGGCCATGTGGCTTGATGGCACCTGCTATTTCCTCGAAAACAAGCAACAAGTCTAAACGCCGGCGATTTCGTATGATACACCTCGAATTCCCCAGCAGCAAAGCAAACAAGCATTCAGCAAACAGATATGCTTTGACAGCGTGCATGTGAATTTCCGTTTCCCAATCATCATGATATTGACAACAAGGAACTGTATCGGACACACCCGTGCGATGTTTGCGTTTGAACCCTCATGCGCTTATTAAAAAATAGTGTTTGTGGAAGGTGACTAAGGTGACCAACAAACAGCATTTGCGCCAGGAGTTCGAGCATGTTGAAATGAGTGTAAAACAACCATCAACGCTTTTCCGCAGGTTCGCCGTGCATAGGTCAATTTGCACAATGATGCGATGATGCGATGCTACAAATTCCCACACATGGATGCATCTTGGGCTTGTCAATGCTGTTTGCATGTTGGTATCACTGCCTTGCCAAGCATGGAGCAGTTTGGGTAGTGAACAAGGTGTGCAGCATCACGGTGGATAGGTTTCTTCAATCCTTGCTCAAGTCTTCTGCAGCCACCAAGCATAAATTCATGTAGGCTGGTTGTTATCCTTAGTAACCATTATGTTCCCCATTGTAATTGTTTCTGATACCCAGTGTTGTTGGCCAACCAACCATCTCAAATTTTAGGCAAAACAAAGAATGCTTAAAAGACACCAACTAGTTCATGCTGAATCATGTGTAGCCTTCCAAATGGTGGCGTTCTGAAGCAACCCACGGTGGCATCGCCAAGCAGTTGGTGCTTTCTCAAGTCATAGGGGACCCCCCAGCTATCATCAAGGTTATTGGTCATTTGTCATTTGCCATTAGTAGCCATTATATTAGTTTACCTAATGACTAAAATGAGAAATGACTTGATAAACTTGATGATACTCATTAAGTTTATTAGTTTACCTAACCACTATTAATGTAATGGCTGATAATGGCTAATCATTGCTATAATAATGGTTAATAATGCCTAAACATGCTATAAATATCTATTAATCACTGGAGTTATCCCCAGTTCCTTGCTTGCTTCACGCGGTGCGCTTGGCCGTCGATCTCGCGGTGCGCCGGTGCGGTGGCCTTGTGCCATGTCTCACTGACTTGGCGGATGATGCTGCCGTCCATCACCAGAGCTCCAGGTGGAACCTGCAGTGTGCTCCAGGCGCCCAAGGGTGGAGACGTGCCCGAGTGATGGTGATGGTTAACTAATACTTAATGATAATTCCTAATACATGGTTAGAGTAAGTAGTAATTAGTTAATCATAGTAGTGATAATTCCTAAGAAATAGTTAAGTGGTAATTAATTGATCAGAATAAGAATTGATATATCCAATAATTAGTCATGAAACTAGATAATGAACCCCTTAGTGAATATAACTATTGTCAACTATTGTGGGTAATTGAGAATCAATTCACCCACTAGTTAATGAGACTAGTTCAGTGATGGTTGATTAATCATCATAATAGTTAATATATCCAATAAGCATGAAACTAGTCAATGATGGGGAATAGTTACCAACTAATAATGATCAATGATGGTTGATAATGGTAGATCCAGATTGAAAACGAACCACTGGTTGGTGGTTGAGCCACCCCGTCATCAAAAAAAATGCTTGTCAACCAACCAACCATTTGTCAATAGTTACTGGTAAGGGGAAAAATCAAACCACCAACTAGAACATGATGGCTAGCTCGATCTTTGAGCTTCAAGACTTGCCATTGGAAAGGTTTCTGTCACTGCAACTGTTGATGCTTTTGTTCTGATGGATTTCCTTTTTGTTCATGGGACTACAGAAACTTCTCCATGGCCAAGGGAAGCCCGACGCAAGGACCTCACCACTAACGTTCCAATGCGCCACTTTTGGGAAGAGCCTATCCTCCAAATCAACCACTCTCGCGGTTTGTACTTCACTTAGTTTGCACAAACGTCCAGGATCTAAATGTTTTTTTCAGCGCATAAAAATCAAACATCCAGGATCTAACTCCAGTTCTTTGAGCGTTTAAGCTTTTGTGACTGCTGCTATACCCACAACCGCCAAGGGAACAGTGCCGTGCTTCGCAACAATGCCGACAGCGCGGCCGTGCGACAGCTGCCTCCATGTGGGGAAGCAGCGTGGATTTTCCGGCCGCCGAAGGCCCCAGCCTCGGCAAAGCACTGGTATCATTGCACGAGCAATGGCCATTCAAACATCCAACAAAATCCAATAATTATCCAACAAAGGTATTCTTCATGGTCCATACAAAAGATATACCAGGAACTTTGCGGGTTGAACCTTACAGGTTCCCGGCAGTGGGTCATTCCCCACAATAGCAGTGGTATCTTCGCATGTGGTCGGATGGAGCCCCTTAATCTTTCAGACGTTCTGCTTTCAATACTAGTTCTTCTTGCACACATACAAAAGAAATTGGATGGTTTCGTTTCCTTCTTTTGGACGTCAAGTTTGCTCCGGGCCGTCTAGCAACGAAGATTGATCAAATCCAAGAAAAACATCTGCAAGAAAGCACCACCATTTTAGCCTGGCGATGTCACTCTATACCATCTGTCCCCCGCTTGTCCCCTCACCCAAGAGGCCCATGTTGATCAACAGCTGTCGCTCGCAACCCTTGACCCCTTGAAGTATCTTGGCGTCTCGCAGTATGAAGGCTTTGCCTTCGCAAGATGGAGTTGCGCCGCCCATGGCCATTGCTACCTGGTGCACAACGGGACCCAACGCAGGGACAAGCTATGTCTTCACCCAGGATGCACCATGCGTCTATGGAGGCAACCTTGCCATACCTTGCCCACAAAAACATCACCCGGGGGACATGCTCCAGTGCTACCCTACGATCTATGAGGACAATGAACCCAGCATGAACACTTGCACTTCTTCACTTCGGCAATTGAACATTTTACGGGTAGGAAAAGACTTGTCCAGGCAGTCTGTTGTCAGCTCACATGTTCTGACTATGACATTCTTGGCGAAACTCAGTCGCAAGCATTTCGCACAGCAAAAATCCAACAGCCTGAATAGTTGTACCTGTTACAGGTATTCTAAGCATCGGTTTGTTTGCCTACGGGTAGGGCACCCCCGATGAGTACCCTGCCTTGGCTTGGAACGCCGGATCGCCCAGCTCCACCTCACCAAGCTGAGGATTGGAGTAACAGGTTGCCATGGATTACGACTGATATGACAACCACTCGCAATCGTTGGTAAACTTTGCTAAGGACCGGTTGGAGTACCACTGATATCACAACCTACAAGGGCATCGCGTTTCTGAAGTACTCTGTAAGATGTGCCAATGTGGACCAGGAAAGATGCCTTGACACAAGTGGGTGAAAGGCCACAACCGTTGGAGCAGGCTGGACTCCAGAAAGGCAATAGGGCCAGCACATTCACTTGGGAAACACCCACATTGCCTTTACAGTCAAGGCATCACTTGCAGGGAGACAAAACATCACCCCTGAATGCTGCTTGTGCATGCTTGTGCTATATGCTGAATTAAACATATGTCCTCAAGAGTAGAACTTCAAATTTCAGCTCTGCAGTAGCTGAAGAACCAAGGGGACAAGCAGCGTTAAAGAAACTTTTAAAAAACATGGTCGGTGGTTGAACCCCCTGCGAAAAAAATGCTTGTAAACCGACCAATCATTTGTTGACCCTAGGGAGAAAATGTCAATCAAACCACCAACCACTAGTTCTTTAACCATTAATTATCATTAATTTGTTGGTTATCATCCCCTTTGAACCACTAGAATCTTCTGTAAAAGATGTCACTGAAACCACCACCCACCCATGGTACACCCCAGGACCAACATGCAACAACCAACCGCCAGCGTCCCGCGCCTCGATGTCTTGCCTCAGCTGCAAGGCCTGGGGATGTGACGCGAAGCCGGTCCAGCAAGGTCACCAGCTTGTGGTTTACCGTGGCTGGTGGGTGGTTTTATAGGGCTTGTAACCATTGAGCATGGTAAATAATAGGGATAATGTGATAAATAATTGCGGTTATAACTTGTGAACCATTCATCGTGGTAAATAGTAAGGATAGTCAGCAACGAATTGGATGCTTCCATACTAGCAAATTGATATGAACGGTGTGCACGCGGTGAAACGATATGAAAAAGAGGTGTGTAATTTTCACCGAGAATCGTTGTTCCATTCTTGGGGCATTGCTGTACTCTTGATCAGCTACCACACTCCAATCAATGGACACTTGGGACAGCCGAATACCTAGACAGAGTGGAATTCATCGAAGATTCATTGGATACCCAAGAAACCTTTCTGGTATCGTTTATTGCTTGGCGCTTTCGTGGCTTCTACTGGATTTGAGGGTTGCCCCGGCTATGCCACGCAATGTAAACATGGCATCCATCATATGCGCAAGTCAGACACTCATATTTACCTGTTCTCAACCAATGTACAGAATTCATGGAAGCAACTAGGTGAAGGCCATGCGCATCTTGAATTCTTCCCCCCAAACGCTTCTGCTGCCACCTATTTATTTTCGGGGCGTTCCCCATGGTCAAAACCATCACAACAAGAACAGGTACATGATGGATGGCTCCAGAAGTCCCCACATCGCTGAGTTAACCATGATTAACCATTGACATCGTTCAACCGCTCATGATGGTTATCCAATAACCATTGATTATGCAATCAGTGGTCACCAACCAACAATGAATGGTTATTTAGTTAGCGGTTTCAACACCTCTGATAGACTCAACCAACCATCCCGAATAACTATTGGGAACATAAGAACTGTTTAAAAAAACACCAACCAGTAGTTGTTTAATCATGAAATTGTTGGTTGTTATCCCCTATCCACTATTAAAAAATCATGAACTTACAAACAATGATTTGCTTAAACACTATAATGAAGCCCTATTGGTCATTTGACTTGTTGCTAATCCCCGCAAACATATGTCAATCAAACCACCCACCACTTATCATCCTTAGTCCTGGCGAGTTGCCCACGATCGCAACCCACAAGCGCCAAGTGACTCCTTCTGGGCTCAACACGTCCTCCACGGAACGCCTGCAGGTGATTGTAAGCATGGTGAATCTCATCGCTGATGCATCACTTGATGACTCGGAGTTCACCCGTTTCACCCGTTTCACCCGTTTCACCCGTTTCACCCATTTCCATGGCCATATTTTCACCAACGGACCATCGATATTCACAACTAGCATGCCGTCCACGAACTGTGATTCCCCCCTTCAAACATCTCGGAAGGACCACCAGCTAAACCGCTGCCTTTCCCAAGCTGCATGGATTCCCTAGCGGGGTGCTGATGAATTTTCGGAACTTTCCAAGGCCACCCAGTCTCAGACTGAGCTCCCATGCCATGTCATGGACACAGTGCAGGACCATGAGGCGGACGGTTGTGATCAGCAAATTGCACTATCATTGGACGTGCTGTGTTTGGTCAGGCAGTGGTTGGTAGAGTTGTGTATGCACCATCAAATCTCCGAGAATCAAAAAAACAACAATGATGATGTTGTGAATGTTCATATGCCTTTTGACTTTTGACTGCGTCAAGCATCAACGCACACAAAAATAGGAATGTGGTTGAGAAACACTTAGTTTCAGAACTATGCCCTATGCACTTCGCTCATTGTCGGTGGCAAAGCCGGCTAACTGGCAAAAGATTGGCAACTGCCAAGTCACAATTGCTTGTCTTCAAGCGAACTTGCTTGTGAAAGCTGTGGCTTACAGGGTGGAACCAATTTGGGCGTTGGGGCGGCGTCAACTGCAACAAGTGCCTTTCGCAATAAATCTCTTGAGGAGCCCGATCAGGCTGTGGACTGGTGATTTCATGAGACTTCAAGGCCGTGCTCCACCGCCAGTTGCCCATTGCAAGTGGGACCGGATCACCTGAAGTCACAAAAAATTGGTGAAGCGCAAGAGGGGCCCAGCATATATGTTTGATCCGTATCAATACCCCCTACATATTTGATGGTAGATCGCCAACGATTTGTGGTTAGATAGTTAAATTGAGGTTTCTTCATGTGGATCCATTAACTACCACTACTTATGCTGGTGAACAACCGCAATAATAGTGACTGGTAATGGTAAAATGAACTAACCATGAGTTCGTACCGTGGTAGTAAGACACTGGTAATCAATACTGATCTACCACAAATTACCATTACTATGGATCTACCAGTATAACAAGGTTCATATCAATCTGGTTCATATTTAAACGGTTCATATAAATATGGTTCGTATCAAGACGGTTCAATATGACCATGCTTGGAAATCCATAGGAAGATGGTTCATATGGCTGTGGGTCAAAACCCCGTAACCCTGGTTCCCGTATCATTAACCGTTGTTTTCCCGATGATTTGGTTGGTTATTACAAGCCAGTATTAATATGGTTAATATTGATCCATAGCCATATTGCCAAAATGGTTCAATATGATAATATGCACAGAAAGATGGTTCATACAATAATTCCTCAAAAAGACTGTCGCCTGGCTCACTTTTCCACCCAAGCTTACGCATGCCCGCCAGGGTCACACTGACAGCTTGATTAAAAGGTGGAACCACCAGCCGTTAAGAGGAAGAACCATCCAAAAATAGTGGTTTGACCATGTTCAACACACTTCACTCTGTTACTTAACATCTCAGATGACCACTATCAACCCTTGATATTAAACCGTGGACCTCCACTAATGATATAATAATCCATTGACCTTTAAACAAGCATCGACCATGAATAAACTTAATAAACAAGCAAAAACACATCAATCTCCATCTAAGCAACCATCAGTTCACCATGACGAGGCCAAATCACCCCCAGGGTCCACCATCAATCAGGTCACCCATCAGACGTGGCGCTGCTCGCAGCGCTGCTCGCAGCAATCCTTTTCTTCCGCCGTGGCGCTACAGCTCGCTCCGATCTGCCAGCTCCAACCTGAATTCGATTCGCGCGCCAAGTGGTAGCCACGAGGTGGGTCAAATCCACGGTGGTTCACGTTTTTCATGGTAAATCATGGTGGGTGTACCACAGTTGGGGCTGGCTAATGATGAACCAAGTGGTTAATGGTTGGTTAATGCTTGGGCAGTGGTTTGGTGATGGTTCATGGTGAAGCATAGTCCCGCTAATCCTGAATGCTGATGATTCATTGTGATGGTGTTAACTCATGGTCCTCATGGTTGATCATGGTGAATCCAATGCTTGACTCATGGCAAATCATGGTTAAGTCATCCTCTCTCCCATTCGCTCAAATACGTTGGGAACTCAACTTCATACGTATGAATCGGTTTGCCAGGGCTACCCAGCAGCTTTCCAGGCCCTGTAAAAAACCCAACACTGCAGAATGAAGGTGACATAAAATTGCCCCCGAGGTATCTCGGTAGTGGAGCAAGGTACGTTTAATTGTGCGAATCTGCAACTGAACAAAATCCAGTTCCTCGACTGATAGATCCATATCAACCAACAAAAATGTGGGTTCCTGGGTTCGCCATTCCTTGGGCTTTCTCTTGGTTGTGTAGATGTTCTTGTTTGTTCAAAGTTCAAGTTGTCGTTGTACAGTTGGAACATGTTGGATTACAACCAATTCCCACTCTAAATTTCACTCCCACTCTTGGAAATGAGTACCTTTCGGGCACTGGGGTGGTACAAAATGATCTATCCGACCCCCGACGGTTGCAATCTTGTAGTGGAAATGGGTGTGAGGATATTGACCGGCCATTAAGATTGCGAATCTTGATGGCAAACCAGCTCTAAAGACCCTTACAAATGCTGTTGACAGCTGTTCATTCCATGGCCAATCATCACCAAGCCAAATATTCCAATCAGAGTTATTGGCCAACCTGTTCATAAGGGGGTCTGCGATAAGTGTAAGGCACCGACCCCTATGTTCCATGGGTCGTTTGTATAGAAACTGCCATGTGTACACGTGGGAAATCACATTTTGAGTGCCAACAGGCCCGCGGGTTGCAGGGGGTCTGAGTTGTTCACAAGCGTTCGACGAAATCGCTTTTCTCAGTGCCTTGGAAGAGCGGCAAAGCGCTGGAGAGCCTCCCCTGAACCACTCAGTGGTGGTGGAACCAACCCCCATGAGAGATATTGGTCAACCAACTAACCATTTGCTGTAATACAACGGAAATTAAAACATGTCTGAAACCACGGAACCACTACTGAATGTGTCAGAGATCTTGAAAAACAACTCAAATCAGCTTTTTTGAAGGCTAAAAACCATGTTGAGAAACACCTCCGAACAGAACAACTGCTTTTGGTCTTGGTCTGTCACCAAACCTGGTCAAACTCCACGATTTTTGTCACCTGGCAGTGGGTCAGTTCACCCCGTACCCCTGGTTCCCCTATCATTAGCCATTGTTTTCCCTTCAGTTTTGTTGGTGAACTGATCCCCCAATATTTAGTTGATGAATTTTGACCCATAGCCATATAGTTGGTATATATCCCCTATAATTGTTTATTATCATCCCCTATCATCGACCATTAGCCAGCCTCCGTGATGGCAAAACATCACACCTTCGGTGAGAAACGGAATTGATCCGCACCGCACATCTCGCGGCCTCACGGCATCCATCTGCCAAGGTGCACGCAGCTCCCAGGTCCGTCAGCAAGGACCGCAAGGCTGACACCTGGGCAGCGCTGTGGCCCTCGGTGATGCTTTGGATCGCTTGGGGATGTGCCAAGCTGCTCAGCCATGGCAACCAACGCGCACCAAAAGTGATCGTTTTACGAATGGAAACCATTGGTTTTTTGGGCTACTATGGCTTGGCACCCATGTGTTATGTGAGATTACGAAAGCATCTGACTTCATTTTTTGTTTTGATCTTTGAATCTTAGACTCCTGTAATGTTGGTTTCTGATTAGTATCTACCTGTTGGTTTCATCTATTTTCACTACTATTTAGGGGGGGTTACACTAATCAGAAACCAACATTACAAACAAGATCTGAGATGTACAGCTGTGGTCCCCTCCAAAGCTTTCGAATCGAAGGAAGGATGACGCTCTGCGGGTGGACCTGCCAGTGGTGCGCTCTGCCACTGGAGCAATGGCGCTACACCGTTAAGGAGGGACGCGGCACCACTGAAAAGAATCTCCCCAAGGCCTGCTAGTCGTGAAAAAATGTCTAGAAACATGTCTAATAGCGGCCTGTACTCATAAATGTGCCCCTTGGCGGAAGAAATCTGACCGAACTTGAGCAAGCCAGAATCCTGATGAATATAACAATTGCTTAGTCCATCTACAGTGCCCTTGTTGAGTGTCCCTGATACTTTTCCCGGATGCAAGTTTGCACTGTGAACCTTTACCACCGGTGTCATCCCCTTTTATTGGATGGGCACAATTTCCCAACGGCTGCATTTGGTAGTCCAGACCAATCAACCAAACGACCAAACCCAAATGTTTTGTTGACACGGTAGGTTTGACATTTCAAGATCTGCTACCAGTCTACCAACCATCAGAACTCATTGTGGTCCGTGATAGTCAAGTGGTGATGGATAATAGACCATGGTCAGTCAAACTGATTTTTGAATATCAAAGATCATTTTTGTCTAGTTCACCATCCCACATAGTTGCAAAGCATCAGCCATTTTGCACCGATTGTAAACATTTACAAGCAATCATTCGCCACTATTCACTACTATTTCCGATAATGAACAACGCAACCACAGGTCACAACTCTTCACAATCACCAATAATCAATGACTACAAATACCTTCGTTAAGCAGTATCTCCCATTCATAGCAATGATTACAGGATCAACCGTCATTCACTTTCACACCATGAAAATCAACCGAGTGAGCCATTACTGACAGTGACATCACTTGGCACAATTCAACAGGCACGATGAACCATTCCTTACCATTGGCTATTCCTTGCCGATATGTACTTACAGTGATTAAACACCGCGATTCACCACTATTTCAATCTTGGTTTACTGTACCAAAATTCAAACATTACTGATCATGATGCATCATCGTCAACCATGGATACCCTCTATGGACCACTATTGTTTAACATTGATGATGATTACTTCTTATTGCATTCTTGGTCTAATTCTGAGTGACACAATCTAGGTGACCCACGATTGTCAGTTTTTGCTGATGAAATGGTGAGGTAACAATTATGATACAACCATCAATGAACCCTGTGACCAACAACATACACCATTGTGCACCATCAACCACGATCATGAAACATCATCATACACCACCATTGAGCGACCCTCATTCAACCACTCTTGCAAGGTGACCCCCTAGTTCTAAGTTGGTTAAACCGTTTGACTATCTACCACCACTGGTAGTTGCCCGAATTCCAAAACAATTTATAATCATCACTATTCACCATTACCTTATGAGAAACATGAATGATTTACAGCAAGATGAGTAACCATAGTCAGCCAGAGTCAGCCATAGCTGGCCTGTAAACCAACCCCCTTAGCCTTAGTAGCTGGCACTGGTCCGGCTTGTTACGATCCGTTTTCGCAACCGTGGCACCGCTCCTGTGCAGCCCTGCGACCGGTTTGCTGGCCAAAGCTTGACCCGAGCTTCGGATCGCCTGTCGTTTTTCAGCGGCAAATGAATATTTTTCTTCGTTGAGTGGTGCTTTAGAAGATGGTTTGGTGATTGTTGTAGTGATGCAGTGGTTAGTGGTTACTTAATGATGGTTAGTGATGGTTGAAAGTGGTTACTACGAAAACAAATGTTGGTAAGTGGTTAGTGATTGCTAATTGGTTTTGAATATATTGCTGAATTGATGATTAGTGATGCTTCATATTGGTTCTTTGATGTTCATGACGGTTCACTCTGCTTATTGATGCTCATATACATCATGCTGAATGATGACATTATTGTTGCTCATCCTGTTTTGTTCACTGGAATGTTTTGTGTTTTTTGGTAGGATGTAAATACTCCAAAGCATCTAGATTCGGGCACATCTCATGAAGCATTCTTGGATCTGCTCTTGCCTTTAACAAATGACTCTGAGCTTCTCGCCGGTTCCGAGAGCATATCATAGCAACAAATGGAAGTGACATCACCAAACAAAAACTACAAGAAACACATATCGATCCACCTACCAGGCAAGCCACCATCTTGAGGAAGGGATTGAATATGGGAACCATTGGATACAGCTGACGCACTGGGACCAGGCCTACGGAGCCCCCATTTTGGCCCGTGGGTCGTGGCACTAATCGCCATAAACCATCAATTTTCCGGGCCTGCAATCCACCAATCTTTTGAGGGAGCGCAGTGAGGGTGCTGTTTGGTCATGATACGTTGAGCTGAGATCACTCCGATTGTACTAATCCCCGCACTATTTGGCGGCGAACCGAATGCTTCGCAGCACTTCTGAGAGGTCATGGGGCGAATCCATTGCATCTAACATCATGATCACTAAAAACAAGAAACTCCAGAAACATCATGGATCATTAAATGTTTTGCTTCAACATGGGTTAACCTGGTCATTCAAACCCATTGTTGTTTTAACCTGGTCAATTCAAAGCCCGGTTTAATGATTGCTCGTCATGGGTTCACCTGTACAATTTGGGCCCGCAACATCTATCAGACTCGCAACAAGTTTGTCAACCATTCGCCATGACGACAGAAATACCCTGACAGTCACTAACAAAAGATTCACCATTGAAGTTAGGAAGGAACGTATTTTTGGGAGACAGGTAGGATTGACCAACTGGGGGGATGAATTCATCCGGCATTTACATTGCTGATCTTAAGACAACAAGTACATCAGACGTTCGCACATGCGTCAACAACCCAGGACTAGATGGTAAGCACTAGCAACCATCAACCACCAATCAATAATTGGTGAATATTTCAAACTAATATCAACCATTTTATCCTCCAAGAGGTAAACATGAAGTAATAGTGATGAGCATTGAATAATCATCAATCATCTGTGACTTACCATTTTTTCAAGTGAACGTTAATGCATCATTGATGGAGTAATAAAAGCCATGAATTCACCGACAACGATTCATCACGATTCACAAGCCCTAGACCATGAGTGATCCTGAACCATCGACGCGCAACGCCTGAAGGGCAGCATGCTTGGCATCAGAACCTGGCAGGCCGGTCATGTATGATGGCTGATGTTTACCAACCAAAAGTAATGGTGCATCGCTGCTCATTAATAAATCATGGAGGTTAGTCATTTATCATAGTTAAATAATCATGCTCATTGGTGATAATATGCTTAATATTGTTGATAGTAGTGGTTCATCACTGCTCATGTCATGGTGCTTCATATTGGTTCATCATCACTTCATGATCGAATAAAGGAAGCAACTAACTTCGGCCTTGCGGCTGTAACTCTAATCATGATCGCCGTGGCGAAATCGGTGATGGGAGTGGTCAGTTGTTGGTGAAAAGTGGCCTTGCAGTGTCATGATCTCCATTGCCACGGAATATGGTTCAGAACGTGAGACTTATTGGCTTCCATCGGGAACAAATCATCATGGATCTCCCACTCTTACGGCATCAACCACTCATCAACCATTGCAACATTAACCATGGTTAACCACTATTTGCAATGAAATGAACAAGAAATCAAACCAAGAACTGATTGACGCAAATTTCATCAAATTCAAAACT
The DNA here is from genome assembly GCA_009767595.1 of Symbiodinium kawagutii. Classification (NCBI taxonomy): domain Eukaryota; class Dinophyceae; order Suessiales; family Symbiodiniaceae; genus Symbiodinium; species Symbiodinium kawagutii. Next base: position 199,072 of record VSDK01000471.1, read on the forward strand.
AATACCTGTGCTGAGTCCAGTTCTCTTGGCAGGGCCCCTTGTCAAGTCTTGATGATGTGGCCACAAATTATTTTCAATGCTTGCTATGTGCTGAACCCAGGAATGATGAAAACTGTACAATTCTTATCCGGAGATCAAATACGAACAAACGACACATTGCATCATGTTTTGTGGCCAAAAAACAATGATTGAATTGATCTTCAGCTGTATCCTCAGCCTGGCAGTCCGACAATGCGTTTCTGCTGGCCTTCTGAAATGGGTGTGCGCCAAAATAGGGTAACCAACAGCCCACCAATAAATAATCATTTTGATTTTTGATTAATTACTAGGAAACCATTGGCTTTGGGGATGCCATTAATTTGGCACATAGCCAAATTCCAAGAAACTTCAGCCCAAGGATGACCACAGCGCCCCCGCACCTTTGTTGCTGCCTTTGCCTCCCACGGGTGCGCTGCTCCGTCTTGGCGCTGGTACAGCTGCAGCAGGGCCAGCTGCACCGCTGGGGCCTTTGGCGGTGGATGTTTTGATTTGGTCTGAAACCTATCAAAACATGCTATTTGATGCAGTTTGCTGGGCTTAATTTGGGTTTAACATGGCTTAAACCTCTGGACTCTGATCTGTCTTTGAATTTTACAAAATTAAAGCCCCTGATTTGTCTATCTTATTTTTACCATAAATGATCTGATCACCTTTGATACTTTTTCATAATGTTTTTTTTACCTTGACTTTGGGGGTGGTCCAGTCCCATCAAGAAAACTCAGCCATCCTCTGCCCCTCATGTCTGGGGCACGGTGAATTTTGATGCCAGAACATGTTGCCTGGCAAACTACGTTGAGAACCCCCAGAATCGCAAATCAAGAGCTGATGAATGCGCTACCTTCATACTTCCGCCATCTTCCGCCTCTATTGTTAGTCGATTGCATATCCATGATTCATTGGTGAGCGCTCTTCAATGTGCTCTTGGCTATTGGTCGTTTGATGTTTGGTGATTTGTGTCATTGGTTATTCATGGGTTGCATTCATCAAGCATTGCCTTCAGGCGCCAGCAATGCGTGTATACGTTCGTCAGGGGTCTGCTTGATCACACTCCCCTTCTCAATCGCGCAGATCCTTCAGCTTTTCGACATGCTATATCAAATTATGTGAGTATGATTTTTCTCAACGGTACTTTGCCCGTTGGGATTGGCCACGCCGCACACTGCGGCACGGCTGGCAAACTCAACAGCCTGCGCTTGAGGCCGTGCTCACCAATCAGGTTGCCACTTGAAACTGATCTCGATGGCATCCCCTGACTGCTCACGCAAATACTTGCAATCATATTGGGCAAAGCTCTTCACTTGCCAAAGCTGGTAGAAACCACAGAGACCGGAGCCACTGCTGTACTGACCCCAGTACCATTCAAGCCGCTTCCCGGGCTCCAGCTTCCTTGCCGCTTCTCCATTCCAGGCGGTCGACGTGTTGTCAGGCCTGAATAAGCGGAGTTCGGCCATGTATCCGACATCATCATTCCACTTGTTCGCCGAGTACAACAATGAGATCCCACAACGGGCGCCAACCGAGATCTTCTTCCCTTTCTTTCCTCCTGTCGACTCTTTGGGCAGCTTGAAAGTGGTGGTGTCGGATTCGAAGACCAGCTGATCCAACCATTTTCCGCTTGAAACCTGAATGGTTTTCAGCTTGCCATCTTTCACCTCTTTGTTCGGGGTCCAAGAGCGAAGGACTAATGGCCACTTTTCATGGCAGTTGAGAGTATCAAACTTCTTGGCCTCGGGCGCCCATCGTCCGTAGAAGTTGGTTGACCAAGCAGAGAAGGGCCCAAGGACGATCTCAGCTGGCATGTGTTGTGGTCTCACGGTGCTCTTCTCATTCCCAGGGATCAGGCGGTGCAGGGCGGCATATGGCCGCAGCATAGGAATCTTTTCCTTGACCTGCACGGACCGCCACTGTCTCTCTTTCATGGTCCTCAAAAGGGCTCGCTCTGGTTCATCGGGATAATAACCTTTATATGTGAGGAAACTCCACAAGTTGTCATCCTTTCCATCTCTCCCTTCGTCGGTGAACCAGAAGTCATTGTGACGCCAATCCACTTGTTTTTCCTGCCATCTCTCTGACTTTGCACCGATCAAAGGGCGACGCCAGTCGTCCCATGACTGCAGGAAACCTAGCATCTCCTTGTCCACTGTGTCGTAGACCACTTGCATCGTAGCGGGGGACACAACTGCCCAAGACGGGCGATATCCCCATTGCTCCTCAAGATATTGGGCCAACTTGATGTTTTCACCATAAGTCGACATCTCGAAGTTGGCGCACAAGAGAAAAAGCGGAAGCAAACGGCCGTAATTGTCTCCTACGACTTTCTTCTTGGTGACGAGATAATTCATGCACCTTTGGCCTTCTTTTGCAGCCTCTTCCAATTCCCTATAGCGGTCATGGGCATAAACTTTGTTGATGGGTAAGCCGGCCGAAGCATTCTCCTTCATTGCCTTGCTTCTGCTCTCATACTTGATCAGTGTCTGGTTTCCTGTTTTGAGAAGCGCAAAAACGTTACTTTGGACCAGATCGAAGATTTTCTTATCGACGTACTTCTTCGTCCACTCCTGAAAGGCGAGCGATTCATTTCCGAAGACAGCAAGCAACTTGAAACACAAGCAAAGGATTCATGTCCGAATGCATAGATGCACTCGTTTTCAAACAAACAGCAATCGTGAAAACCCGTTGAAACGGTAAGTTACATGGCTATGGGCCTTTACTAGTCAGCTGGTTACTTGGCTTGTTGGTGAAGTGATTAGTCAGATAATGAGTTTCTTACTAAGCTTGTTCGTGGGGTAGTCGGTGAATCAGATGAAAAGTCAGTGAGTCCTCTACCAAAAGAGCCACTTTGTTAGGTGGAAAGTTAGGCTTAACTAGTTGCAGAGTTAATCAGTTGGTCAATCAGTTTGCTAGCTAGTTGTTAATGGATATACATAGATGGATAGATAAATAGATTCATATAATTAGATAAATGTATACATACATAGATGGATGCATAGATGGATGGAAGGACAGATGGATGGATGGATGGATGGATGGATGGATGGATGGATGGATAGATAGATAGATAGATAGATAGATACGCAGATAGATAGATACATATGTATATATATTTAGATAGATAGACAGATAGATAGATAGATAGATAGATAGACAGATAGATAGATAGATAGATAGATAGATAGACAGATAGATAGATAGATAGATGCAGAAATAGAGCCGCTCGCCGGCTTGATTGCTGGCTGACCCAGAAAGTGATGAACTGATGCGAGGAGATCAAAATCTTTCCCAGCACACCCCATCACTTCTGGCAGAACGTCGTGGCAGCCAGGAGGTTGTCTCACAAGTCGGTGATCGTTGTGCAGGTTTCACGTCCCCGTGCCCAAGCAAGAAAGAAGAAATTATCTTAATTTACATTGGCCACAAAAGGAAACCAGATGAAACCAGCACATATGGAGCCGGCATATCCCAAAGAGAAGCCCCTTAAGCAGCTCCAGGAAACGACATAAAACCAGAAGAGAAGGACGCCAGAAAAATCACGAAACCGCAGAACACGTCAGCAGGA
>VSDK01000471.1:221337-293837 GCA_009767595.1 Symbiodinium kawagutii
CGGCATTCCGAGTTGGCCTAAGCAGCAAAGAACCTCTTGGCTGGTCCCCCTCAAGGTTGGATAGTGGCACTGTCACACGGATGTCCTTAGGCATTTTTCCTTTGCTCATTATGGCCAGCATCCTCGGACAGGCATTCTGAGATTCCGGCAGTCTTGATACATGTCTTATTTGTTTGACAAAAACGCCACTGCTAAAATGGCAAACTCGGCTAAGCGGCGGAGAGGCCGTGCAGCTCCGTGGACAAGTCGAATTCAAAGCGGAGAGCCTGTGCTTCATACAGCGGCATGTCCGGAAGAGAGGGAGTGCCTGGGAAGCATTGGCTCCAAATGCTCCAACATGTCAAAATCTGGTTTTGCGCGACTAGAAATTAGGTTTTCAAATTACAGCCAAACATGTTCAAAGGTATGCAAAAATTGCCTGTACTCAGACTCACCGGCTCACAGACCGGTGATGGAGAACTCTCCCGATGCTGTTGTCCATCAATAAGATTTGAAGCGATGCCTGTATCCATAATTGAAAATGGGCAAAGCTGTTGCAGCCAAGGCACCTACTGTGAAGACAAAGGTTCCGTCAGACTCCGCTGTGATGTTGGTTGTTGGGGGCTCCAAGGTCAGTCGGACGTTTGACAGGGTTTGGCGGCAGGGAGAGCAATATCCGCCATCACTGCTCCAACCAGCAAGACACGCCTGGCATCCTGATATCGGTCCATTACTTCCATCACTAATATACCATTCTTTTCCAGCTGGGCAGAACACGGTCCTGCAGTGCCTCAAGAATTTGACCTGCGGCATATAATACGTCCCACCGTGGATCGCTAGGCCAAAGGGAGTGATCGCTGCTGCACCTCGATCTTGATAGTAGTCCTCAAACACCTCCACGTCCACACTACCCCACAGAGCCAGCGGGGTCACTCTTCTCCACAGAGCGCTCTCGCTGACCTGCAGTTCCCACGGGGTTGTGTCTGGGCAACCGCCCGGACTCCAACAGCCATTGTAAGGTCCAGTTTGACCCAATAAAAACACAGAGCCCCCAGCCGCACCCGCAATGATGTCATAAGCACTGGTTGGCTGCGAACCCTGCGTGTCTATCTCTTTCCAGGTCTCCGTTTCGAGCCAAAACCGCCAAGTGTCAACCAGAAGATCGCTTCCATTCCAACCTCCGTACATGATCCTCGGATCACCCGCAGTTTTGAATCCATTAAAAAAAAACGGTAGAACAAAGGTGACGCAGAAACGTTTTATGCCACGCCTAAAACATTGCTGAAGAAATCTGTGAAGAATCATGGAACCATCTTCCATCCCGACTGCTACATGCTCTGTTCGAGCCCCAGGACCGCTAGAAGGTAGGATCTCCCTCCACTCACCAGTGGTTTGGCTAGACAGCTCCAGCACCCAAAGGTCATCGAGAATGCGATCCTCAGATGTCATACACAATGAGAACCTCAATGAACGATTTGCGACTGAGTCCAAATGGCACAAATGTTCAAGGATCCATCTTCCCGTTTGTAAAGGTCAAATCTTTGAAAAGTTCGTATCTTACATCAGGGACCCAAACGCATACAGGATGCCAAGATGCAATCCAAAACCCGCCAACAAGAAAACATCTGAACGAAAAGCTCAAGCTTCGCCATCAGTACCACCAAAAATCAGCATCGAACCCAATGCTGTGACAATGGCGCTGTGGCCTGGGGGTACAGCTTGGGGGTACAGCTGGACGAATTCAGAGGGGCTGCTGGTTCTACAAGAGGTCCAGCTGGGATATTCACCTTCCCATTTTGATTGTTCATGGCTGTGATTATCTATAGCCGCATCTTGGTCCACATTAGCTTCACATTTGATCCTCTATGAAATAGCCCCAGGGGCTCCTCTACACAATCCGCTCTGGAAAGTTTATCAAGTTCTTGAATGAGATAGTGGCGTTCATATGGGGGTTCTAGATAGTTCTAGAGCCAGCCCGTGAAAAAGTTTAATTTTGGAAGATTACCATGGGGTGTGCTGCGTCACAAGCAGCCTGCACGAGGACTTGGGTGGATCTGCGTGATGATTTGGTGCCAAAGTCCCGGTGTCATCGGGCAACTTGCGGAATCGTACGAGCCGGTCAGCTCTAACCGCCATGCATCGTTCCTCATTTGGGGGGCAAAATGGAGATCTGATATGGTGGCTTCTTAAGTCATAGGGGACCCCCCGACCCCCCAGTTATCATCATTTATTAACTTCAAGATTTATAGTAATAAACTTTAATGGGCCAACCATAACTTGGGGGGTCCTTATTTTGAGAAACACCCATACGAATCCTGGCTCCCCTACCCCAGTGTTCACAAACCGACGAGGGGACTTCCGAAAATGGCAACATTGGGTACCGACCAATGGACCCATGGTCACAAAATCACCATTGAAACGCGTTCCAGGTACATGTATGTGAAGGTTGAATTCTCTTCGCTGTAGTTGAGGCCACCAAAGATGAGCATGGACCCCTCCAACGCCACAGCCGTGTGGTCATATCGGAAGCTGGGGCGGGGCTCTGCTGTATCGATCAGGGAATTTGTGGTGCTCTGGATCTCTTGGCCGCTCTCGAGTTCGCTGCCAAACTCGTACAGCATCAGCCCATCCAATGCAACTTTTGAACCAGCAAACACACTCTGATCACTACCACCAAACAGGATCAAGCCCACGTTGGGTATGTAAACCATTGAGTGACGAAATGTGTACATCCAACTCGAATAGTTGAGCCCCGACTCACAATAGCACGACAAGCAATGGGCTCCATACTCAGGAGAACCATAAGAGTAGGCGATGTGCGCAGCAGGCGTGGAAGATGCAAGCCCCATCCCCATCACGATCCCAAGAAGCTGGGCCATCCATGGTGCAGCCATGGAGTTAGAGAAAGTGCTGAGCTGAGTCACCTCTCGGCCCTTGAGTTGCTGAAAACTTGAGGCATTCCAAGGGCGGTGATGGTGGATTGGTGCTTCATCAAGTGTCCAAAAGCCAGCAACTATGAACCTTTATTGGCTACTGCCAACTTATCAGCACTTCAACTTTCAACCATATTTTGTGATGATACTGCTTGACCTGGTGGTTACAACGTTGGTTACCAATGATTCGTTGCTGACGTTGCTGACGTGCCATTGGTTGCAACCTTTGTTCGCCAACATGTCTGGCTGCGACTGTGGATTGAACCGAGCTCAAGGAGCACTCCTGTGCCTCGCTGGGTCCCAAGCGCCAGCTTTGCCACCTGACTGCATGGCCAGTAAAAGCGCATGATTTGTAGTGTTTAAAAACTGTTCGTGAATAGTTGGCCGGTCCATGGTTAGTAATAACGAATCATTAGCAATAGATTAATGTTTGATGATGGTCAATGATGGTTTAACTGGCTTGGAACTATACAAGTGGTGAAAAATGCCGTGCAATGCCACAGGTGAATTACTATTAAACAAATGACATGGAACAAAGTCATCGGTTCTCCTTGGCTACACATCCACCGTACCAAATCCAGGGGACATCTAAAAGGCGTGTTTGTATGTTCTAAATATTATCCTACATTGATTTGTATCAACTACTAATAGAAAATCCTCATTAATTAATCAATCACCATCAATCCTGTGGTTCATCAATATGGATCTCCCAGTACTGAACATCCATCGAAAACATGGAGGCCTGTGACCAGGAATTTCCCTTTGCCAGTTGAAATCCCATAATTCTTGACTAGCTAACTCACTTCTAGGGCGCAGGTCAGGCTTTCCATGACATCTTTAATACGTCACACAGGCTCCTGATGAGATGGTGCCAACATAGCTTCTGGCAAGGAAAAATCTGCTGCTGATTCAGCTGCATGTTAATTGCCACAAATTAGACAAAACTGTGGAGCGCTGACCTTATTGTACAACTCCCGGGCACAAGGAATGATAACGGATTAAAACTGCAAGGAGCCACATATAAAATTGCCCTGACAACTATAATTTGATTTCTCCAAATGAAACATATCAGGAAGGATTCATTGCTGGAAGGGACAAATCGTAAACCCGATTCCAGACGTAGATGGAATGGTCGAATCATAGGACTCACCATGGAAAATGATAGGCTCCCCTTTGGGGATACTTCGTCGAGCCTCAAAATCATTGGTCTCTTGAAGCTATTCAGGGCCTCTACGGACACACTTGGGAGACACACAGGGGGAAGCTTCCTCTGTTGGCCAGGTCTACGTGGCGATGTGAAGCACCAGCGATTCTGTTGGCTCGAGCCATGCTTCAGAGTGGTGAATGATGACCAATCAACAGAAGCATGGCTCTCAACAGAATCGCCATGAGTTATAGCCAATTCTGCTACACTGCTACACTTCCTGGAAATTCACAAAGACTCTCCCAAACAGGGGTTAGAAGATCAGTCTCCCATCGGGATATCCTTCTGGTCGGGTCTACGATCGTTTCCGGGAGGCTATTAATATTGTCGGGGCTGGCTTACCTTGGTTCAACCAAATAGTCGTTTCTTCGAATGTGGGTACCCCCCCAGATTGGTTTAGTAGTCACATGACTAATGACTAGGATCATAGCTGGGGTGCCCCCATTTTGATAAACACCCAAAACTTAAACTGCCAATGGTTGGCCCCCATCCTTCATCAATCTTCATCATGGATGCCCAATCCTAAACACCTCCAGAGTAGCATCTAGCACCAGCGCTACGACTCCATCCAGGTGATCCCACCCCTTTCCCAGGAGTTGGACAAATGTTTTTGTGAGATGATGATGGTTTACCCTCCAAGAAACTAACACAGACCCTGCCAGAAGGACATACCAAAGCAAAACTGATCTTCAAACCCCATTTTGGGAGGGTCTATGTTAATTTCCAGGAGTTTATCCATAGCCATGGTGGTACCAGCTAACCAGTCAATAATAAGCATCATTAATCGGGTAATCCAACCAACTATAGGGGTACAGCATTTTTGGACAAACTCGTAATGGCATTATTTTGTTGGAAAGGATTCCTGGTACTGTAACACAGGAATCAAGTTGGACACCAGAATCTTGGCATCTCAAGGTGGCATCTTGCTGGTGAGCCAGGAGCCACAAGCTGGAAAATCGGAGTACTCCACCAACCGGCCTGAAGTTTCCTTGGTTCTTTTCTCATCAACCATTATTTTTGGTGAGTTGCTTAGGAGATTGGTACACATCATGAATGACTATCGTCATCACCATCACCATCACCATCATCGTTGTCGTCGTCGTCGTCGTCAACCATCAACTACTCACAACCATTCACCACCAGGAAAACCATCCTCAACCAGCACCTTCACCATCATCATCAACCATCACCATTGTATTCCCTACGGCTGGACAACCCCCCAAGCTGACCATCTAACCACGTCATCAGCATCACCAGCTTCACCGCTGTGACAGCACCGAGAGCCACACTCCTCCCGCATGGCCACTGGATCAGGAGCTTTGCAAAAGCCGCTGGGCACTTGTTGATTGGGTTGGGTTGGGTGGTCAGTTGATAAGCTGTAACAAATGGGAGTTTTTCAAAACAGGGAACCAAAAAGTTATGGTTAGTTTATTACCCATAAATGACTCGACTATAGAATCAACTGGATGATAAGTGGGGGTCCCCCTATGACTTGAGAAACATCCAAATGGCAGATATAACTGAACCACTAGGGATATATTCAGTCTTGTTTGTCTCATTGGGCCATTAACATCCGCAACACATCCTGTCTGAAAGCTTCAGGAGTGCCATGTCAACTATGTGACAAATAGATGCTGAGGTTTCACAATTCCATTTTGGCTAAGTCTTCATGACGAGCGCAATCAAAGAAAGAAGAACTAAAGAACATGTCTAGTCTGTCTGCAGGTTATGCACTATGCTCTGAACTTGAATTTCCTTGGGCCGTACAGCACGACTTCAACATCTGCGGGAAGCCAATGCCCTCGAACTGAGAAACGGGAATTGCTATCACTGATGGCATTCGTGGACCACGTCGACAGCATGTGATCAATGTCTTGTGACCAAGGCCGAGGGTCCCAGCAACACCAGCTTCTCATGAGGAAAGTCACAGGCTGAATGGGGGCCCAATCCGAATCTGTTTTGTAGTTCAACAACCCCTATGAATAATATGCTCGTCAACCAACCAACCATGACTGTTCATACATTTGAGAAAACAAAAAATGTTCACAGGCACCAACCAAACAACTATTAACCATGGATATGAATACATTTGAGAAAACAAACCATGTTTAAAGCACCAACCACTAGTTGATTAACCACTATTGTTCCTTATGATCCTCTACTATCAGCCACTGCAATCCCCAACAGAAACCATTTCAGTCGACTTTTTTGCGTTGTTCCTGGCGTTGCGTTTAGTGCCACGGCAAGTCTTTGGCCGGGCATTCATTCTTCTCCCTGTAGCAGGCCTTGGAACCGCCAATGCGGGGTTGCAAGGGGGATGACGGCAAGGATCGGATCCGTTGATGGTTCATGATTAATTGACGGATTTAACTGTTCGTAGTGATGGTTAATGCCTTTAATGCTTACATCAAACTTGTATATCACTTGTATCATGATGCTTTAATGTGGTTGATGATGGTTGACAATGGTGACTGATGGTTGTAGACTATCTACAGTAATTTACTGATGGTCAAATATAGATCAGGATGCTTCTAGTACTGCCGATCAACAACGATTGATACTTCACAAATGAGTCAAGATAACGTTCGATATCATGTCATTGGAGTGCTAGCCAGGATGGATGGCATAGATTGTGGAGATAGCCGGATATAGATACAAAGGACATATTCAACCATAAAAATGCAAAGCTATTTGCACAAACAATCACAAACAATCCTCCTCAAATACAAAGTATTTACCCGTAACCAATAGTAGCTTGGCCTAGCAACCGGACTCATAAACAAGTGGAGTAGGATGGATAGCAGGCGGTAGCAATGATCCGAGATGGCATCCATGGCTGAACATTCTGGAATTTTGACCGTCACGGTGAAAAGGACACCAAGGGTTACTCATAAAGGACAGTTATCCACCTCATCAATCCAGCAGCAAAACTCACTAGAAGGTACATTCAGAATGAGCCCGTTCACCATCCTGAACCACAATATTGATCCATATTGACCATTGATAGCAGCAATGATTCATGTCAGCCATCACTGTCCATTCATTGTCCAACTATTAGCTGCAATCTAAGAACAATTCAACGACAAGAACAGCCTTCCGAAGATGCTCATTATCGCTGCACACATGTGTCGGGCTTGTATCCAGTATTGCTTCTGATTGATCAACCCCTAGTATCCCACAGTTCATTCCTAGTAGTTCCTTCCAAGTATAACATTCATGTGTAACCCCATCAATATCCATGTCACCATGCGAAAATCGCCACTAAGCATATCAATAACCCAATTTTTTTATCACCACGATGTCCCACCAATGCTATGTAAACCTATGTCTCATCACCATCATGTCCCACCTATGCTCACCACCATGGCACCCCCCCTGGTTCACCGCCCAGGCACGGCTGGCCATGTAGCGCCCCGAGTTGGCCCAGGACAGGAAGGACGCACCGAATTTGCCCAGCAAGGACTCGGGGTCCAGGCCCTGGCGTCCCGGCGTTGGTTGAACCTGGTTGGTTGAACCTGGGTGGTGAGTTGATGATTGGTGATGATGATTTAGATTTGAAGGATGGTTGGTTGAACTTGGTTGATGATGGATGGCGGTGAAGGGTAAAGATGTGAGTGATTTATGATGGATGATTTATTGATGGCTCATCACCGGTTGATAGATCGTTGATTAACGCGTGGATTCGTTGACTTTGGTGATTCATAATATCACAACGAATACTGGTGATTGATCATGCATAAGGAACATTAATAGGATTACTTGTGGGTGGGGATCTGCCAATACTTGTAGTTGCTATGAGAGTAATAACCAGGCTATCATCACTATAGGATCACCATCTTCATTCTTGTCAAAACTTATGTGTACATAAATACGTCCATTATCTACATAGTGTGACACGTGCCCCCGGTTATCATTGCTACACACCCTGTCACACTGATATCATTGAGACAATGGGTTTCTAGTTGTTGTGGGCGTCATAGATATACGTATACATACATCTTGTGATCGTTTGTAGTATACAGAAATATGTCCGTGGGTCAGTTCACCCTGTACCCCTGGTTCTCCCAGCATCAACAATTGTATTGTTGGTTATCATCCACCATTCTTGGTTGGTTAATATTGACTCATAGCCATATATAGCTGGTATATCCCCTGTTATTGTTGGTTATCATCCCCTACTATTAATCATTGACCAGCTTGTTAACCAATCATTGGCTAACCAATCATTGGTAAACCCTTCATTAGTTTATTGTTGGTTGTTGTACTCTATTGTCAATCATTAACCAGCTAGAAATCACCATTGCAAAGTTTGTTGCTTACTATTGACCCATCAGCCCATCACCATTGCCCCACCCAGGACCAACATCGGCAGCCATCACCACCAACCGGCCCAGGGGGAGCCCCGGTGCCTGTGCAGCCAGAATCTCCCGATAGATCTCCATGGCACGTGCCTTGGAGCGATTCCCCAAGGGGCCGGCACTACACCCAACCCCCAACCCGTGGAACGAAAAGGGCAGGTTGGGATCGGTGGTACTGACGCACAGAACCAAAAAAGATATATGCTGTTTTTAGGGTTTTGTAAAAACCATACATAAACACGTATATATATATATATATACATATATAACATATATATATATACATATATATTTACATATATATATATATGTATGTATATATATATATACCCAACATAACCCAACCCCCATGGTCGTTCGTTCTTGCAAACGGTGGTTGATAACCAGCTGTGTGCAGCTTCTCCCCAAAAGACCTACCACCATCACAACAAACCATCATCATCATCATCATCATCATCGTCATCATCATCATCATCATCATCATCATCGCCATCACCATCACAATACAACCAGCAAACTCAAGCATCATAATTAATCATAACATATATCATATAACAACCATCTAACCATCAACAAATCACCATATCACCACCATCCAACCATCCTTCACCACCAGTCTCCCCCTATGCCTTCCCTGGTCCACGGCATGGCGCGGGATCCGCAGCGGTGCCCAAGGCGAAGTCCATGGAGTATGCCACGTCGAAGGAGCCACGGAGGTCGCCCAGCTGCATGGCACGAAGGCTCCAACCGAAGGCCTGGCAGAAGGCGGAACTGGAGGTATGAAGGGTTATAACCATAGTTTGTATGACTAAATAGTTATAACAATAGTTTGATAGTATAGTTAAAAATACTGTACATAACTAATAGTTAATGACTATAGTTAATTTAACAAACTCCAGTTATAAACTATAGTTGTATAATATTAATAAAAATAACCACAATAGTTATAAATAGTGGTGGTTATGATATATGCATAACTATTGTGGTCATAACAATATTAACATACATATAACAATTTTTAACCATTATGAATGTTATGAATGTTAATAACAATTGTTATGAATGTTAATAATAATTACTTGTTAATTCAACCAACTATAGTTATTATTAATACAATATCAAAATATAGACTATAGTTATTATAACAATAGTTAATGACTGTAGTTAATTTAACAAACTATAGCTGATATTAATAAAAGATTAAAATGTAGACTATGGTTATTATAACAAAAGTGAATATAATGAACTGTAGTCTATAGTGGATATTCATAGTGCTGAATGGCTATCATTGCTATAGCAATCGATCGAATCTAATATGAATTGTTCAATAACAATCAATTGTATGGTTTTGACTTGATCAAAAGTGATTATGGTGGTTATGGCTATCATTTGATTTATAGTGGTCATGGCAGTTAATTATAGTGGTTATGGCTACCATTATCAAATTGATTATAACTGATTAGAACTTGTGAATTTATATAGTGGTTAGACTTGATTTGAAATCATTACAGAACCAATATATAGATCATAATGACATATGACAGTGAGTAGATCATTATCCGTCATAATTTTGACCAACCAACAGTGGAAGGATGAGAACCAAGTGATGGGTAAACTAACTGACAATGGTCACTAACTCCGGCTTAATTGATAATCGCGGGTCAATGATTGAGGTAACTATTTGTTGAACTAATAGTGGTTTATTACTACAACTAACTGTTGGTTTATTTAACTGATCGTTGATGATGGTAAATAATGGTTGAGAATGGCTGGTCATAATGAGGATTTATTGAAAAACTGAGGCTTGATAATGATTAACAATGGTTACAGTAAAAATGGTTCATAAACCATCTTATGATGGTGGGTAACTAACTGGCTGGTCATATGACGAGTGAATGGTTAATTAGTGAGTTAAATGGCTCGTATCTCGATCATTTAAGAAATTTACGGTAGAAACTATCAGTGAGTTAACTACCCATGAGACTTACAAGTTCTACAGGGTAGACTACCTGATGTAGAAACTCACCAGGTCTAACCGGTTTCTGACTAAGTTTCTGCATTGAATCGCCTTACTGATGGTTGTGATGGTCATTTTAGTATCAGAGACACTTAGTCAGAAACTAACTGATGTAGAAACTTTTAGTAAAAACTTGGTAGATGAATCATCATAGTAGAAGGAATGAGATGCAAGTCAATGGCAAAAGAATCATCTCGAAGATGGTCAGAATCAAATGTTACAAATTTATGGTTCTAGTTGCTACGGTTTTGGCATTAGAAGAATAGGCCAATGTTTCTTCAAGTCTACTTTGGTCATAATTGAACTAAGTCAAAGATTGTTGAGGTTTGGTAAAAAGAATTCTAAGAATGTTGGAAGGCTGCAAATGAAACTTATGAACCTTCTTTCTTGAAAAAGGAGTCCTGTCCTGCTGGAAGTCTAATGTTGTGGTGAAAACATGACGGTTTAAGGATGGTTTAAGAATGAAAATAATGCTTATATAGTGATAGACAGGCAACTATGTTGTCAACCAGCATGAGACACAATAGCCTAATACCAAGCCTCAGTGACCACCACATAAAGGACCATGCACAACTGTTGACCATCATTAAGCACAAAATTAACCATCATTTACCACAAGATGGTTCATGAACCATCATGAGCCGTCACTATCAAGCATTATCAAACATTGACCATGTGCAGTTAATCATCATCAACTACCATCCATCATCAACCCTCATTAACTCACCATTCTAACCACTTTTATTTACCACTATCAACCACGATTAGCCACCACTAAGCATCATCATCACCCATCCTCAACCACCATCATCCACCACTGACACGGGACCCAACCCGCGACGAGGCTCGCCTCTGCGGGATCCTTGGGGGCTCCGCGAATACCGTTGCTGTAGGCGTGCGACAGCACCTGGGTGCCCCAGCTGGTTGATGGTAGATATGTAACCAGCTAGGGGATATACCGAGTGGTAGGTTTAGGGGATTTACTTGTAGTGGCTATTAGCTGGTAAATGGTAGACATGTAACTTTCAACTTGGTTTGGAAACGTTATTTTATAATGGTTAATCAGTAATTGATTTCCTGATGGTTAGATTGTAACTTCTTTGGTCTTATCCAACTTAGTTCAACATTTCTGGTGAAGCGATAACACGCAAGTGGAAATGTGCTTTCATTTTAAAACTAATTGTCATCAAGGCACACACATAAGTAGTGGGTGAAATATCAATCAACTAGTATACCAAAACAATATCCTGGTAAATATTGACAAAACCAGCTGGTGTATTATCAACAAATTGATCGCTTGCTATTTGGTGTGTGATAGTTCACCTGGGAATACCTATCCTGAAGTATGATCATACACCGTATATATACTCAAATGAGGGGATAATCATGCAAAGAGAGATGGTTTAGTACTATCAACTCAAATTCAATCATTGATCATCCTGGACAGTGAATACCAATTCTCGAAATTATAGCCTTGCTATAGGTGATTACCAATGCGTACATTTGAGACAGTTTAAGATGATATAAAAGGATGATCATATTTTTCGCCATTTGTAAAGCCATGTTAACAAATATTGACCATTAATTTACCACCAACAAGCACTACTGATGGTTAAAAACTGAATAACGATAGGTTAGTTACTAGCTGTTACTAGTTAACTTACTTGTATGTCAAACCTACTGACAAACAACAAACACCATTGATGGTTAATCAACAAACACTATTGATATAGTAATTGTTCATCTTCCTAATCACTGACCACGACAGGATCACTACAGGATCACCATGCTTACTAGTAAAATGATCAATCCGATCCTGCGGTGATCCTGTGGTGCGCATGCATCCACGGTGGAGGTGCTCCTCTGGGCTTCCCCACGTGCATGGCATCAATGTTTCCATCAGTGGCTGCCCTGGCAGTGGCTGGAAATGCGGAACCCGGCACAGTTGGAGTTTCCCATTGTAACCATCATGGCAACCATGAACATGATCATAGAGTGCATTCATTTTCTATAACTCTTCATTTCTGAGAGAATGGTTCTAGAGCTACCCTTCATAGAGTCATCCTTGATAGTCATAAATCCAGAGTTTCCGATTGATTGTTTCCTGCGAGTCGCAGTGATAGCTCTAGGACTGGGTCAAACCAGCAACAAAGCTGCCATGGCGAGCTCTGCAAAGGGAGGACAATTATGTCAAAAAATGATCAGTTAGATATGGCAGAACAAAAATTGTCAAAAATCAAGCAGCAGATCAAAAACAGAACAATAATAAAAATGATCCCCAGCTGCATCAGCCACCCAACTACTTGACAGCTGCCAGCTGCTGCAAATGAACAAAAACTACCACTCATGACATTGGATGCTGGCCCACACTCCGGTGATGATACGTCCCTTGGGTTTTGAGGCTGTTCCTACGATTGAATTGCCAAGATCCAAACCAAAATTGGAAGCAATATCTGGAAGACAGAATTGCCTACCGTGGTGCCATTCCAGTGCTTCCAGTTCTTAGCTGGTGGAAAAAAACACATTTAGCGTTCATTTAGCTATTACTGGTACTACTAAATACTGGTATATTAACTATTTACTAAATGAATAAGTTAGGGGGTTACCTCTTACAGAGCTGTGGGCCCACCTCCTAGACAAAACTCGTACAGGTAAAAACAAATCCTCCAGAACTGCTACTCTTGAAGTCCTTGGCACCAGCTTCACGGCTGGGCACCACGGCGCCGCCGCGCCTTCGGTAGAAGTAGAAGGCGCAGACTTCGGGCGGCGCCGCCCAGTTGCTGTGCGGCGGATCGATCTCGGGAGGTACCTCCGGGCACCCAGCAGCACCCAGGGGACCATCGAGTGCAGGCCACATCGATGCTTGTTTTTTACATATCTATAAATGTCAAGGCAGTTGATCTGTGAATAAACACTGTTCTCACAATATCTATCATCTATAAACACTAGCAGTGTCTATAACATGTATCTATGACTATGATGTTTATAGACTGAACTTGTTGGCAACATGAATGTTTGGTGGGACAGTTCTGCAGCCGAATGGTAGCGCAAAGGATTGATTCATCAAGGAACCTTGAATCAAGCGGAGCAGCACATGATGCAAAAGGAGTGGAAGAAACATGACTGAATCCATGGACATAGAAAAAATAATGTTGTTGGATGACAAGTTTTGGCCTGCTGGACTATATGGTTTGCAAAAAGAAACCAAAGAGGTCCATATCAATTCATGAATAACTGCATGATAGGATCAAACTTACATGTACATAAGTCACAAAATACCTCTATAATATGGTCAACTTAGTCAACATATCAACTCAAGTGTCGGAGCGCCTCTCGGCAAAGGGATGAGCCCGGCTGACATGCGGAAAGCTCCTACAAGGTTCCGAGTACTCCCTGGAGGGACATATGGTGGACTTGATGTAAGTCTTGCTGTACCAATCATGAAAGAAGTCCATCTTTGTTCTGGATATAAATAGTATGCATGGGAATCAAGATATACAAATGCATATTTGTATACTGTATCTAAATGAAAAATAATATGTGAATATACCGTACCATGCATATATATATATACATCAAACAAATTACAGACACAAATGCAACAAAACATATCGTGCATCTCAAAACAAAACAACTTTCTGCTCATCCAGGATAAAACCACACTGCAAGTCAACTGACCCAGCAGAACAAGAAACAACAAAGAACTAGTCGTTGTTTGACCATATCATTGTTGGTCATTATCCCCTTTGAGCCACAAGTTCATCCCCAACAACAAAAATGTCAATCAAACCCTAAACTAGTAGTTGTGTAACCATGTTCGCTTGTTGGTGATTATCCCCAGCTAACCATAAAAAAAGCTCGTTGCAACCCCTGTAGAAACACCATGTTCGCTTGTTGGTGATTATCCCCGATGATTAACCATTATTAATGGTTATAACATGGTTGTAACCCCTGCAGAGACATGGTAAACTTGGTCAACCACCGGCTCCGTTGTCCTCAGTTCCGCCACCGCGCTCTCCTCCCCAGCTCCAGCCGAGAGCTTCGCAAGCACTTCGCAGGCACCATCACCTCACGATGATCCACGTGGATCGGTGGAAATCCAACATGTGGCGAAACGCAAGGAGGGTCGGTTGTAGCCATTGGCCCTAGCCAGGTCATCCACGTACTTCAAATATACAGGTACAATATAAAATCTAACGAATATGACTTGTTAGGATGTGAATGGATACGAATGACCATTCATTCTTGACTCACCATATATCCAAATGTTTCACTGTGACGAACATCACACATTTACTGGATGTTAATCATGGATGTGAATGTGACTCATTTGGCAGTGGGTCAAAACTCAAAACCCTGTACCCCTGGTTCCCCATCATTAACGATTGTTTTCCCTATAGTTTTGTTGGTTAGTAACCCCCATGAAATTGGTTGGTTAATATTGACCCCTAGCCATTTTTTGGGAAGCTTTTGAATGACTGAGCTGGGCCATCAAGAACCCGCGGCCTCGACGGCAAGCGAATGCACCGTAGCAAGGGCAGTCCTTGCTGCTGGTCAGGGCCATCACCTCCTTGCAGCTTGGGGTCATGTTGGATGGTTGGTGGTTGCTGAGGCCAGTAACAAACCTGGGAAACCCATCCAACCAGTTGCTGATCTTACTGGCTTACTTGGCTGGTATGATTGGTTGTGTTATGTATTGTAAATCAAGGTAGTATAACAAAAATATAGTTGCTGTTGTACTGACCACTGATTCCTTGCCTGGTACTTAGCACCAGAAATGATACGAGGACCGAATTCTCAGAGCCTGGCAATCAGTACACATCCAAAAAAAGCGACTGGTCGCGGCATCTGTGGATTTCGCGAATGGTACTTCCATCAATTCCCCCAAAAGACCCCCCCAAACAAACCGTCAAAACGTTGCAAGCTGGTTGAGTCGCGGAGCTGCTGATTTGAAGAGGCCAAGTCTTACCTGAAATGACTAATGATGGCTACGCCAACAAGCACACGACCGAGTCCTCCCACGTTCCCGGCTCTGCAGCGGGACGTTCTTCAGGCTGTTCCGACAACACCGCCTGGCAGACCACTGGTCCATGGTGCCCCATCCTGAGTGCTATGATGGGTCTGCCATGGTTCAAACCCATGGATTTCCAATGTCAGTCATGCACCCACGGATGTTGGAAATGCCATCTACATTTACCCCACGGGGTCAGGGATTTCCATTTTTGGGATCAACAAAAAGTGTTGGGACAATGCCTATCAGTATTATTTGGATGATCCTCTCCTCCTGTATGAGTCAATACTCCAAGCATGGCACATGATCTAATTCATTCCATGTCTACAGCCTTGCTGGTGGTTGGTGATATCTAGCCATGAATTGTTCATAACCTTGAAGCTATTGACAATTAACATCTATATAGCAACCATACCTACACGTTTCCATTCCCCGAAGCTACATGCGCCACCTCAGCCTTGAGAGCGTTGGAGCGAGGGGTGAGATCATGCACCCAAATCTCCAATGCTGAAGGTATTGGACTAACCACTATGTAATCTCATTCTGTCAAGCTTCGAACGCATTGTTGAGATATTACCAACAACCATGGCGCCAGAACATTTCAACGACTGGGGGCTATCCCCAAAAAAGTGTGGTCATAATTTCAAATAATTAATCGCTTCGCGCGTCTTTTTGTAGAGGTACGCCCTGTTTTATAGCAAGCATCAATGAGTAATGTATTCCAATATAGTCAATATCCATCTACCATGTGCTAATATCAAATCATCGGTATTACAAGGATCTATGCAGAAACAAATATAGGACATGTAGAACAGTTGCTGACTATCCCATTGATAAATGCGTTTGAAATAGCCTACCCGTAGAGAAAATGGTATATCCACATCGATCTCTGATCATAATTTTCGATTGGCAATTACCAACCATTTTTCACCAATGTCACTCATGCTTACCCATCTGACCACTGTGGATCTCCCACTGATCAAACATCAACCGTTAACCTGATTGCTCCTGACCATCAACTATCACCAACCATTAGCGAATAAACATGATGGCTAGCCATCATTATCCATCGCTTCCAAGCACGAACCATGACCCATCAACCACTGTGGATCATCTTCAGCGGCTGCAATGGCACAACGCAGCCCGGCACCTTCAATGCGACATAGTAACGCTCAGGTCGCACCCAGCAGTGCAACCAGTCGCGCGTTGGAATGACCTGCTGAGTCGCTTGCCACAACCGCTGCATGGCAAACAAACAATCCTCAGCCATGGGCCATGAATGTGGAAATGTGCATGATGCATGGCTGAAGATGATATCTTACTATGTAATATATATATATACACCATTTCCATCAATAATCTTGGTGTTTGTGTTGTTTTGTGACAAAGTTTATGAACACAGGGAATCCAAATCTATGTTCAAACTTGTTGCTTTGTTGTGCTTTTTGTTCATGATTGTACCTATTGTGCCATATTGAAAAAGTAGGCGATAGTCACTGAAGCACTGGGACATCATTGACCGCTTTGATCCTGTAAATGGTGGTGCGGCGTAATGGGACTATGACTGATGGTTGGTGGCTAGTGGGTGGGGGTTACCGATAAAATGGATGGTCATTGGTGAAATTGCTGATCCATTCACTTCATCTTGAGAACGGCATGGTTCTCTTTGTCCTACTCTCTTCAAATCTCTTCAAAGCAACCATCTATCCTGGGCATCCCCAGATCAACTTGCCCCCCAAAAAAGGACAAGCAAGCTGGGAGTGCAGCCTCAGAATCATCGCCATCTTCCGCTCGGATGATCACCTTGCAAAGACGAAATGGAGACTGATTGTAGCGCAAACAATACAAACGTCTTTTTGACGCAAACACTATTGCAATGATAATACAAAAACCCAACAAATGGGTCGCTTTTAAGCCGCTCACTTTTGTGACATGGTTCGATCTATTTGTTGAATAATGAGTTGCACTACCAAAACAAGACCGCTGATCGTTGAACCAGTTTTTCACAAGGATCAGTTTGTTCCTTCTTTACGTGCTCAACTATAGATGTAAGCCAACGCCACTTATGGACTTAGCAACCAACACTGGAATCAAGTTCATACACTGCTTATTTTGGCCACACATGAATGTATCAAGAGTCACACAGGTATGATCCAGAGACACTGAATTGCCATCAAGGATAGGTGAACATCCAAACATGTTTGCCAGCGCGTCAGAACCATAGACCAGCGAATAGCATACAACAAATGTATTGCCTGCAAAAAAAGCAAAAGACTATACAACGGACCCCCATTTTGCAAATCAAACAGGAACAGCGCACCATACAAATAACATTTAAATCTGATTCGAGACAAAACATGCCATGAGATAAACTTAATAGATTAAGTCCAAGCCATTTCCATTTCCCTTGCCTTGGTTCGCGCA
The DNA here is from genome assembly GCA_009767595.1 of Symbiodinium kawagutii. Classification (NCBI taxonomy): domain Eukaryota; class Dinophyceae; order Suessiales; family Symbiodiniaceae; genus Symbiodinium; species Symbiodinium kawagutii. Next base: position 239,264 of record VSDK01000471.1, read on the forward strand.
CAACTTTTAGAACCCAAGTGCATAGAAGGAACAGCAACTACCCCAACACTACCAGTCCCACTTTGACATTTACTTTTGTGCATGATATATATATATATTATACAACTGGTTGCTCTCTTCTATGTGGGAACTCAATATTTGCATTGTAGTTTGTTTGTCTCGCGCTACCTTCGGACGAGATTCCCTCTCAGCTGTTCCAACAACGAACTGCTTCAAGAAGTAACAACAAACCAACTATAAACCATGCGTATAGCCGTATAGCCAATAAACAAGAATACAGTACCATCTTGGGTAATGGTTCCGTGCTAGCAAACCAAAACAAACTGCATGTTAAATTGTGACCGTGTTTACTGTTCTGTGTTGGAATTCAATCTTGAACTATAATACTCTACTGCATTGTATACTCTCATTTGGAACCATGGGAACATGACCCTCTGATCGGTATGGTGCACTCTTGAAAGGCAAACGCGCAATCTACAATGCAGTTCAATATGAGAACCAGCCGTAGCGCTTTTGTGGTTTAGTTTGATCTCGAGATGCAATACAACCCCCAACGTCTTGCTGCACGTAAGAAATATCGTGCTCTCATATTAATTGATGTTGTAACTGCCAGTCTGTTGTGGTAAGAGTTTCAACACCCACCCAAAACAATCAAAACATGACTGCCAAAGCAAGTGACTGTGTCAGTGGTGTCCTTTTCTTCAGGCTCCTCCTCGCACCAGATGGCGGTCAGAGTCAACAAAATATACGATGAATAATCTGCTTTCCAGGTTGGCAAGGGAGCCCGCAAAGCTGCGGACACACCGAGAATCTGTAAAAAAAAATGATTGAAGCTTTGGTTTGGGTTCATCAGCGTGTTGGCCATCTCGCATTCTAGCAACACTTTGGAACCAGCACAACTTTGGGAATAGACAGATTAGAGCCCTTCATGATGTTTCTGTAGTCTGTGGCCGCATCACATCTCCACCGACATAACTAGCCACCTCTCACTGTTCATCATCCCTTCCCGATCCTCAGCTGCAGTTGAATCGTCCAGCCGTTGGAACGTCCAGTTGACGTACATGCCTTCCACTGGCTCGATGCGGCACGACTTGTCCATGGTCAATTTGCCTGCACAGTGGGATGAGCCAGCGTCAAGCATCATCATCTTCCATGTTCGTGTGACATGAGACGTGCAAGCAATGGTATACACATGGCGATGAGTAGTCATACCCTCAGGTCATTCACATCCAAGCACAGACCGTTATCAGCCATTACAAACCATGACCTAACCTTTTTTTCGTAAATCACTTAACCAGCATCAACATGCATCAATCCTTACTTGTTTGCCATCAACATCCATCACCATCCATTACCATCCATCACCATCCATCACCATCCATCACCATCCATCACCATCCATCCATCACCATTCATCCCCATTCATCACCATTCATCACAACTATATATGGCCATCACCAATCACGATATACACCATCAACAGGCATCATTAACCATCACTTTTTCCGCCATCATTAACCTATCACTTGTTCACCATCATCAACCAGCACCAACCACCACTTCGAGCCCGCATCCATAGAACCTTGCTGGAAAACAAGCTGAAGAAGCAGGTGTAGCAACTGGCAAGTGCTCCATTGCACAGTGATATTTCGAGCTGTTCCTTTCATGGAGGGCCACCACTTCGTTGCCGTTCAACCATCATTAACCCTCAGCCACTATCATGAAGCCATCAAACATCAACCACTTTTTGGAACCACAATAGGTGCGATCATGCACCACTTTGTCGTCATCAACCATCATTAATACCAACAGCAACCACTATGGTCATCATTAACAACCATGATTAACAACCATCAACCAGTATCGCCATTCAACATCAGCAATAGCAATCATGGAACAACCCCAACATGCAATCATCAATGCCATCATTAATGACCGCCATCAACCACTACAGTCACTATAGCCTACAGTCATTCAACCATCATCAATGCCATCATCAATGCCATCATCAATCTCACCATCAATACCATCATGAATGCCAGCATCTATGCCACCATCACTGCCATCAACACTTCATAGCCACCATGGAACAACCCAGCCACCGCATCAACCGCCACCCTGGTGGCGCCCTCAGCGGCTGCGCGGCTGCGCCTCTCTGATGGTGGAACTCCACCAGATGCGGCACGGCCCCGGGCGGCTGCAGCGCTACCGGCACCGGCGCTGCAGCGGGGAAGGCGTCGTAGGTGGTGTGCCACCTGGGGCACAGCCGGGCACAGCGCTGGGAGCGCCAGGGTGCCATGGGTGGTTGATGGTTCTTGGTGGTTTATGGCCGAAGAAATGATGCTTTAGGATGATTGGGGATGGTGATTGGTGATGGTTGATGATGGTGATTAGTGATGATTGATGACATGGTGATTAGTGATGATTGATGATGGTGAATGTTATGGTTTATGATGGCCAAAGTCGTGGTTAGTGATGGTGATGGAACAGTTGCCAACATTTGGCAAGCCGATATTGATATTTTTTGCAGCACATTCAACGGCACAGAACATTACGAATGTTGCTTGATATTCACCAGCATGATTCAGCATGATGGATAAAACCATGATGTTCACCGGTCTTCCTAACCAACATCGTGAAAAGCAGCACGGAGCGCAGCCGTTAAAGAGCCTGATCTGATCAGGTGGCAAAACACTGGAGGTACCAACCATGCTTATGAGCTGCTTCAAAAGATGCTATAGCTGGTCCTGTCCATTGTTGCCATTTTCTTCATTACATGAACCATCACACACCATCACCTTAATCTGCTTCTCATCCAGCATCATAACTATCGCCAGCATCGCAAGCAACTATCAAACCACCATTGACAAAAACATAAACCACTGTCAAACCGGTCATCAAAGCATCAATCACCACTATAGTCATCATTCACCACATCTTTCGCCCGACCGTTAACAAATGATGGAACTCTGACCAACTTGACGCCACAGGGGGAGCACCGCGAGTGCTGGAAATCGACTCGCCTGATGGTAAATCTCATAAAAGTTTCTCCACAAATGGTGCGCACAAGCGATGGGTAAGGGATGTACTATGGTCATGTGGTGGTTTAGGGTACCGTTCCTGGACATACTGACATACCACCCATAATCACTGAGGATAAACCATCAGCAGGGAGTTTAATGACTACTTGAAGGTAGAGTTTGCAAGAAACAGAACAGATTTTGCTCTCAATGGTAGAATCATTTCATGGCATTGGCCGATGAGGGTTTCCGAGATATCCTGTGGATCAAAACTGATTGCAGAAGCAAACCTCGGTGTAGTTGTGACCGACGACTGACACTCCATATCCTTGGAGCAAATCCAATTCCAACATCGACCCAAGGAGCAAACAATCAAAGCTGATTGGTGGTTTCAACTCCTATATATTAATCAACCAACTATTTATTAATAATTCAAAGGCGGGACAAAAACATGTGAATCAAACCACCAACCAGAAATGGAATGATCCTTTGATATCCGAACCATGTTGTAGTTTTCATCGGTACCGACGTGAAACGCCGTGGTTCCCACCAACGCGTGGTGTTCCCAGCACTGCGACTGCAATTTCCGCTTCCCATCCAGTCACAGGAAGGAATGCAGATGTTGAAACTCGGAGGACTCGGGTTGCGGCAACACCTGGGAGCCAGGCGGAGCCACGGCAGCAGAAGATCACCAGGTTGGCTACTAGGAGTGCACCTATGAAGCCAATTGGGTTCGTTAGATGTCGTTGCTTGAAGAGTGTTCCTCGTTGACTTTATTTGGTTGTGTGGAACTCATGCGGTGGTTCTGATGACGTTTGGCAACTGGATGTGTGGTCAGAAACATGTTTTTCCAGGGACCATCATTGTAAAAGAAGATTCGCGTGAGGTACAAGTATCAACGTATGAGCTTTGTGGAAATGTTTACACAAAATACAATTGTTGAATATCAATGTGCATATAATATATACACATACTTTATACAGTATACAATATACACATATAATTCAGTATAGCAGTCTCATGCAGTCTCTAATGTGCTCAACATACCCTGTCCTTGCGTATTTGAACAATAAGACTCAGCCAGAAGTCGATGCATTAGCTGACATAAAAACAAACACGTCCATAAAAACACAGCGTCAATGATGCTTTGTGATCATTAGTGATGACTGAAATGCTGATCAATGATGCTTCGTGTGACAACCATTGGTGATTCATCATGGCGAATCTGATGGCCAATATCGCTAAATATCGCTAATCTGATGGCCAATCTGATGGCTAACGAAACGCACGACTTTCTGAAGCCAAACTCGTCTGGGGCCCGGGCTGAACCCGCCATCTCTACTCCTTGGAAGCCGTCGTGACTGGCGTTGAACATCTCGAAGCCGCCTCCTGAGACCTCGGTCGCGGCGTAGAGCTGGTGGTGGTGACATGGTCATCCCTGAGATCACATGGCAGTGATGCACTGGTGGATGACCAGTTTCCCCTGGTGCACAACCACAAGTGATGGTCCAATTGCAGGTCATGTTCATGGAAAATCAGGGCTGTTACTGGCATCTTGTTGCAAATGTGTTGACAATTCATAATTACTGCGAACATATGCCTGGATGAGACTGAGACTGCTGGTGGCGGCAATGGTTGGTGACCTTCCCGTAGTGATCACCCCAGTGGTGGATAAGTGGAGTCACCAAAATTTGACCAACCAAATTTGGAATGATGCTTATACATAGACACGTTAAATCAAGTGAATCTTCCGAGATGCAGCAGTCCCCAACCTTTATTTTGCGGCGTGATTCAGGATACAGCGTTTTTCATAAGAATTGGTTTCTCTTCTTCCAGAATCATTTCTTAGCTTTATATAGTAGGTACAATGCCGGGACTATTGTTTAATCCAAAAACATCCACAAACACAGAACCCAACAAGAGAATGGAAGCAATGGTCCGTGCCTGCTCCAGTCAGCCTTTTTCACCAGCCAGCCTTGTGCATCAAAACACACACCCCAGCAGTAGAGGCAGAATGATATGAGTCCAATATTAAGTCACCAAAACTACATTGGAAAAGTCTACCTCACAATCTGACTATTACAGTAATCCCCAAACAGTATCAAACAACAGTTTGACTCAAAATGTGAAACCAACAATGGCATTCCAAAAACAATCAAACAAATTGTTGAAGCCCATCTCAAGCAGCATGTGTCGCCAACCAAGAGGCTTTGGAAGCAAAGAGCCTGGAAACATTTTGCATCAACAACCTGGGTGGCTGTAACGGCTGAACGGTGCAAATAAACGGCTAAACGATATTCAGTTAACGACCTGCTGATTCATGTTGCAGCCGCCAGCCTGGCAACGATTCGAGAATGTTTGCAACGCAGCAATCATATTTAAAGTTGTATTGGGTTAAGAGCTTAAGAAATGACCATCTATCAGCTTGGCTTAATGATCATTCGGGTTTAGAATCAGGGAACGATCAACCATCTGGTTGAAGCTTGAATGAGGGAATGATAATGACCACTGAGAAAAACGATCCAGAGAGTCCGCCAAGCTCAGCAGTCCTCCAACAGGTTGATTCTTGGGCTCTGAAACCACAGCGAGTTGATCAATAATCAGCAGTGCAGCGGCAGCGACATCCTTGTGCTGTCCTCACCTGGCGACCTGCTTTCGTTCAGTGAGGACATGGTATGCCCATTGACCATCAGTCCATCAGCCTTGGTTCACAATAGTCAATCTCTAATCGTCAATTCATGGTCACTATATGATGCTTAATGACGGTCAATGAATGTCACCACTTTTGAGTAGTTGTAGCCAGTCCTTTGAAACCTCGGAGTCGATCCATTGACACATGATCGAACAGAACATCATCAACCCGATGAGATGAACCAATTTCTCGATCATCAACCACTTGTGACAGTTAAGATCAGTTAAGTCACAACTGAAGAACCACAGGACGTTGAGTCCTCAACCTCTTCGGCAAGTGGCTCGGTTGAGTTCGTGGTCCACCACCCATGCAAATCACAGGGCACGGCCTGAAACGGGAGGAAGGTCAAGCAGGGGGGCAGATGCTGGTTACTGATTGTTGATGTCGGCTAACAATGATATGGTTGGTGATGATGATGATGATGATGATGATGATGATGATGATAAAGGCACCATGGGTGTGGTGCTAAACTCTAGTGTTACAAATAGACAAGAAAGGTGTGTTCAGAAATCCAGGCACTCACTGTTTTTTCTATGAATGAAATCGTTGCTGCTTTATTGTGATTATAGTCTATAGAAAAGTCTTTATGGACACACTCCATCAACTATTTGTGATTTCAAAAAAATGTGTGTGATGGATTGATCACACATGAGCAATGCTCCAAACATATGGTGAGTCATGGCACACATGGAATGCAATCAAAACTATCGTATGTAAGTGTCAGTTCATAAATCTACATTCAGTACATATACATATATATGTAAATATTCATCATATAAATATGTATAATAAAAATATATATATATATGGTTCCGTGCTCCGTGTTCCCGCCCCCCCCCCCCCAAATGGGTAGGGGGGGTGGATGGGGGGCCAGGAACATGCTATTTGCAGCATTTCGGAGCCTCAGCCTCGCATTCGTACGCTATTTGCAGCGTTTCGGAGCTTTTGCCTCCCCATAGCACCCTATTTGCAGCATTTCGGAGCTTTTGCTTCCCAATTGCGCCGTATTTGCAGCATCAGGGAGCTTTTATAACGCAAAAATATGTGCATACTATCTACTGTACATACTACTACGTAGTATTTTAATTACACTCATCTACTACCCGTGCAACGAACTGACCTATCTACGTACCTGCTTATCTGCTACATATTTATTTGTATGGGATTTATCTACTATTAATACACCACAGATATATGCAGCATGTACTAACCCATCTGCCCATTTACTTCCTGTTTGCTATTACTACTTATCTGTATATATTATTTATATATTGCATACATGCTACCTATCTACTACTTACCTACATGCAATCTATGTATATATATATTTTTTTCATTTACATACTAATTGTATCAAACTGTTTGATATTTATACAATAATTACTTATACTCCCCAAATACTACTTTTTCACTACCCATAAACATCTATAGTCTTTACATGTTATTTATATGTTACAAATCTTGGTGATTTAATACCAATTCACTACTTATATGCTACTACCTCACTCACCCGACCCCACCACCACACCACAGGGGGCCATATATATATATATATATTGGACCATATATATTTAAATATATATATATATACATGTATGTATAAATTAAATCAACATGTAGAGAGAGAGAGACTAAGAGTGATCTGAATATGTCTGAATGTCAGCGGTCCTATACAAACTTGTATAGTACATGCATGTACTATGTGATGAACATATGACATGTTCCACATGCATATGCCGTACACGCATTGGACAAACACATACATAATAGAGACAAAACAATAGTTTCAAAAAGCACATCTTTTTGACACAATCAACTACTCACTATTTCACAAGCGCCATTCACCTATATCCATTTTTCTGGTCTGTGGTTTCTTTGTGTCTGAAACCACAAGGTCCTGTCACACTGGAAACAAGCTTTCTTTCACTAGGTAACCACAGGTTCACCCGGGTCAAATGTTTTCCCACCACAAAACCAGCAACCTGTTTCAACCAGGTCCCTCCTGATCGCAGCTGCCGTCGAGAGTGGATTTTCATCCAAGAAAAAGGGCTTCGATGATGCATGTAATGTCACCCTTTCTTTACATGGTGTCATGTGGGAATGTCTTTCAGCACTCCCCCTGAGGGACGGTCATCTGACCGTCACTCATCAAAGCTCAAGCCCTTTACAAGTCGTTCACTAAGGAAGGCAAATTCTGCATGGATCATACGGCTTCATGTCTTGAACCGTATCGGGAAAGGTCACATGATCCGGAGCACTGTGAAGCATGTATCCAGCACCCAACGACCACATTCTCCCTGGTGGCCCAAACGATCGTGGTTCGCAAGTCTGACACCAAACAGCACGGAACTTGGCATGGGCATTTCGTAGTCCCACACATTCACGGTCTCCGTGATACTTTCGTCCAGTGGCAGTGATGATGAACGAAATGAAAGGGGGACCATGGTCATTTGGTCGCAACACTTCGTTCAAATCCTGAGTTCCCAACATTTGATGAGCCCTCTGTTCCTCACCCGCCTGATGAGAGCTTCCACTCGCCTGCTGTCCATGATCCGCTCGTCGTCGATACCTGAGTGCAGCTGAAGATGGCGGTGCGGGTGGTGACGAAGGCGGAGTGGGAACAGTTCGTTCAGGTTCATCTTCTTCAACACCACAAGAACTGGGTTCTACGTGATCTCCTAGCCCTTGAGGTGGTCCGGAAAGGTTCTGGTTCGAGTTCTGAAAACGCAGCACAAACCCCATTGTAACCGCAACTCCCAAAATGAAACCAGTCAAAAGCATCATCATCATCATGACTTCGATTCGAACACAAAGTTTGGATCTTCATGTCTTCCACCATCGTGGTCGGTGCTATTGGATCCATCTTCTCCTCCATGAACTTTGGCCAATTGAGCAACCAAAATGACTGCCTTCAAAGCCTTCTGAATGATTTCCACATTCGGACCCTCGCATGTCTTCCTACGGGGCTCCCCCGTTTCTGCATCCTCATTCACTACATGTCCACTGAGCATTCCCATCAAGTCCTTGAGGGTCTGGAATCGATGGACAGGAAGTACCTTGGTTCCCAAATCTGCTGGCATCTCATGTCCAGGCAGATGTCGGACTGCCCAGATGTCCAGGCAGATGTCGGACTGCCCAGTCTCCCTGAGCAACTCGAGTACGCAAGCTGTGAGCGCGCATTCGAAGATGCCTGGTTCTCCACGATGCTGTCTCCCCCGCAATGATGGAAACAGCTGCGGCACTGTCTGTGAAATTCAGTGCTCTGATTCTCTCTTCCAGGATCTCCTCAATGACCACACGGATCGCCTCTCCAGACATGGCAGCATCAAGCACCTCAACCAATTCGGATTCAGCCGTAGATGTCGTCACCACCACCTGCCTGCTTGACTTCCACAACAAAGGAGACTTTCCCCATTGAATCAAAGTGCAGCCATGTGGAGCTTCACCGAAGGAGGAATCACTGAATACATTCATCTCTCTGTCGTCCTCCTCGTTCTGGAACAAAAGGCCGTCTTCCATTGAACCAGCCAAGTAAAGCCATAGGTGTTGGGCCAGTTCTGCTACCTTCTGCGGTCGGCGAGCGATCAAACTAGCCATCTTCGAAACCGTGAACATGATATCTGGCCTGCAGCGAGTGCTCAACCAAACCAGTTCTCCAACGATTCTCTGAGCGTTCCGAACTTCTCCTGGATCGACCACCTCATCCTTGGCCAACTTGGAAACATCAACTTCCTTCAGCATCGGAGTCTTCTTTGGTCTCCATGACTCCACTGAACCTGGAAGGTTCCTCTTCAACATGTCTAGGGTGTAGTTGGTCTGCGTAGCTACCCAACTTCCATCGGCATTTCGACGCAATTCTGCGCTAAGAAAGCGAACACCACCCTTTTCATCAATGAATTCTGGCTTGGAGGTTTCCCATTTCTTCTGGATGGTCTTCAAGACCGAAGTAATGGCCGAAAGCTGTCCAAGAAGGAGTAGGTCATCAACATACACCAACATCAAGCCAACCAACTCATTCTTCCTGACCAAACGCCAAAGGTTGGGTTCCGAGGCCATCTGCATAAGCTTGATCTCACCGTCTGGAATCTTCATCCCGGTGTCCTCATCAAAGACCTCCACCGTCATCTGGTTGAGCTCAGCATCTCGATAGTCCGACCACAACCTGGGACTTCGCTTGTAACCGTACACTGCTTTGTGTGCCTCCCAGTATTCCTCAACTGAAATCAGTCCCATGGTCACCAAAAACGAAGGTGGTTTCAAAATAGCTCTCATGCACACCTCATCCTCCCCATCCGGGCCACACTTCTTCTGACCTCTCATTGGCGCATTCAAGAATGCTGCGCGCACATCAACTGCTAGACCTCTCCAGTGGTACTGAGAAGCAATGGCCAGGCTGACCCGAAGAGCTACTGCTCCTGCTCCTCCTGCGAAAAGTTCGTTCGGTGTGCTATGGTCATCCTCCAGATTTCCACAAGCTACGATCCGGACTTTCTTCTTACCTGCTGGGGAGTTCACCTCTGGCTTGATGGTGCAAACCAACTTCAACGGAATCAGTTCTGCCGTGCCTTCACGAAGTAGACCTTGGACCTCTTTGGCTGGGATGGGCATCAAAGCCTGCTTCACCTTCAGCAACGAGTTCAGTTCTGCCTGAATGGCCGGAAGCCAATCCTCAAACGATTTCTTCAGCTCGGAAACACTAACGATTCGAGTCTGCAGCACTTCATCACCAGCCTGCTCCACAGGCAACTCCTTCAAACGGCAGATTCCATCCAAGATTGGTGCAACCAAAGCTTCATCATCTTCCATCAGTCTGAACATCTCTTCCTTGACCACATCCTTGATCCGAGCTCGCCTAACCTCATCTTCTTCTTCAGAGTTCTCCTCCGTTGATACCTTCAAAGCTTCATCCTCCTTTTCTTCATCTTCTTCGACAGCATGCTTGACTTTCCGCAGAGCAAACTGCTTCCCTCTCAATCTCATCCTCTGCTGAAGCGGGCTTAGCTCATCCTCCAAACCGATCCAGTGGTCCAAGGTTGGTGGTTCCTGAAGCTTGTGCATGACCATTCTGGTGAGAACATGCTTCCCATCGCTTCTTTCAACCCAATGCCCGTGATGGACGTGACTTGGACCAAGGTAAACAGCACGTTCTTGATTTGGCTCCAATTCTCGAGCACGCCAGAATCGTTTCCGAATGAGAACTGGAGTCAAAAACGGTGGGATCACTTTCTCCTGCCTGACCCCCCCGCCCTCTCATCCAACCATCTACCAGCCAATGGCCATCGTGAGACATCTGCCCCTGCTGCTTTCATCATTCTCTTCATCTGACCTTTGACAATCTGAACTGCAACTTCTGCTCTTCCGTTGCATTGGGGCTGATCGCCCGGCGTATAGGTGTGACGCACCCCACGGGCCGCACACCAGCTTTCCAAGGCATGAGTGGAGAATTCACCACCGTGGTCTGTGTGGATCTGCGTCACTTCAAACCCATCTGCCTTCAGACGAAGGTAAAAATCGATGATGCACCTCAACACCGTAGCTTGGGACCTCGAAGCCATGGGAGCAAGCATACGATGCACTTCAATCTTCACTTCCGGCTGATCATCTTCAGGCGGCGGCTGATCTTCTTCGTCAGGATCCTCACTCCTCGGCTTCTTCTTCCTTTCCTCATCCACTTCTCTAATCCTCTTGAACAAATCATCCTCTTCCGGCTCTTTCCGAGGTCTGCCTCGCTTTGGCTTCTCTGCATTTTCGTCTCCAGGGTCCTCCTGAAAGATCTCTTCTTCTTCCTCAATCTTCGGGTCATCTTCTTCCTCCTTAGCATCCTCCTCATCTTTCCTGGCCCTGGCCTCTTCAGCTGCATCACTTTGATCATACGCCAACCAGGTGTATGATCCGACCAGCAAGTACCGGGCCTTCTTTCCCATCAAGTCCGGGGCTTCAACAAATGGACCAGAGACGTCAAGACTCAATACGCCTGCTCTTGGAGGGAGGCGACATCTTCTATGGGGATGATCCTTGGCACTGGCTTCCTGGCAGATCCTGCAATCTTTGCGGAAAGGAACATGGTTAGCATCCAAATGTTCCTGCCAGCTAAGGGCTCTCAGTTGAACTCGCTCCTTCATGACGTCCAACTGAAGTCGTGCAGCAATCTCCCTCATCATCACAGGAGGCCACCGTGCAAGCCCTTTGGACTCCTCACATAGATCCTTCTTGGTCTTTCCACACACCTTTCGTGCTTCACCCTTCCTTCCAGGCATAGGAACTTCCAACTTCATAGTCCCTCCCACGGACGTAGGCTTCGTCGGAATCGCCCCGAACTCTGATTGGTTGAAGGTCTGCAACTTCAAGTCATAGTTCTTCTGAAGCTCCTTCCATTGGGGAGTTCTCCAAAACGTGACCACCTCATCATTGGATGGTATGGCTGGCTGTTCGAGGGCCAATGTAGTGGGGTCCTTTCCTCCATTCACTTTTCGAACCTCCTCTGAGATGACATAGAGCATCAAGAACCTCATGGAAACCACATCGTCTTCTTGAACTTGATCTCTTTCCCATTCAGTGAGATCTTCTCTTCCGAACTCACCTCCTCCCCACTGTCTGAGAGGTCTCGGCATCTTCAAGTCAGGAATATCCACGTGTCTCAATGCCGAACGAGTGCGACATGGTGGGCCTCCTACCCACGCCCTCACCTGTCCTGAAAGTGCAAGACGAAGAAGATGTTCATAGGCTTTGCCCTTCACTGATAAATCTCTTTCCTCTTTTCCATGCAGCAAGTCGAACTCGAACAAAGCCCGACGATCACCACCAACTTCTTTGAAGGCACGGGACAGAGTATACCCATCCAAACTTCCTGAGAATGCATGGATCAAGACTCCTTTCTGTCGCCACACCTTGCGAGTTCTCCGGTTCGCCAATGGAACAAAATCAGCAGCAGGTTTCTGAATCAAAGCTTCCTTCAAGTGAGGTGGTAGCGACCGGAACACTGGATGCTCATTCACCAACCGAATGATCCACGCCATCTCTCCACCTTCTGCAACATTCAACGTTCGAATCTGCTTTCGCATCTTTTCTTCGATTTCCGAAATCAACTCCAGGGCTAACTCAGACTCCAACATGGGACATCCATTCTGAAGGGACACTGGTAGTACTCCTTTCCCAGGATGCTCAACCATCATCCCTTTCGGATCCCACCAAACCTTGCAACCCAAGACCGTGGTGAGAAGGCCCATATAGGAACAATCGGTTCCGTTCCCGGTGCTCCAAGAATGACACCGGTGCTGGTAAGCTTCATAGACACCTCCTTGTCCCCAGCCAAAGTCACCTGTACATCAGGAAGATGACTCGTTGGTTCACCCTTTCTTCTCGCTCTCAATGGATGGGTGGCACCTGAGTCCAACAATCCCTTGTTCATCATCGGGCAAAGTCGCGAAATTCGAAAAGGACGAAGTGATGCTTTCTTCAACTCATCCAGCTGCCTTTGCAATCCTATGATTTTGGAGTCCTGATCCTCGCCTCCACCTCTCATAGTCTTTTCTTTCACATCTCCATTCAAATTCCTCAACATCTTGTTGGCTTCGTCTATCAATGTTTTCATCGTGTCTTCTCCTTGATCCTTCACCTGAGTCTCCTCAGCGACTTCATTCCCTTTCTCAGCTCCTCCGGGGGTCATAGGTCTACCATCTTTGTCCTTCTCCACGGTCTTGCCCAATGCCTTTGCTGCCTTGACCTTGGCCTCTTCACCAGACCTGGGACAAGAATTTGCGAAATGCTGCTTCGACCCGCAGCTCCAGCATCGTCTTTCATTGTCGAGAACATGAGGAAGTCGACAATCTCGACCTTTCTTGCAGCCGAAGTCCGTGAGGAAGTACTTGCATGGGGGCTTCCGAGAATCAGTATCCTCATCTCCCTTTCCTTTTCCTTTGCCTTTGGCTTCTCCTTCTAATTTCTTCACTCGCGGATTTGGCTCAGCAGCTGCTTCACGGCGCTTGGCTTGATGTCCCATCTGTTCAAGCTCAGCAAGGATGTGTTCACTGTACTGGTTGACAGTCTCCTGCGTAGGCACCGTATCTATGAGCAACGTGTTTCTCACAAGATAAAGTCTGAAGGATAGGTCAGGGTACAATCCAACCACCTTTCGCACCAACCGAGCAAGGCCCTTGACCAAGATGGTCGCGTCGGGTATGCTGACGCCCACTTCGGCTGCCCTCCGTCGCCACCGCAACCACTTGCGCAACGAAGTTATAGCTGAGGAGATAGATTGGGCTTCCTGGGGTGCCTCCAGCGAACTCAGGATCGCTGACCTCTCTGACAGCCCACCTGGCTGATACTGCACCATAGCTCGAGTCAGAATCCCAAGCACGTTGACTGCTTTGGCTGACACAATCTCTTCCCTCAACGCCTCCGGCAGCGCATTCATCAACAAGGCTGTGGCGCGGCTCTCCAACCTCTTCCATCTTTGTTCAGCCAACTCCGGCGGGGGCTTCACTGAGTGGGTAAGACGGTCTATCGGGCTCAACTTCATGTGGTCATCATACCAAGACTTCGCAGCTTTCACCGTGGCTGCCCACCATTGTTCGGAGTTGGTGGATAGATCACTCATATGGCTGGCAATCATCACCATCCAATCCCCATAATCAATTGGAGCCGTGTCGCTATGCCACTCTGCCAGCTTTGGCAATTCAGTTGATGGTCTGGCCACTTCCACACTGCCTCGGACATCCTCAGACTGACTCATCATTCTTTTCTGGATCTCCTGCATCCCTTCCATCAATTTGAGCATCACACCGAGTGTAGGATCCAAGGACGCTTTCTTTCCAGTCTTCTTCCTAGGTGGGGGTGTCTCCTCAGACTGGTCACTCTGCTCATCACTTTCAGGCTCTAAGCTTTCTTGCTGGCGCACTGGCCCGTCCTCCTTGGTCCAACCTTCTGGGACAAAGTTCTCTTGTCGGGCCCTGGCCCCGTCCTCATTGAACATCATCGCACTTCCAACTCCTTCTCCTTGCCGGGCTCTGGCCCCTTCCTCAACAAAGGCACCAGCACCCAATCTTACTCCTTCTTGCTGGGCCCTGGCCCCATCCTCCTCTGAGACACCAGCACCCATCGACTTCCTTTCTTGCCGGCCTCTGGGCCCATCCTCCTCACTAGCTTCTCCCTGAGGTCGCATTCCCAAGTTCACCGACTTCTCATCCGGGGTTCCGTAGCGGGACGACTCTTGTTTCGCCATCAAGTCCTTCAACTCAGTGCGCAGCTTCAAGTTCTCGTGCTGGGAAGCCCTGAGCTGAACACTCAAGTAGCTCATCGCCTTCTCCATCTCAACCTTCCAAGAGCGGTCGTGGAAGAGCGGGCCCCCGCCTGCTCATCTCATACATGCCTGGACGATGAAAGTCTCCACGGTTCCAAGCACTGCCAAAACTGGGCGGGGTTCCCTGCATGCTTTCACCCGGTCCACTTGCCAACTGCGGCTTGCAGTTCGTGAAAACGTTCGATTTGGTCCGGAGTGAACAACGGAGGCTGCATACCCGGGGGATACAAGGACATCGGCTGACCCTGTGGAGCATTGGGGGTACACTTCTCAGTTGGTTCACCCTTGTTGGTTGACTTCCCTACCGTAGAAGCAGGAGTAGCACTCTTCATCCCTCCCCCTTGAATAGGTGTCTTATATTTCTCTGGATCATCCTCTATAGGTTTCAATGCACCAGGGGTAGAAAAGGTCCGTCCTTCCCTTTCCGCTTCCACAACGGAGTCCTGGCCATCATTCGCATTCATGGATTGGCTCACACCAGTAGTCACAGGCACTAGCTCTTGCCCGATCAACGCAAGTTCACTGCTCCCTTCGGCACCTTCGATTCCTTCGCGGGGTTCAGGTGCTTCCAGTGCTGTCGTGCCAGATTTCGAGCTGTTGCCACCACCGGCATTGCGTCTACGGGTAGCGACTACGGTGTTCATGGATTCCTTATTACTAGAGCTTGATTTTGGGCTCATAACCTTTGTGTCTGAAACCACAAGGTCCTGTCACACTGGAAACAAGCTTTCTTTCACTAGGTAACCACAGGTTCACCCGGGTCAAATGTTTTCCCACCACAAAACCAGCAACCTGTTTCAACCAGGTCCCTCCTGATCGCAGCTGCCGTCGAGAGTGGATTTTCATCCAAGAAAAAGGGCTTCGATGATGCATGTAATGTCACCCTTTCTTTACATGGTGTCATGTGGGAATGTCTTTCAGCAGTTTCAACCCCTTTGAAAAATATTAGTCAACCAACCATTTGTTAATGATTACTATGGAAGAGCATGTTAATCAAACAAACAGCCAGTAGTTGCTTCAGCATTATTGTTGATGATTATCGCCTACAATTAATTGACCATAATCACCAACAATAATGCTTGAGAATCCCCAAGAAATTATTAATGTTAACATTGATGGTTATTAAAACCATCAACAAAAACCTCAGAAAATCGACAGAGAACTAAGCCACAAATGTTAGAAATCCATAAGAACTAGTGGAAAGTAGTTGTGTAGTACTTAACATGTTAGAAATCCAAACATCAACCGAGCACGCCATACATTGATGCTTGCTATAGAAATCCCTCACAAAATCCACCTGAAGCCACTGGCCCTCCACCCGCCTCGGACGCTCCGTGGCCTTCCTCCGCTGGCGTCACCAGATGCGTCGGCCGCGAGCCCGTGGCCCAGGTGTCCCAGAGATGCGCGGCGTCCAGGTGACCCAACTCGTGGCCAAGGTCGCCTGGGTGGCTCAGGGTTCACTGGGGTTGGTGGGACCTTAACATGGCTTAAGTAACCAGGATTAGTCGGGATTAGTAGGGATTAATGTTGGTCTATAGTAAGGATTAACGTTGGTTAAGTAGGGATTAATGTTGGTTAATAGTGGTGAATCATGGTTGAGTAGCGAGGATCAGTAAGGCACAGGGATTAACACCGGGATTAATAGGCGTTCATAGTGCTTAATCATGGTTCGTAGTTGTACAGTACTAATGCAAAGCCGACTAGGGGTTGATACCTATTATACATAGTGGCTAATGATAGTGGTTGATCATATGAGGGGCGAAGCAACAATAGTTAATAGTGGATAATGGCGTGCTTGGTGATTATGGTAGCGATCAATCATAGTACTGCCCTAAGGGATATGAACAATAACTATTGACCACAAATAGATTTGCTTCACAACCGTTTCATTCCATTGATTCCTATCTACCTCCCATTGTTCGTTCATCGGTTCATCTCCTTAGTGTTTCTCTTGGCTACTTCCTGTGGTTCCAATCATTAGTATTTGACCTGACGTATAATCATCAACTAACAATGTTCAACTTACCAGGTAAGTTTTTTCGAGCGATAGCTCTGTCTGAACCAGTTGGGGCCCACAAATTTTAAAACACAATTGACGGGGTTATTATACAATCCCACCTAACGAATCATCAGAAACTGATCATCACCAACTAATAACCTTCATCACCAACTAATAACCATCATTAACGATCATTAACCAACCTATCAACCAGTTGTAGTTGTTCTATCTCCATTGTTGTTGCTTGTCAATCAAAGCTTACTTACCAACCATCAACCAACCAACATCAACCATTCAACCAACCATATGACCAACCCTACAACCAACCTCAAGCAAGCTCCACCAGCCTTTACCAAGAATCCAACCAACCATCCAAGCAACCTTAACCATCAACCAACCATGAAAAACCAACCATTAACCAACCTCAACCAACCATTTACCAACTACAAAGCCAACCTTAACCAACCATCATCAACCCTCCAACCAACCCACCACCGCACCCCAGTGACTCAGCAGCATGGCCAGCAGCAGCGCTCCATGGAGGTCTCCCAGGTGCGCCGCGCGCCGCTCCAGCGCCAGGGTCAAGCGCACCAGGAAACCCTGGGAGAGCGCCACGTCGTGGAAGAGCTGCTGCCTGCAGCGAACCAACCAACAATGATGGCTAATAATGGCTGGTGAACAATAGGATAGTTACCTATGATATGATGGTTAATTAACACTTAACAATATGGCCTTCCAGCCCTGAGGTTCCCCGAGCCAAAACTTAACAATAGGGTGTAATAACAATAATAATGGCTGGTGAACAATAGGGTGTAATAGTAATAATGTAATGGTTAACAACCAACCAACCAACAATAATGGCTGGTGAACAATAGGGTGTAACTACAATGATGGTTCATAGACACTGACAATGATGTGGTATATAGTTAGTAGCCATATGATGATTACTATATGTACGACAATGGCTAATAATGGCTGGTTAGTGTTTGATGAGATGGTATAAATAGCTGGTTAATGGTTGATTCAACGGGAAACAATGGGATGGTTACCAATGATATGATGGTTAATACTTAACAATATGGTTGTATTCACAATATTATTGTTAATAATGATCATGGTTAGATATATGATGATTATTGTTAACTTAACAATGATGGCTAAGAATGGCGGGTGAATGGCTAATAATAGGGTATAAATAAACAACAATGGCTGATATAGGGCTACGGAACAATATCAACCAACTAATGGCTGACGCACCAGCTGGTTACTGGTTGCTAAAGGGGGATCATCACCAACAAAACTAGGGTATAGATAGTTGGTGAATGGTGAATACAGGGGTATAAATAGCTGGTTAATGGTTTGTAATAGAATGTAATAAGTAACAACAGCAGGGGGTATACCAGCTATATGGCAAATCATTGAGTAACCGATGGGCCTCACGGTAACCAATGCGCCTCACCAATCAAAAAATGCCTGGTATGTGCCAAGTCATTGCGATACCAACGGGCCACCAGTCAGCTAATGATCATTTTGCTTCGTTTTACAAGCAAACCAGGGGGTTGGGGGGTACCTCTATTTTGGCACATACCCATCTGATCTTCAGAGCTGGCATCCAGAATTGAACCTCAAACCTGGTATCCAGGGTTGAATCCATCAGCAAACTGAAAACTCTGCCGGTATGGTTTCTGCAAGTTTCTACGCAACTTCTGGTCTTATTTAAATAGAAAGTAAAACCATTAGTACTCATACGTAGAGTACCCAATGGCCTTATCAAAATAATTAGTAATTATGGTCTTACTAAAATAGTTATGGATACTCATTTCCTGGCACAGCAAAAAATCAAATGGTACCCAGATGCTATCAGCAGCCGGCTCCTCAGACTCTAACAGCATCGGCCAAGTGGCGCTTCGCAAGACTTGGCATCATCTTCGCCGTCGCTCAGGGACAGCACCCCCAAGTTGTAGGCTGCAAAAGCCTGGTGGCACCGTATCTTTCTTCCCCGTGGCATCTGTAGGTGTTACACTTTGAAATGATTTAAGGTGCATGTATAGTATCAATGGCAGAAGATATGATTGATTTGGAATATTGATGCATATTGTGTTTCCTAAATCTTCCCAGGAAATGGGTCGTAGAGAGGCAAATTTGCGCTTTCCTCTTGAAGATTTACCTACCAGGATCCTGTGCTTAGTGGTGATTCAGCTACAAGTCATTGCTGGTGACCAGGTGTGTCCGCTCGCAGCATCAGTGGCTTTGCTGATCAAGTCTTCAAGGGATGCTGATCTCAGCTGGGCAGCACAGGAGTCGGTAAACAACGTTCGATTACCCAAACTGGTTGGTGGTTGAACCACCCCTATGAAACATATTACTCAACCAATCATTTGTTAATAGTTACTAGATTCACTAGGGAAAATAAACAAAATATATTTAGAACGACCAGCCAGAAAAGCATTCAATCAGAAGCTGCATTCAATCACCAACAATTCCACATGCAAAGCAGTACAAGGTCCTCCGATGGACGACTATTGGCTTCACCCCAATGCTAGAAGTAGGTCTTGGCGAGTCTTTATTGTCATTAGCTCCGACTATGTGATATTACTTTGATATAACTAAATATTAGATATTACTTCCTATATTCTTAGCTGAGTACTGCTATCTTCCTACAATCAGATCTCACCAACTGCAATACCCAATAGCTTGACACCACACTTTTCAATCTGTACTCCTCATGATTGTTGTTTCTGGGGATTGCACATCTGTTTATCCGGTTCACCCCTATTCTTTGATGTCAATATTGCTACAGTATCATTCATCCCTATCATCACCACTAAGATTATTACCACGCATCTTGCTTGTAATTATCTGGCTGCTATCTTGATAGTGGTGGATAAGATCCCTATTGCATACTTTTACCACTATCATCATTGGATCCATTGCTATCTTTGTCTACCGTTTGGTGAACGGGCCCTCCTGGTTAGCAGCCTCGCTCCTCCGTAAAACCAGGGCAGCAGGGCAGGATACCCCGTGGCTGGCTCTCCCTAGAACTGCCAGTCCTGCCACCCGCCGCGCCTGTACTTCGCTCAGGTTCCCAAGACGTCTCCGCTCCAGGGCCACACCGGGCGTTGCTTGCGGCACCGCCGAGTGGTTCACCAAGCGTCGGTAGCGCCGCGCGGCTTCCGAACGGTTGGGCACAAGCGGCGAGGATTCAGCTGCTGCTGGTGGATTGAGATGGGCATGAGCCACCAAGAGCTCAGCATCTTGCCTTGCGAAGAGCTGGTGTTGCATTTGGAAGGGTGGCCATGACTGGTTTATAGCGAAGTTATGTATTTTTTGGATCTATAAGTTCACTTCTTGGATAATTAGTGCGAATCACTGAACAAAGGTTTCCATGTCAGTGATTCGGAGATGGCTAAAACAGAATGATCCCAACCATCTTAACCGCCAACCGATGTGAGGTGAACATGTGACTACATCACTACTCCAAGGAACAGCAAGATGACTCCATCAACACCTGGCTTAAGAACCCCATGGCCCCTGGTTTCGCAAAGGGCTTTCCACTGTAAAGGTCAGGGCTCCTGCCCAAGTCAGCTGCGCGCACCAGGTGAGGCCAAGCCAGTTCTCTTCGTTCATCTTCGGTGCTGTTCGTCTCGTTGGTGAAGCGCGTCAGGTAGTACTGCGCCATGGCCACCAGCGGTTCATCTGCGCCCTGCGAGACTTGCTCCAGGAACGGCTTCCTTAAGCTGCGGCTGTGAGAAGCAGACAAGCCCAACATTGGTCCAACCTGGGGAACTTTGGGGGAAAAAAATCAAGGTGAAAGTGAGCTGGGTGGCTTACCTTCAAATAATGTGCATGATTTATGAACCCATGGGGGTGTTTCTCAAAATAGGAACCTCCCAAATCGTCTAGTTATTGACCATAGTAACAAACATACCATCTTGGGGGTTCTCTATTTTAAGACACTCCTATGTGTTGTTTGATTATTTCTTTGTCGTCCAACCATCCACCTAAGCTTGTTGCTTGGACAAGATCTCAATGCTTGCTTGCTCGGGTAATGACAACCATTATGAACTAGCATTAACAATCATTAGCCATTATTCTCCACTAGCCACCCGCTGTTGAACCACTAAGCATCATTAATGCTTCTATCCTCCTAATCTGGGATATTCTCATTAACCACCATTACTAAGCATCAATCAATCATCAGTTCACCATCATCAGCCATCTTATCAACCATGTTGTTTTGGCAAATATATAACAACATGTAATCAGTGATCAGTAAAGCAATATTGTCAACCAGCCAAATCACTAATCATCTATTAGCTCGCCATCATTGCCGAAAATAGCTCCTGTTGGAAATTGAAATGACTATCATAGGCATCAAGCAACTGACCATCAATTCGCAATGAGTTTGACAGCCATGCTTAGCCTATGGCGCCCAGGAGCTTATTCCATCACCTGCCCCACCACTCTGCCGTCGAAGCCTCGCCCCCTGGGAGTCGTTCCTCTGCAAACGCTCCACCGCTGTGCGCAGCGCCGCGCGGGTCTCGCCGCGCTGCGCCGCCGCGGCGTAGAGCGCCTCGGCGTCCGCGTGGCGACGGCAGAGCTCCGGCAGAGCGCTGACCTCCACGTGGTGCCCTTCCTGGGAGGCCGTGGGGTGCCGTGGGATGCCATGGGATGATGCCATGAGTGATGGAAATTGATGGAAATCTCCAGTAGCTAAAGAGTGGTTTTAAAGGAATAGATGGTTGAAACAGTTGATTTAGGAGTTCGTGGTTGTAGGAAGAATGGTGAGCACGAATGGAAAGTCATAGGCGTGTTCCATGCATCTCTGCGGGATAGAAAGGAAGCAAGCAATTCTTCATGGTTTACGCAGTCATAGAATGTTAATGCATGCTATTATTACTATTATATATCATTTTTCTGACGTTCAGTAGTGATGGGTAATTAATGAATATGTCCGAAAAAGGAAGTATCTTGTTGGTTTCATCTTATTTATGGTGATTGATGAGAATTTATATAATTGAATAAACATGGTGTTGATGGTCAAATGTTGACCATTTGTGCGAGATCAGTATCACCAAATTGCCAAACTTTCCCATTGTTTGCCATACATAGCCGGTCTTTTCTTTCAAATATTGGCGGCCTATGATAATATCCCAATACCAACCAATAACTACTGTATATGTTGTTACGGCAGTTGTTCATTAGCCATTTCTTACCATCAATGTAGCAATATTAGCCAAAGTACTCATTTGTTTGCTAATGCTCTTAGTAAACGAGGTAACAACTATAATTATACATCATTCTTCTGACTCCACCACCGTGAATCTAAGAGCTAACCACTCTTGACCAATATCAAACATCAATCTGTTATGATAAACCATGATTCTAAGCACCACCAATTCTCAATGACCACCATGGTTTCTTGAACAGTGTCAATTGATAATACCACCATGATTTGCCACTCCACATTTCAAAAACAGCTTGGATATGGCATAATTTACCATTTTCCAGCCATAATTTTGCAAAATTCAAGCGGCCATGGGCACCATGGGCACCATGGACACCATGGGCACCATGGGCACATGGCACTGCCAAGCTTCCAACAACTGCGCCACTTTCGTCAAATCTGCTGCGGGAGCATTGGACACATCCGCCAGGACATGCCTCGGCTCAGCGCCAAGGATAGCCACGGTTACCTTACATGACTTCGACCCAAACCAATGATCCAAATCTGCATGAGATTCAGTGAGATTCAGTGAGCTCAGAACTTTGTTGACTGGTTTGTATTCATCAACTTGCTGATTTTTGTTCCTCCAGGAAATGCGGCGGGTAAGATAGCTTCTGAAAGTCCAACTTTTGTCAATGACTTACCTGCTGTAGCTTTGGAGCGGTAGACATCCTCCCCAAAAAAGGTGAAATCCAAACGACAGCTGGCCACTGATCAATGTGTGCCTGGTCCCTGGCCGCAACTGGAGATATACAGCATCAGACTAGCAATTCCTGTGCATGTGGATATGTTTTTACCTTCGAACCACATCAAATGCACTAATCTGGCTGTGGGTGAAGGGTCCACCCCTTTGTTGGGGTGTGAACCCCTTGGTCGGATGGTTGGTTGTGAATGGCTATGATCCATCCCCAAAAGTTCCCAGATTTATCGGCATGGTCCACTTTCTCACCCAGGGAACGCCCCACCGAGCGCGGTGACCATCGTGCGGCAAGCTTCATCTCTGGAAGATTAATCTGAAACAACCGAACCCATCGCGAAATATAGCAGATTAATGAGATTAAATCAATTATTTGTGATATATTCATTGTAGTGATAACTGATGACACACGATGCAGAAATTCTCCGAACACAATGGTTCTTGAACATTATCAAATCATCAATGTTTGATTTCAATTCCCAGCACTTAGGACACCACTAAAATGTAGTACGAAAGGAAGGACACCAATGACACAATTGGATTTATTTGGCCACATTTTGCCCTAGCGGTACAAATGGAGATCAATTGGTTGCAGTACAGTAGTTGCAGTACAGTGCTTTGATTTCGAGTGGCAACCAATTTGGGGATGAATTTGGGCCACACGCACAAAGTTCTGCCTATATTGCAGAATTCTCTCTTCCCATTGATCATGCCTTGATATTTCTCCGGTAACACTCCAGTAGTTGGTCATTCACCAGTTTTCACACGCTGGCGCCATCCCACTGCAGTGGATGGTGACTGACATTCTCACCATGACAACATCAACAAGCCCCTTGACTCTAAGTATAATCCATCATTCCAAAATGAAACAAAAACAATGAACTGGTTGGTGGTTGAACCACCCCTATGAAAAACATGTTATGTTTATGTTCTACAACTGGGAACATAGAAAAACATGTGAATCAAACCACCAAATGACTTGAAGTGAGCAAAAACCATCAACCAAGCATCATCACCCAACCAACCTTAACCACCCAACCAACCAACCCTCACCCAACGAACCTTCATCCTCCAACCAACCAACCAACCTTAACCAACCAACCTCCCAACCAACACCAACCCGTCGCTTGGGTAAACCTCCCGAGCCGCTCCGCGAAGGCCGTGTCAGCTGCGTTGGACCGGCGTTGCGCCGTCAGCGGCGGTGGCGGCGGACCCCAGGAGCTCTGCTGCTCGACGACTTCCGAGGCTAAGAGACCCAGGGAGGATCCCAGGGTGCAGGCAGCGCTACCTGCTGAGGCCAGCGCTGTTTCGCAATGAAAAAGGGGTACCCCCAGTTGTGATCCAGTTGTTTAATCCTATAATTATATTCAATCCTATTCAATAAATATAGGGGTTTCCCCTTAAACATGTTTAATCATAGACCATCCACATTTTTTTGGGAAGGAATCCCTATGCCTAACCATCAAATCATGGATGGGGCTGAGATGCTCGGAGAGTTGCTGGTTCCCGCAGGGCGAGCTGCAGTTGTTTGTCGCCGTAAAACGTGGCGCGTACAGGGCACCCCTACACCTCTCCGAAACATTACCGTATGCAGTGCTGGGGAAAACAACTGAGGGTACCCAGGCATGATTTCATTCAAACTTCGCTGTTTAGTTCAGCCGCTTCAGCCTAAAATCCTCAAAGTTTTCATGAAACTATGCCATACTAATGCCTTTAAGAAGGAAAACTGGGATACTCATCCCATGGTTCCCGCCAGAAGCTTTGAGAAACCGAAGAAAGGCACTCCTCCAGGCAAGTGACCAGACGCTGAAGATCCACTCAAAGGACTCAAAAAGGGTTTCCTTGAAATCATCGAGGATGCTTGGTTGGCCATGGGAGCTTTCAAATCCTCGGTGAAATTCTTCACACAGCTGCGCACATGCAACATGCCGTGCGACAATCAAGCATGTTTCATCGCAAATTCACCCAAACTACATGGCCTGCACAATAAAAATATAAATACTTGCACACTCTGCATCTACGGTCATTCGTCAGCAAGCTCCGCGGCATCAACTGCAAAGGAACCCGCAAACAACAGCATCAACTTGCACGAGCAAAAACTAACAATCAACCAACCCAAACCATCTGAAACCATCAGCTTCATCATTCCCATCTTCAGTTCGTCAATCTTTCAGTATTTCATGTCATCTCGATCACTGATCACCTTTTGTCATCCTTCTGTGAACCATTTGACAGCCATTCCAATGTTTCATTCACGAAAAAGTTTCTGTATCAAATACATGATTCTGTGATCATAATATGTCATACTGAGTCATATTGCTTCTATTTGCTTCTCATATTTTCTTTCGAGCTTCTTTGTCATCCCTGATCCCCTTCTGTCATATGAAACTTCTCACGATCATATTACTTCTGAAAACAAATGTTACATAACACATAAACAAAAAATACGATTCACCACCTCTTCTCCTTCTGAGCTTCTTCGTTCATCATTCGTTTCGCGGTCAAAAAGCTGGCGCCCAAAATCCCCAGGGCATCGCCCAGCTCGGCCGCCGCCGCGTTCGCCGCCGCCGCGCTGTCCGGGCGCCCCACGTCCCGGGGCCGCCGCGCCGCGCCGGCGCCGTTGGCCGCAGCCACGGGACCCAGGAAGACGAGGCGCGACGGGGAGAGGTGGGCGGCACCCACCAGGGGAGGGAAGCCCGAGGCCAAGATGAAGCCCAGCAAGGCATAGCACCTGCCACCTGAGAAGATGGTGGGGTTAGTGGTAGATTCAGATGGTGGGTTGGATGGTGATGATGGTGGGATGGATGGTAGATTGGTGGCTTAGTGGTGGGATTGGTGGTGCTGTGTTGGTTGAATTGGTGGTTTTTGTGAAGCCGAGATGGTGGTTTTTGGATGGTAGTGAAGGGTTGAGATGGTGGTTTTGATTTTTGATGGTGAAGGTCATGGGCTATGTTGCTGTGGTGAAGGTGATAGTGGTTTTGATGGTGGTTTTGAAGCCGTAATTAGCGACAAGAACGGGGAGATAGAATAACTACAGCTGGTTGGTTGAGATTTGTTTTCGTTGGTTGATGTTGGTTGATCTTAGTTGAATAGATGAGTGAAATGGAAACGGTCAGAATTGGATGGTGAGGATATGTGTGGATAGATTCATGTGGTTGAGCTTGAGTACGCAACCTGCCTTTGCCAATGTGGCTTGATTTGGAATCCATCAAATGTACCAACTGATGATAGTCTTACAGTAGTCTTGGCCGACCTTGAGAAGCTTTGACCAGAAGTTGCCTTAATACCGCTTAAATCATGGCTGTTGTCTCTGCATCTCGCCTTTTTGATGGCTTGTTCCATATTGAAAATCCTCTCAAGGTAATCATGATTTTTTCACATGAAAGGCACAGCGGTAACTTGGGTAGCCATGGCTATGCACAAGCCTAAGCCGTTGGTTGCTAATGCTCAGAGTCAACCATCAGAATCCATGTTATCATCAATCATTGCCAATCAATCGCAAACAAACCATACATAGCATAATCATTGCATTTCCAACCATAAATTCTCTGAAGAATCTTTGTCCGCAATTCACCCGCATCCTGGCAACAAAACCGCTGCCATTGACCATGATGAAGCACTAAATCAACCCTTCATAGTGCACCATTGTCGCCATGTGGTTCACCATTCATGCCATGTGCCAGGTCACATTGTTGTCCCAGTGCGTCGCGCGCAGTGGCAATGGCTTGGTCTATGTTCCTTTCCACCAGCGCGGGAGAAGTGGTGCGCCAGCGGCTGGGGGGGGGCCCGGGTCGGTGTTTTGGGACTTGGTGATCTTGGTGGATATATGGTGACCATGGGTAAGCCCATTGAATGGCAAGGGATCTATAGGGATCTTATCTTTAGATATAGATCCCTTGCTATCTTATAGATCCCTTGTTAAAAACTCTTATCTTTAGTGGATATATAATATATATATATATATATATATATGATGTGAACATTGATAAGCCCATTTAATCCCAAACATACAACAAACATCTAAATTAGTGGATGTAAGCCACCTGGTGATGGGTGAGATATGCTCTAAGCGGTCATATCTATCAAAGTCATATCCCAGGTTTTTTGGATACTTATTGTTGACCAAGAACCATGCCCAGTGGGAAAGCCAACAAGCAGTAGCACTAATCAGCAATAACGGCTTTTAAATCAAGGCAGAATCCAATCTATGAACCAAGTGCCAAGTGCTGGACACACCAAAAATAACCAAAATGGATCGCGGAATCTTGAAGCGCTGGTGGAATCAACTTGGTGCTGGCAATGCCTCCGAGGTCAGACCTACCCTGGCTGTAAACTTGGCACGACACCACAGGTCCTTGGCCGTCCTTTGAGGGGTCCTCCCTTGTGACCTAAAGCCATGAATTGATTGAACATCCAGAAACACAGCCATGGGGCTCACCTATTATCCAACACACAACTACCACAGACCTGATCTAAATTGTATTCATTTAATCTACTTTAGGTACCACTTACAACCTCCGCCACAACGAAAATCATTGAATGCTGGATAAATCAATATAAATCACACATTGCAGCAACCTCCTCCCCTTGTAAACATGATTCAACAGTCAGTTCATGTAGCTACGAACAACAATTCCCACCCTGCAAGCGACCCGCTCATCTGACAACAAAATGTTGGAGCATTTCAATGAGCAGCTCGCATACTGCCAACGTAACTTTCTGCCTGAACTGCTCTGAAAAACTACCCTGGTCCCCTTGATGGATACCCCTGGCTCCTGGCCTCGCTTCCAACCAATAGCCAAATGAGCATTCATTCTGATGGGTGGTTGAGCCACTCTAACCATGGCCCCTTTGAAAAAGGTCACTCCAAGAAGAGCACTTTTTCAGCAAGAAACAAATAGAGCCATGACAGTACGGCAGAGGCCTCCTGCGGCAACCAGTGTGGCTTCTGGCGGCCCCTGGTTTATCAAATGAGCTGGCTGATAATGGAGAAGAATGGTCATCATTAGTATATAATGGTGAAGGATGGTCAAGATTGGTAAATAGTGCTAAAATGACTAGTCCATCGGGGTTGAACCTCGTTCAAATTGGTTGAGAATAGTCAATGATTGACCGATAAGTAATTGGGATACAATGAGCAACAACAACTAAGCAAATATTGAGGATTGTTTCCAATGCTGTCCGGTCACTAGATATTTCCTCTTCACAGACTATATTCTATACGTCTGTCAAGTTTGCACGTCAGTTGCCAACAAGTTTGCCAAAGAAAAACACCAAGATGATCCATGGATCATCCATTGAAATTATTTGAGGCTTGAAGATCAACACCAGCTACAAGCTGGTGATGGCGGCCAGCTCGGCTACCATGAACCCTGATCCAAGCGTAGGCTCATTGATCGGAACAGAGCTTTGGAACCATAAATTCTCATTGATCGGAAATTTCCATCGATTTCCTAGATTCGATAAGGGCAAGGGTGTTGCAATGGCAAGCAAATGAGAGCAGTGGCCCAACCTGTCGGCTGAAACCCCTGAACCCGCCGATCTTTGGGGCGTACATGAATGGTTCCTTGGAGCGTTTCATCACTTGGAACGCTTGCTTGGCTGGGTACTTCTCATTCAGGTGAGCTAGAAGCTAGATATACCCGCCCAGTTGCTGTTGATTATGGCGGGATGTCCATCATTATGCTATCCAGGATTTTTGATGAGCAATACAAAGGTTGCTGTGACCTAGAATTGTTGCTGCGTTGTTCCTATTTTGAGGATACACATTCAAGTTTTTGTTGGTCATAGTTGTTGATTGTTGATTGGTGACATTCTTGTTTTTGACCATGTTTACTCCCAGGCCAACCAACCTAGAAGTGGAATATCCACCATGAATAATTGTTTACCTACAACACAAGGTGAATTTTTGGCTTCCACGAATTTCACTAGCCAATTTCGACACAAATCACCATTTTGGAATAGGTACCACTTCTGGTTCACCGTGCAAATAATGATGAGTTTGCTAGAGGGTACTCTAAAACTTTGACCAGTAATGCCACCCCCTGATAAATAAACCCCTAGTTGATGAAGAGGGTTATTAGTTGAGTACCCCCCATTGTTAGTTGATTGATCAACCCCCAGAGAAAAAATGCTGGATTTGACAAATATGGTTGATCGACCCACCCTATAATTAGTTGATTAAACCACATTAAAACCCCTAGTATGAGTTGATTAATAAACTTCCTAGTTAATAAACCCCTAGTTACTAGTGAATTGATCAATAACCCTCTCAGTTTCTATTAAAATGCTGGCTTAGCGTTACTATTATGCTGGGTTAACATCACCGCAAGACCCAGCTCACCGAAACCGCGCTCCGGGTCGGGATGGAGTTCATGCAGCGCAGTGAGCCGCTGCTGCCAATGCGACCAACTCGACACCTAGGAGCGACATGGCAACCGGGTCATGGTCGAGATGAGGGACAGCCATGGCAGGTTCCTAGGCAAGTCATAGGAAATGATTAGCCAACCATGGTCGATAACCAATATAATGATGATTCATGACTCATCATGGTTGATGGTGTTTATGGTGATATTCTTTGGTCACTGGTTTATGAGTGGTTCATAAACCGTCATTGTTCATTATTCCTTCTTGATCACTGGGAATAATCAATATAAACCTGAAGCTGCTGGTTGATTTGTTGATAACAATAAATTTCGAAATTTTACCGAGAATTAATCATTAACTAATAATGGTTAACAATGATGATGATGATTATGATGATGATGATGATGATGATGATGATGATGATGAATGTAAAGATGATGATGATGATGATGATGATGATGATGATGATGATGATGATGATGATGATGATGATGATGATGATGATGATGATGAATGTAAAGATGATGATGATTGAAATACTATATATACAAGTGATTATTCTGCTTAACCACATTGGCTATTAACAAAAAAACTAATCATGGTTAACTATGGCCAATTGGGATTCACTATAACCTTAATGGTTGACCATTATAGTCAATGTTCGAGTTACCAAAAATCCGAATTGTTATTAGTGGCAATATTGATTAACCATGGTTAAGCCAATTGGGTACTGATTTAGGTAACTAAATCAATAACCATTCAGTTAGTACTGAATTAAACATGAGTGAATTATCAGTCATCATAAACTAAATTAGCCATCAATTCAACCATCAAACATAATAATGATAGTCTTTATCAATCACAAAAAACACCATTAGACTAAATCAGTGTTAATCATCATGTTGATTTATTAAGTTAATCATTAACTATGCTTAGTATTAATTATTATGATTCATTTTGTTAATCAGTGTTAATCATCACGCGTTAATCATTGACTAAATTCCATGGTTCATCTTGACGATGATCATCAACAAAAATAATCATCATTCATTGAATTAAGGGATCAATTTAATGGATCATTTGGTGGTTTCTCAAAATAGTGAGACCCCCAAATCATCCTTTATTAACCATTGGTAGTACGAAACCAACCATTTTTTTGGGGCACCCCCATTTTGAGAACCCCCCATTGAACAAAACGAATGATTAGTAATGATTAGTTAACTCATCAAAAATTAAACATAGGCTACCCTCTGGAAAACTAACCTGGCAATGGAAAATTCACCATTTATTGGTGGTTTCTCAGGGTTTCATTATAAATTATGGTGAAAATCCATTGCCAGGTTAGTTTACTGGAGGGTAAATCTGATCATCATCAACTACAGCGCCATTGCTTCGCCCGCGTGCCTTCTCCGAGGGTTTGCCCCGCGCCAGCTCTTCGAGATCCAACCAGGTCTGTTGAGCGACGCCTGACCGCGGCAGGCTGCTCGAAAGGGGTGTGGTGAGTTGGGATGGTGCTGGGTACTGAACATGATCAGGATTGATTTCATATAATATTTGAGCATATATTTTAATATCCATACATGATCAGAATTTGAACATGATCAGAATGTATCATAATTTGATTTCATATGTAAAACTTGAGCATATAATATCTATACAATATATAGAGCTATATATATATGTAGATATATCTATATCGTTCGTTTTGAAACCAAAAACCTAATACATATTCTGTGTAGTATTTGTTTAACGCATGCTTGATGTACATATCATAGTGCGTGATGTAGACATTTTGTAGGAATGTATTAGATATATGTAGATGTGTGGCATGTAGATGTATTGGCGGGGGGTAGTCCGCCACACATATATGTGTATATATGTTCTTTCACGTCATGGTTGGTGGTGGTTCCAAAGTTGATTGTGAGGTATCTAGAGGTTGCGAGTCGCGTGGCTCTAAACACTACATAAAC
The DNA here is from genome assembly GCA_009767595.1 of Symbiodinium kawagutii. Lineage (NCBI taxonomy): Eukaryota > Dinophyceae > Suessiales > Symbiodiniaceae > Symbiodinium > Symbiodinium kawagutii. Next base: position 270,533 of record VSDK01000471.1, read on the forward strand.
GAAATACTCAAAGATTGAAATATACAAAAAACACACATATCTATAGTGAGTTCAAATCAAGCCAGTTTTCAACATATATGTAACAGTAGTGACTAGCATTTACATCATTTACAATCCAATTCGCACAGTTAAATTTGCCAAATATTAGAATAGAAACACGTGTGGAATGGTCACCAGTGCTGCCGGGATTGACCCACATCCATGGAGGAAGTCTATGGACAAGAACGAGGTGAAGTCTTTCAGCGCTGGTTCCACTTCTGGATTTTGATCAACATGACGTAAACCAGATCAGTTCAAAGCAACCATGACCAAGCAACTTACCAACCAAGCAACCAAGCAACCAACCAAGCAACTTACCAACCAAGCAATCAACCAACCAACCAATCTAGCAACCAACCAACCAATCGAGCAAGCCACCCACCAGGCAACCAATGCAACTGGGTGAATCAAGTGTCGCACCTACATCGGCAGCTCCAAGCTGGTGCAAGGTGAGCCAAAGACACCAACCTGCCAAGCTGGCAAGCCAGCGGAGCCACCACGCGATCTCCAGGTGGGGACCACCAGTGACTTGTCGACCAGTTCCAGGGCTAGGAACAGCATGACAAAGCATGGAACAGGCAACAAAATTGGTTTAGCCATCATTGATAGGAGAAGAAATTCCATAGATGGAATCGTTTGGTATGAATCATTTCTATGACAAAATTCTGATTGCAAACCGAGGAGAACAAATTGGTTTATCCATATCGATGGATCTCAATACCAGCTGAACACAGGCGTCCACCCAGCGAGACGATAGAACATGTTCCGATATTTCGAGGTGAGCCATTTGTTTCATGTCTCACTGGTCTACTCCCTGGGGTGACAGGTGCCAAATATGAACATCCCGGGTGGCAACAGGGCGGCTGCGGAAGGTGTTATGAACACGCACCTACCACCATGCCCCAGCCTCATTTGAGATACACATGATTCTAGGTCATTACGACCTCAAATGATCGACATCTTCAACATGACTGTGCGAACGCCAATCCTTCAACTGGCTCCTGTTCATGCCCATCCTTCAAAGCCCCTAAAAACCAGCAAATGTGCAACGGAATTATTAGTGATGGTTCACATCGAACCGATGGTCTACCAAATAATGGCAGCCCAAGTTAGCGACGTCAGCATGGATCATCATGGATGATCTCATGTCAATGGACTGATCCTTTGGTAAACTAACCTGCCGATAAACAAATCACCATTAAAAAAATAGTTGGTTTCCCAACACTTCCCAAGAAAACCAAGGATTTTTTCATTGCTGCGTTGGATTACTAGAGTGTTTTGGTTGGTTCTTGCATGTTAGTATCTCCTGTTATCAACCCTAAATATCCTAAATACTAATTAGCTATAACATGCATGCTATAGCCCCTATTCATGCTGGTTATTTGACCACAGATTAAAGAAAGATCCTATGATTGGCATGCTTTATTATATAGTAACATGTTATAGCCATCAAAAATGCATAATGATGCTTAATGATAGGGACACAATTCCGAGTTTTGTTGTATATTATCTCCTGTAACCATCTATAGCCCCTATCATTGTTGGTTCTTATCCCCTAAAACCGTATATAACCCCTATCATTGTTGGTTATTACCCTCTACGATCAACCACTAACCAGCTACGCTTCACCATTGGTGACACCCGCAAGGGTGTGCAGCTGAGCTGCGAAGCCACATCAGCGGCAAGCGCCTGGCGGGAGGTGTGTTTGATGTGCAACATATGTACTGCCATATGTTTCTACATTTACCTATAGAAATGCACAATGCTACATATACTATATATAGGATGTAGTGTACAATGTACCATATATTGGTAATCAGTATAGAAGTGCAAATATACTGTAGACATGCTAGGAGATATCTTTATATGTATATGTGGTACTAAAAATATATGGTAGTATATGGTAATAGAAGTGTATACTATATGAATGTAAAGTCGTATATGTGTATAGGAATGGCAAGAGACATGTGTACATTTAAATATACACATTAATTAATCAATTCGTAAATCACCATACCCATCCTATCTATGCATGTGAATATGATTGCGAAGGAATAACATGCATCTTTGTTCAAATATATTCATGATTCATATATGTATACTGTATATATATATATATACATACATGTTGCAAGTGGCATCCCTATATATTCCTGTCATTCTTGTTTTCCCTCAAGCTGCCATGGCTACGCCAAAGTGAGGACTTTCAACAAAAAACACATAGATCCTAGTTGAAGTTGACACTCCAAAACGTTTCATGTCCATCATAGACTAACCATTCCCAACCAAGCATCAACAGCCCTTTGGGAAGTATCACATCGTTTTTGTACCAGCACCGTTGCGTGCCAAACAAAACGATAGGGTATGAGACACTCCATGAACAGTATGCTTCAGCGTACCGCTACACACTTTTCTTCTTAGCGTTCGTTGTTTTGGGGATGGATATAGAGGCACAACAATCTCAGCAACATTGGGTCGATGGTTAATGAAGACTAATCATGGTTAATGCTGGGTTATTGATGCGTCACGACGGTTGATGATGGTAAGTCATGGTCCACCATAGTATCGCAACCGCGCGGGCAACTGTCGCCGAGCTGCCATCAAAGGCTGCACCGCCGAAGCTAAGACTTCATCGCGCCATGGTGGAACAACCAGTTACCCAACGTGAACGGAAGAGGCCCATTGCTCTTGGGGTTACACCACTTTTGCTGGTGGGAAAACATGAGCTATAAACCTATAAACCAGTTCAAAATGCTGGATTTTCCATTGCCAGGTTGGTTTACGATGGGTGTCTGATTTTTGTGGCAAATCTGTTGGTGTGCAGGACACGTGTACTACAAGAATCTGGAAAAATGGCTAAGTGGATCTTGCTAGCAGGATCCGTTCTAACCACATATCATCATACAGATACATTCTGATCAGTAATAGAAATGCAGAAATAGCATTGAGTACTACTAGAAATGTAGAAATGTAGAAACGTAGAAATGTAGAAATGTAATTGAAAGATGTATTGACTCAAGATCCATCAGCTGTGGCTTCTCCTTCAACACCCTTCAGCAGCTGCGGCTCGCAGCGGCTTGAGCCAAGAAGCTCAGCGGTCACATTTGGTGCCGATTCGTGGCTGATTCATCTTCCTTATTGGACACAAATGGTTGATATACTCTCTGGTAAACCAAGATGACAATTGAACATCCACCATTTTCTGAGGAAAACGCTGGGAAATCATCCATTCATGGTGGATTGTCCATTGCCATGTTAGTTTTCCAGAGGGTAGATGTTGATATGGCTGGTTTCTCAAGCCCATTTGGGAACCACAAAGTTATGGATGGTTTACTACTATAAATGGTCAATGTAAAGGATGATTTGGACTTTGGGTGCCTAGTTTTTGAGAAACCACCATATTGATTGATTCATATGGCAGTGGGTCAAAACCCCGTACCCCTGGTTCCCCACCATTAACCATTGTTTTCCCTTGTATTGTTGGTGGAAATCCCCCATTAGTTGGTTGGTTAATATTGACCCATAGCCATATCAATAGTTGATGAATGATGGTTGCCAGGTGTGCGCGGTTAAGAATGGGCGGTTGATATCAGCTCGTTGAATCATGATTTGGTCAATTATGTGGTCATGAAGGTTGGGTACTTGTGATTGATTAATGGTGGTTTGCAACCCCTACCGAGAACAAGTATCACTGCCAATAACAAACAAGAGTAGGCAAGTGTAGCAACAATAAATGTGCCGATGCCCAAAATGATGTTTTTCAACCAGCTACGTGCAGCTAACCAAACAGCATCTGATATCCAAGCCGTTCAAAGTTGCCCCTGAAGTCACGGCGGCGGCATATCTTTGTTCCCTGTGTAAAGCACCGTGCAAACGTGGCCTTGGTAACCTGGTAAAAATAAATCAACACTGCTTCCCAGACGACATACCACCATCCACCCCAATACCCAGAACGGTCCCAGCGAGGGGAACAAGACAGGGGCAATGCTTGATGACCATTGTGAGGTGCAACATGGGCCCCAAAGGCTGCTCTCCGAACCTTTCCGCAAAGATTGGAAGCCCTGCAACTACAATACAACTAAGGCTTGCGTGTAGATTTCTGGTGCGCATGAAAACCTGTCGCCCACCCTGGCCGACCACCCTATCTTCACAGTTGGCCTATTATGGCAGTGTCCATGCCACGAAAAGAACGATGTAAGGTCCAATAGAGCGGTCAACAATAAGGGATATCAACATAACACATCTTGTTGCACATAAAGTGCGGCCTCTTGGGTGCCAACTTCAACCCAGCCTTTGCGGCTTAGATGAAACTTCGGCCAAGAACTCTCTACGAAGCAGCAACCAGCAGCATATATCAAGGATTTGCCATCCTGGCCCTACTGGCAGATCTTCAGCTGCGAAACCTTAAAAACTGTTGCTGCAGCTTGCTCAACCAGCAGACAAACTTGAAATCACCAGTTGATAACTTTGCTCAAGCAGCTAACCACAGCACCTGTGCGCACCTTGAAATGACCAGCGAACCACCGAAAAAAGGGTGACCAGGTGATCCCCAGTGCTTGGAGCCCGCCGGGTGATCCCTGCTAGCGGCCATCCCATGCTGCGTGGCGCCAGCGCTGTTTTCGACACAGCGGTCATCAAATCCGGGCGTCTGACCTCGACATAGCGGGACGACTGGATCGGGACATGGTAGATCACCATTGGTCAAGAATTAGCATCAATAATAACATTTTGCCTGTTAGATGACAATAGCGATTTATAGTGGTTGGTAATGGCTAATCATTGTTTAAAGTGGTTAGTGCTTAACTATGGGGAATCGGGAATAACAACTAACAAAACAAAGGAATACAATGCCTAATGATAGTACACCAGGGGTACAAGGTTTTGACCCACAAGGGTATCACTATTGTTATTTTTCACTGTGGCCCAGTGGCCATCAAGGTATAATAAACCAGTTTGCTTAATTGAACACGCTTTAAACATGGAAGTATCATAGATCAACGAGATCAACCATCAATGACAAGCTCAATGACCACTGATAAACAAATGCTGAATGACTAAAGTTGATGGCTAAGGCTAAGTTCATTACTGAACTCTGAAGTGATCGTGATTAACATGACTTGATATGATCATAGGGAGATAACAATCGAGCGACCATCAGTTGACACAATAAATACAAATGATTTATCTTGCATCAGCTGTACCTACTGACCATAAATGTCAACCACGAGATATGGGTCAGGAACCCGGAACACATTGGCCATGTTTGCCATGCTCAAGAACAGAACAGTCCAGTAATCTCAGATTTTTCGTGTCATGTTTGGGGGGCACAGCAATGGTGCCATCTGCGAGACATGGTCGCATGTCCAGCCAGGGGCCCGCACGAACAGCTAGCGATGGTATGGCCGATGATGGCTGATGCCAGGGAATAAACCAGCACCCATGGCCCATGAAAGGCTAGTAGGTATGGATCATCATGGGTATATAGGTATAATAGGTGATATCACGACCCCCCATGAACTGATGGATGGTTTTTGATAAGTCAACGATCGTATCATTTAGTACGTAGATACGGAGATTGAATTGGCTTGAATGGGATTGATATTCCGATAACACTATAAGTCTATAAGGTAACTTACAATACTGGTCAGTACGGGTCAATGACGGTTCTGTACTGGTCAGCAACGCAAGGGGCGGAGATTGGTGAGAAATCATTGACATTGTTATGTTCGAACGTTGATCCGGAGCTATGTTGATCAACAGAAGACCAGGTAAAAACAGCTGTTGTTCAATAGCTGCCATCAACATAGCTACTGAACAACATTAGCTATTGATTATGGTCATGCTTACTAACTCTGGTTATGTACAGTAGCTACTGTACCAGGTAAAACAGCTGTTTTGCAATACCTACCAGGTAAATAACCATCGTTAACGGGTAGCTGCTGATCAACCTAAGATGAACGTCGCCAAGCCACGACTCCACAGGAGCAACTGTGGCTGCCATCTCACCTGGCGGATGGTGATCCCATCTGGTAGCTGCACTGTAAGGTGAAAACGACGTACTTCGTGATGTTTCATGAGCTGGGTCATAAGCTGCTGAAGAATCTACTTCGGAGGCTCCTTCGTCAGCTGGTTCATAGGCTGCTTCATAAGCCCATTGATGAAGGTTGACAATTCTTGAGCTAGTTCCCTAGTTTCAGGGGACAATATTTGTCACATTTAAGCTTGTATGTAGCAACTTATGCATCCCAGGAGATGACTAATGGCCCCCCGGCTTAGACACCATTCACGCATGCATTGTCTGACATGCCAAGACATCCCGGACATATGCACCTATATGAGCCTATATTCATCAAACAACGGTTGAGTCTACCTTTGGCCAGCTTGCAATTCCACAATGATCAGGTGGATGAAAACAATTTAGTCATGCCAAAGATCTTGAAGCAACAAACAAATTCAAATTATGTTGTTGTGAACACTTGCGCGCCTTTAATTACCATGATAAATCACAAGCATAGAAAACTCTACAGATTTATTTCAATGCATAAGTCAGTGGTTGGTGGCACCCAAAGCCACCCGTTGATTTGAAGCCACTCTCCAGTTGCTGTGGTTGGAAGCCAACATCACCACCAACGACATCAAGCAACAAGCCAAACTCGAGAAGTTCAAGCACCAACAGGGCCATCACCATTGGCCAACACCTTGGGGTCCCCTGAGTTCCAACCCCCACGTGGCGGGCCCCTAAGTTCCCCCAGCCATGATCGCCCACCTCCTTCGGCGGCTTCCAACGGAGGTACAGCAGCAGGTGCCGAGACGTCCTAATGCCGGATGACCATCCCCAGATCGCAGTTGGACGGGCAGCATGCCGCACCAAACATGGAACATAGGAGGAATGAAGCGTGGAAATCGGCATGTGACTAGTGACTGGTCAAACTCCATGCCAGAACCAACTTGAACAATGATACACGTATAATATGCGAATTCGTACTTACATAGCTTTCGGTTGCAAATCAACGGAGTAATGCAAGCAACACTCAACAACGACAACACCAGCAAACCCGACCATAATCATACATAATCATACTAAGTCAACCAACCACTGCAAAACAAACATCCGCAACAAACACGGAAGGTTCCAAGCAACCTCGGCTCGACCGCGTCCTGAAGTACTTCACTGCCGACATTCCCTTCGGCCCCAGATGTGATCGATGCAGCCCCCGAGGGCTGTCGGTCCATAGGAGCTCCATCCTGCGTTCTAACTTGGGACGAGTTGATGACAAAAGTGTTCCCATCCCTTAAAGATCGTTAGATTCCATTGTAGATTTAATTGACCAGTGATGTTCCTCAACATGGAAAACACACCTGACAACATGATTGATACAGTGGCAATGTCAGTTCAGTGAACCAATTACGGTACGTGAATCCGGAAGACGTGAATGAGCATAGAATGCTGCAGATTGTATTGCTACCACATCATCATTTTACATTCAACTCCAACGTGCAAGTATAGAAAAAAATAATTTATGTCGAAAAAGTCATTCATCTTGGAAACAACTTTTTTTGGTCTCTGCTTGCTGGCTAGGTTTTGTGCCACTTTTGGGGATTTGGACATCATGAGCCATGGCGGCAACAAAAAAACTGACTGCTGATAGCTATGACCAGTGTGAACGGATATTAGCATCCGTTTGAGTTGGATTCGTTCTCTCGTAACATACTGTACCACAATATTTGATGATAACAACCACCGCTGATATGCCATGTTCGTCACCATAGACGGTAAGTCGTGAAATCATACGTTGTTTTAGCTTTATATACCTGTCTCTTGCATCACAACTATCATCACTATGTTCCTAACTATCCTCAATCATAGCAACCTCATCATCATGAAAACCATCACTTTTGGCAACGCGATCATACCCTCGTACTTCTTGGTGGCAATAGACGTTACTTCTCCCCCTACTATCATTGCCGCATATTGTGTACATCAGACCATTATGGCATTGTATGTCTGTATGCCACCATGTCATGTATAGTTATACCACTTTGTCAAGTCACAGTCAAAGCTCACACCCTACAGACACGCCTATACCCGAAGCTCCATGCCATAACCAACTCCAACAAAACTCAAGCAGAACAACAGCCAGGTTGGCTGCATGTCTATGTCTCTATGACCCGACCATCGTTGCGACAGCCTCACATTTCGCCTCTGCGTTGGAAGTGTGTGAGGCCGATCTGGGCACCTGATGCCAGGGGGAAGTGCACAAAGTATACGTTGAACCAGGGGACTCGTCCACAAAAAAGGCGCCAAAGAGAAATGTTGATGATGCGTGTTAATGATGAATGATGTGATGAACGCTGCCATTTTCATGATGACAAATCAAATGGATTGTTATGATGACATGAAAATTATGATAATTAATGCTGATGATGGTTATGGTTGTTGTGATGAAATGGTACTGGAAATGACGAAAAAAAGTCATGCTGATGCTACTGACTGCTACTGATGATAAGACCGCATAGACATCCATGACAAATAATGACAAATGATGATAACAACAATCAACTCTGAACACCTTAGTTGACTTCATGATGAAATATATGGCATGATTAGCCACAACAAACCATCATCAACCATCATAAACCTCCATGAGACATCATTAGCCACATCATCATCATCATCATCATCATCATCATCATCATCATCATCATCATCAAGCAGCATCACGACCACCTGCGACCACAATAAGACCAACAACCTCAAAATACAAATAGCAAATTCAATGATAACAAATAAGAGAGTCAGAAGCACAGCAACAACAAACAGTTCCAAACACATGTAAATTATGGTCCTTGGCTATAACCTATCTCTCACATATTAAACTCATCAACTAGGCAATCATCTCAAGAAGCACGATTGAAAACACGCATTTACACCCACCGACTAATATGTAGCAAAAACTTGTGAACAAGTAAGTATTCCCTACCATTGTTCCTGGTTATCCCCCATAAACTTGATGGTTAAAGCCTTGACCCAACCCCGAAGACTAGGGTTGAGAGCGGGTGAAGCTGCCTTGACCCATCGCTAAAAGGTTGAAGCCTTGACCAAGCCCATAATTCATTTACAGTTGTGTTCCTTACTATTCTGGTGGTTTCTCAAAATAGGGGTACCCCCAAATCATCCCACATTAATCATTGTCTATTTGTCAACGGACCGTTTTTTTGGGGTTCCTCATTTTGAGAAACCACCTTATTAGTATCCAATGGGGGGATGATTCCCTACTATTGTTGCGCATTATCCCCCATAAACCTCGATGGTTGAAGCCTTGACCCATCTCTTGTGCGACTCCTCACCATCGCTCACCTGGGAGCGACTCCTCGGAACCTGACACAGCAGCGACTCGGTGGCGGGGGCTGGGCGTATCAAGGTTGCTTGATCACTTGCTGCTTGTTAACCACTTGGATCCACTTGGGCAACTGCACTTGATCAGCTACTTGTTAACCACTTGGTAACTTGGGCAACTGATCATGAATACAGGTTCGGGGACTCGCATTGAACTATGAAAAGCTGCAAGTGGAAGACGGGTAATGTGTACCACACCAAAAAGATCCCTGCTTGCTCCAATGGCGGACGACTAAAGATCAGTCACCAACAGTGGCCAACTGGGTGTTTCTCAAAATAGGGGCACTCCCAAAATGGTTAGTTTGTTATTATACATGGTGGAGTATCCCCTTGGCTTGAGAAACCGCCAACTCGTCTGTAAAAGTGCTGGCATGCCAATCCATACCATGCTCTGCTCAACTGATCAATAGCGCAAAGATCAGCACCAGCTGGTTGGTGGTTCCCATGCCAAGAAGATTAGTTTATGGCTTTTATCAACCAACTATCCCAACTAAAGCTGGGAAAACAAAGAATCTTGGTGAAGGCACAACCAGCTGGTTGGGATACGTAGGATATTAGTTCATCAACTATCCCAACTATCCCAACAACCGCTGGGAAAACAAGCGCAAATACTTTGTGATGGCTACAACTAGTTACCGTTTCTACAAAAATGGTGCCACTATAGTTACCAACTACTACTTAGTTACCACTTAGCTACTTAGTTACCAACTATTCAAACTAAATGCGCTTGAAATCGCCAACTCTCCAAAGCATCCCAAGTCTCGCCAGGTCTTGGTGCCAGCGCCTGTGCCACGGTTTGCACCACATCTTCCCAGGGAGCTTCTATGACCTGGCCAGTGCAGGCCACCAGCGCAGCCCACCTGGTGACTGGTGCCGGGTTATCATGGTTCATCATGGTAGTTCATACCTGCAAGTAGATGCTTAATCGCGGTTAGCACATGATTCATCCATGGTAAATAAATGGCGCATAACATGGCTAATACATGGTTGGTAATGGTTGATACATGGTGAATAAGGAAAGTTAATTCAGGTTAATAGAGGTAGCTACGCATCATGATAGTCAATATTTGGTTGACCATGGTTAATCATCGTTTAACGAGTGATTTTTGATGGTTCATGATTGATATTGGCTATTGGTTCATGTGGTAGTGTTTGGTGGTTGGTCGATAATGGTCGGCTGATGGCTATCAATTACTGAACATGACTAGTGATTAACGATCAAAATCCATTGCCATTACCAAATGATCATTATGAGACCACTAAATCACTGGTACCGTCGCCCATCAGCAGCTCGACTGGTGGTTGGTTATGCCAAGACTTGCAGTTGGTCATGTCACTCTTGATGTCCCGATTGGATTGTGAAACAAGGATCTACTGCATTGAATCATACCCACTAGTTTTTCTTAACTTGGAATCATGCACGGAAGTTGATATCCAACAACATACACCACAGGACTGAGTTGTGTGATCCTTCTGGGAAAAACTGAAATCAGAACCCCTCCAAATGTAAAATTAAGGAACACAACGAGGAACACAATTGATTTGAAAAAACATGTATGTTGTATGAATGTCTTGACGTAGCGACCCTTAGTTGAAACCAAAGCAAGTCTGCAAATGGACAAACGAACCACAATGTGTCCAAACACATACAAGGGCCTATAAATGTCTACAAGTAGATCTATATCTATGCTATGTTGAAATATACAAATCAGATTAGTCTTCGAATCAATGTCTACAAACATACACAAGATGAACCAAATACAAGTATGTACATATAGTGTGTGTGTATATATATATATTTATAGAGTGAGAGAGGTAGGAGTACAGTATTTGAATCAAGCTATATCAACGAAAATCAACAATATAGAACAACCATGATCATCCATTTACTGGTCAGGTTCACGACCATGGAGCACCAACAGCTCAGCAGTATCCGAAGCTATCTACCAGTCTTAGTTGTATAAAATATTTGATTCAAACCTCAATAGCTCTGATCCACAGTTGTTGCTGTAAAGCTTTGTTGGACCCCGTGGTGGCTACTAGCCCTGGCAACCACTACCCAGGTGATGTGGCAACCGTCTGTTCTCGGGTCCGGGCCGAGTTGAAGAGGGACGAAATGAGCCTTGCAACGAAGCAAACACCAAGGAACACGTGCCAAGATGATGCTTTAAATAAACCACGAGCTTGAATCCTAAGATTTGGTGGCCATCATTGAACTGGCGGCAGTGGTTTATTGATATCCACCACAGATTCCTATCCCAACAAATGGGAACCCGTGAATGCAAGGTCTGCCAAAAGCACCAGGTAGAATTGCAGGCTTCCAGTGCTGGGATCATGCGCCCAATCAGTTCTCCGGTGCTTCGAAATGCTTCGGGTTGGTAGTTATGGTTCAGGATGGCTTGACTGACTAATCAAAAGATGGTTCAGGATGGTTAGAATAGCTAGAATGATAATAAAAGGTTATGGTTCAGGATGGCTAGAATAATCATCAATCCAACAACATGAACTGTCTCGGCTAAGGATTGGTTTTGTCACGCGTTTGGTAGGTTCATTCTGATGCTTGGCGCTGCCAGATTGCAACTGCATCGTCTATATACTATCCAATATTTTGCTTTGGGTTGCAAGGAAAACCTCTTTTCAGGGGTCCTGCTGGTGATTTGTTTTCCTGGAATGAATGCAACCACATTTCCTGGATAACCTAGCTTTACATATAAGATGAGCTGCTAATTTTATTCGACTTGAACATTCGTCTAGGATTGTCCTGGACTAACTGTCTCAAAACTTGACAGCAACAATACAAACATTACAACAAACATGAACATATCTGCTGTGCCAAGCACTAGACATCACACCGAACAGTTGACCACTAATCAGTAGCCTGGAACAAGCACTCTGCTGTGCTGGGGTTTCCCTTCTGTCGTCCTTCATGATTCCAGTGCCCTGCGTTGCCTGTTCCTCCCTCATCTTTGGCAGATCTGCACTGGGCTGCGGTAATCATAATCATTTCAAATGAAAGAACAGGCAGTGGATCTTCGTATGAACGCAAAAAGCTATCAAAAGGTATGGTTTGCAGATTTGATACCCAATAAACTACCTACTGAAGTTTATATGAAACAAAGGTTGTTTGAGACCCAATAAACTACCTATCCAGTTTGAGACCCAATAAACCCAGTAAACTACCTATCGTTTCTGCTCTATAATCTATAATGTCTCTTTGATACCCAATAAGCTACCTGTTTGGTTGTGGTTCAAAATCCTGTACCCCTGGTTCCCCCTTCATTAACCATTGTTTTCCCTCTATTATTGTTGGTTTTTGTCCCCGATGATTGTTGGTTAATATTGACCGATATAGCCATTTGAACAGAGTGGTTTTCCCCAGCGACAGACATCCCCTGAGGAAGTTCCCTTCGCAGCGATACAGGCTGTCATGCAGACAACCACGCCCGGCTGAGTGTCAGGCTCACGCAAGGCGTCCGGCCGAATGAAGCCCATCCTTGAAGGCAACTCTGGATCCGAATCATTCCAGGATAGGATGCCGAAATTCGCTGGATCTGAAAGATTCGATATAGATAGATTAGATAGATGATACGATAGATCATAGATCCGTATATTGATCATGTTCATTCAATATCATGTAGTTTCATGTATACATGTGCACATTGGTCTCAGACTTATGTGCAAAGAACAAAGTGCATCATGGATCATCTATCAACCCATCTATGAATCTACATCTTCCTAATCCACAATCCAAATGTGTCTCAGTGCACATGCTGGTGTCACATCACCACTAACCTCCACTATCCACCCACCATCACTAAGCATCACCACTAAGCATCACAACTAACCATCACCACCATCATCACTAGCCATCACCTCTATATAACCATCACTAAGCATCACTACGCACCACCAAGCTCCACATCGATCCTCGTCATCCAAGGCTCTCCGTGAGTTCTTGGGCGCTGAAGCGCTGCTCTTCCAACAGCCCCTCCAGACGTCCCCAGGTGTCCACCAACCGCATCTCCACGGGTTTGAAGAGGATGGGCCTGGGCAAGGACCCATGGGTAGGCCATCCCGGGCCCGGGCCCATGGGTAGGCACGTAGGGCCCTAGCTGAAGCCCATCACCATGGGTAGGTTAGGCAAGACGTATGAACGGCTTCGGATTTGATAGGCGTCATCAGGCGTATCGAACTCTGAACTCAGTAGAGACATGAATCAAACTCTGAATTGTTCAAGTAGTGTTGAAGCAAAGCGTTGATGGCCATTTGTGATTTCAGCATTTTGAAACTACTGTTGGAATTGCCATTGTTGATGACTCTTGTTACTGCTATAGATGTGGCTGTATCCAATTACTGGCTTTCGTCCTGCTACTGCTGGCTATAACCAGTAATTATTGTCGAACACTATTGGATACGATTCTAAACCGCCCCAGTTTGCTTTCATCCGACCAGTCGCTTTCATCCGACCAGTCAGTTCTTCAGCGTAGGACGTTCCGCTGGTAGCTCTGTCCTCCGTGAAAATGTATTTTCATAGCACCTGTCGGCCTCTTGCTGACCCCTCGTGAAAAGGTTGCAAGGGATCCTGGCGGTATACGTTCTGTACATGCATATACCTCTGTTTAACTCTATGTTTACATAACATGTGAATTAAACAATCATTGGTACATGTCAAGCTCTGTATACACACATCAACAAACTAAGTAGGTACAAATGATACAACTATCCAAGTCTAAACATCTCCCCCTCACCAGGAACCTACCTGCGATGAGTCGCGCCGATCCAGTCTGGGGTCTGAACGATGTGCTCCTGAACGCGGGGAAAGAGATTCGCAACAAAGCACCTAGGGTCACTCATAACGGTTCATGGGTGCTAGACAATAGGGCACTAAGGGTGGTTAGTGGAAATAGGGTCACCAAGAATAGTTAGTCAGGGCGAGTGGCTGGTGGCTGCTTGATGGTCAATCTAGGAAATGGAGTTTCAAGTCCTACGGGTACCCAAAAAATGGATGGCTTATTCCTAGTAGCAGGATGCTTTTGGGTTTCAATCTCTAGAAGCAGGGGTTGGCAGCACCATCTTCCAAGAAAATTCTCCGCGGACACGAGTTCCAGGAACCTTGGAACCTTGGTTCCCAAAGTTTGTTGCTGCTGCTGGGTTGCAAAGCTGGCTTACAGTAATTGGTATAAAATTACAGATATAAATGGTTCATGTCAAAGATGATTAGGGGGTAGAGCCTCTGTCTTAATCCTTTGTATCTAACATGTATAGTAATGGATTCCCATGTGATTATTGGTTGACAATGGTCCAGAATCGGTGGTGGTGGGCAAGAACACTCTTTAGGCATCACTCGGTGCACATCTGCAGCAACACCTGACCAAGAATGATGACCAGGGCAGTTGTTTTCTGAACCAACGATAAATCGAGAATATCAACCGCTGTAGATACACCTGTTCATAGACACATGAGGGCTATTGTGTCTAGGCAAATTCACAGTGTCTTGTTTTGAGTTGCTTCACAGTGTGTTATTTCAAGTTCACATACAGCATTTACTGCTGTGCCTTCTGCCATGTATATCATGACATCTATTTATACACAACATATTACAGCAGTGATGCTGTGAAAAAAGACATATTACAACAGTGTCTAGAAATGATTATATAAGATTTACCAAAACATCTACAAGTATATACAATACGTTCACATATATACAGAACATGATCAGTGCAGAAAAACATGCGGACAACACAATGCATGCAACCGAATCCAGCAAATATACTATAACTAAACCAGTATATATGGCATCCAAAAGCAGTACAGTACATACATACATCTATACGTATATATATATATATAAATATAAATATATATATATATACATATATTCAGAATAGTTACAATCAACCGATACTGTATGTGAGTGGTGTCCCAAAATAAGAGTACCCACATCTTCGTTGTTTAAAGGTCTTATTTTTGTTGAATATCCCACCTTTATTAACCATTATTAGCTATTGCGAGCCGACTATAAACCACTTTCAATCACCACCATGTTTTTTTTTTGATTGAATTCCTGAATACTAACCACTATCATTAATCGCCACTTTTGTTCACACACCACATTATCCATTATCAATCACCACCAATGTGAACATACCAAAAATCAGAGCCATAATAGTATCACCACCAATGTGGACATTCCACTATCAATCACCAGAAAAATATATACATGCAGTTTGTTTGAATATCACAAAATCATTGGGGATTCCTGTTCAACATTTCTCCCACGCCTCGAGGCATCAGTACCTGCGCGGACGCCAACAAAAGGGCCGTAGCTTGTGAAAAGCATGAGTTGGTCGTGCTTGATATGATGGTTGGTCGGGGTTGACAACGGCTGATGTGGGACCGACCCGCACGTGCGTTACTACAACTTACTACACACAACAGGTGCCAGATTGACAGCTCAAAGTTCCCAAGGGCTCCATCCCAAATCCGCATGGAGACTGGTGATGTGGAAGCCCGGGCAAAGAAACACCGCCATCAACCTGCCTCAGTGCATGGCGATGATTTCTGCAGCCAATGATGCAGCTACCCTTTAGGAACAAACCTCATCTGGTTGCTTTCAAAGCTTCTTAAACAGGCCTTGTCAACCAAACATTATGAATACCGGCGAAGATTTTTTGAAAGCTGTTTTACCAACCAACCATTATAACAAATACCGCCTGTGTAACCAACCAACCATTATGTCGAATACCGATGAAACATCTTTGAAACCAACATCTACCAACTATAGTCATGACGCGCCCACTTCCCTGCCTCCCGGGGTGGAGAGGTAGAGTCGAATATGCCTCAGGTTCTTTATGCGAGAAGCATCCGCTGGTGTCTGTCAATAAGTGCATAGCACAAGTAATGCATATGAGCGTTGACCAAAACGTCTAATAACTTGCCATGTCGCATCAATCCGCTTACGCGTTCACTTACGCGGTGCTTACGCCTCCACAGCGGGAGCTTACGAGGGAGACATTCAAGAAGGAGCTTACGCGGGAGCTTACGCGGCCTTGCGCAACTCAGGGTTTTACTTACGCGAGCATCGATATGACACAAGGAACTTGAAACATGTAAAGGAAGGTTTTGGACGGTGCTCATATGGTGGTTTCTCAAAACAGGAGAACCCCCAATATTGGATGGTTTAATGCTATGAAGAAATATTAGCGATGGTTTGGGGTGTCCCTGATGGGGGTTTCTCAAAACAGGAGAAGCCCCAGTAATCATTTGTAGTACATAATTAGTAGTACATAATCATTTGTAATACATAATCAACCATTTGTAATGATTACTGTTTTTTTACGAAAAAATAATTATGTACATGATTTCAAAGTTGGTTGTTTCGAAAAATCAATCATTTGTAGTACATAATCAACCACCCATCACTTGGGCCAAAAAGAAACTCTGAGCCAGTCATAGTGTGCCATGGTGTACCTGTGAAATGACTCGGGTCCAATCATGAAGTGCCCATGTTTGCAATGTGGCTATGCCCATCACTTTGAATGGTTGCCCTAGAAAATGAAACACACAAGTGGAAGAAAAGCTGATGGCTTTCCTACTAAAATGATGATGCATATGGAATGGTATCTGTCGTTTTCTCCCGATCGCTTCTGGAAAGATCCAACTGATACCAATTCCTCTTGTGCTGTCCACTTTCAGGCAATGGGAAATCCCCGAATTGATCCATACTTGTTCATGGGTGTCCTACAAAGATGGTGTTCCATGGTAGGAACTGGTTTGGGAGTTCATGGCGAATGGATCCCTACCTGCAATCAAAGCCTGTTGTATTCGCCATCACTACACACCTCGAAGCATTATTAATCATAGTCGACCAACTGACTACAAACCATCTATCCCTCAACGTCATGAAACATGGTCAACCAACTTGCCTTTAACCGTTACTCGTCATCATTTAGCTTAGTCGGCCAACTTGCTGCTAACAATCATTGACCATTATGACGCATTGTTGGCCAATTACCCAACACAAACAATCACCAACTATCATGAAACATTGCGAACCAACTTACTAACAACCATCAATAACCATGCATGAAGCGGTGTTACCCAACTTAATTACTATTAAGCATCGCTCTGCGCAGCAGGTCATCCAATTGCAACTGGCCGCTAGGGACATACCAACGGTTCCCCACGGCCGTCCCTACCTGACCGGTCCCGTACCGTGTCCGAGATACGCGGTGGCAAAGGGCACCTTCACTTTCACGTTGTCCAGGAAGGTACCTTGGCAAACAGGGCGGCTGGCAGGAAAACCTCTCCCAAATATGCACTAGGAATTAATGGCTATAATCATTTAACATTTTAACCAATCAAAAAACACTATTAATCATGATTTGATAGCCATGAATCATGCTTAATGGCTATACTCCCAATCAAAAAAAACACTATTAACGATGATTAATCATCATTTATCAAGAAAACCACTACTGGTTGGTGGTTGAACCACCCCTATGAAAACAAATAGTCATCCAATTGTTGATTAGTAACTGGTGAAAATAACAAATGTTTAAAACCTCCGGCAAATATCAATCTTTAAACGACTTAATAAATCACAGCTTCATAATCCATTTTAACAGTAAATATCTGGTTGGCGGTTGAACCACCCCTATGAAAAATAGTGGTCAACCAAGCAGTGAAAATAACAAATGTTTACAACCACCAGCCAAATATCCATCTTTAATACACTTAATAATTCACTCAACAGCTGAATCGTCCAACTTTATATCAAGTTAACAGCTCTATGAATTTGAAACGGCTTTATCGGATATACGATCCCTTGTTAAATTCAATGAATTCACTTAACGGTTTTTGAATCAACATTTTGTTGCTTGACCAAACAGCCAACTTCGATGGTGAAGCAGCATAGTATACTGGCAGCAAACATCGGTAGTCCGCAGCTATGTTCAACGATTACATGTCATCATGGCAGGAGGCCTATGAGTCTCGCGCAAGCCCTGCATAAGTAGCGACATGAACCAACTGAGGGCGCGCCTGTATCCAAATGATTCCAAATGTTCAGCGTGAGATCATTGACTGCCGTCATTAGTCATTGAGTTTATTGCATCTGTTTATTGTCTGTATCTTCTTAGCCATCACTCACGGCTCATCTACTAGCCTTCAAATTTCAGTCCCATTGGTGGACAGGCCTGCACCGCAACAGGTTTGGTCACATGTCTCAGGACAAGCTTCTGATGACACCATGCAATTCCTCCTTCATGAAGCTTTGCTCCTGCAGTTGAGCCAGGAGGAGACTTAAGGATGGGCACTGGTTGAGAACCGCCATGGCAGTTTGTGAATGTGCTCAACCATGGTTGTTGTCACCCAGTGAAAATGGGTGAACCAACCATAACTTGGGTTATCACTAACCAGAACCCTGGCTGTTTAAGAAGTGAAAATTGTCCGAGTTGTCACCCAGTTTCCACCATAAGGGCTTACGCACTGAAACCAGCTGCAGCTCTAGCAGTTCACCTGGGGTAAAGTCATTCCAGCAGATCTCGGAGAACCTAAAATCGCACACGTGAAGATCATGAGTTGCATCTGTTTTATGGAGCAGTTTTGATGGCTTTCATGGATAGTTCATGGTGAATGGTTTATGGATGGCTAGTGGATGGTTAAAAAAGGAACCTCCCGTAACATAACTATCCGCTAAGCATGCATTAACCCTGGTATAACCATTAGAGCATTTACTCTTCATGACCATTCATCATTAAGCATGATTAGATATAGTGGTTTATGACGTAGTAATCAACAGTCACCAGTCAGGGAGGGCCGGCTGTTGAGTGCTCCCATTATCCACCGAGAACCGTGCTAGTAGAACCATGAGTAGAGATGATCAACCCAACGTTTTGGGAAAGTGCCAAGTGAACACATGTGACTTCGGGATCCTTGTGGTTGAAAGTGTCGTTATCGGCTGTGCATAGCCATACTGTCAGGAAAGCAATAATTTTTCGACATCTACCAGGAACTATACCGGGAACTATACCAGGAACACCAGCAATGTCAGTGCACACCAGGTCTGGACTGATACACACGCTGTGCAGGTGACCCCAATGCCAAGCGAAAGCCAAATGCTTTTTTTGGTGGATACATAAGGCCTCGCCTTCAACGAGGCTGGGTCTACCTGAAGAGCAGCGAGGACGACGGGTCATGGCGGAGAGTCTGCCATGGAATCAGAATCAATGGCAACATGGCTATGGGTCAATATCAATAATCAATAATGGTGGATAATAACCAACAAACTCTAGGGAAAACGAGCTGGTTGATGATAGGGGAACCAGGGGGACTAAGGGTGAACTGACCCACAGCCACATCAATAACAAGGTCAGTATATCAAGAGTATCCTGTATCCGGGTTGGAGGTTTCAACCGCTAGGAAAACATTATTCAACCAACAATTTGTTAATGATTACTAGGGAAAATAACAAATGTTTCAAGCCACCAACCAGTATCAAATCATAACATCAGGTATCAATAGTTTAAGATGCTAATAGCAAGATTACCAAGTGGATGATCAGCAAATGGAATTTGATGACCACATATGTCAATCGAGTATGGCAATAGATCAATCCGATCGGTTGATCTTTTTCGACGATATCGTCATAAGTGAAACACAATTGTTGAAAATCGATTGGCATGGCCAACAACACTGATTTTGACTGATGCTGAATCAAATTTGTTGGCAACAATAGGTTGATACAATAATTGCTTACTATTTGCCACCATTTGCCAGTGCAAACTCACGGAGATACTGAAGCATGCCTCGTTAAGGCTCCCTGGTTAAGGGTCCCTGGTTCAGAGTGGTTTTTGATGATCCCTCTCATAAACCTGCATGTATTGGGTAAGGTCACCTTCTGGGACATACGGTTCATACCTAGGCCCTAGTAAATGGATAGAAAAATCGCCCTGGTTGGGAAACGCAACGCCAATTTCAAGAGAGGCTATGCATCGGCCTGAAGCGTTGAGCCTTTTTCTTTAACGGCTAAGAACGGTCGGAAACAAAGGACGCCAAATACGCCATATACCAACTGGGCATATCCATAGATTTGGTTTCCCCAAGCATCTGAGAAATGATCCAGGTTCCATAGATGGGGCATATCCACAGATTGGTAGCCACTTTGGATCCAGGTGGGACTCTTGGATTTCGCCCAAAGATCTTGATGGTGAACGAAAAAAATGGTTGTAATTTTTGATGGTACTCTACCAGGCAAAGTTTACAGTCTCCGGCCAGGACCCACCATTTCCTTGTTGGTCATTGCACTTTGAAAGCAATGATCAGAGCCGAGCCCTCCCTGCTGCACCTCAGGATTGGCCAAGTAGTTGCCAATCTTCGCATTCACGGCCTCAGTTCATGTTGCAAGCTAGGAGAAAATCCAAGGAGCACTACAGCGTACACTTCTGCATCCATCCCCTTCCAGCTGTTGGAAAGGGATAAGTAGTCCATCGTTACATATCTGCTGCAGGTAGGTCCGTAATTGACCTTGCAGGAACATCATCATAGGTGTATCACACCCGCAGCCCGCTATCTATGTTTATCTACTTATTTCTTCGCTATATCATCAAATCATGTATATAGGTATATGTACATACATCTGTCAGCTTACATATCCATGATCGGTATATATTTCAATGCAAGCAATCACTGTTAGTTTCTATGAGTACTGCCTACATACAATATACATAAAACGACATGATGATATTACATAAATATGACCCCTTTGCAAACTGTTGGCAGCCCCCGGGAACACTATAAATCCAAAAGAACAGCGTCGAAAACTGTACACCACTGAGCACTACTTCTTATTGCATACAATCAGCATTTCTTGTCTGTCATGGGAGTGTCCATCTTACCCGTCAAATCAGCAATGACAGAATATCTATCAATTTTACGTGGTTTCTGAAATGCCCAACGATATGTATGGTTTATTACTACACATAATTGCTTAAGATTAGATGATTTAGGGGTCCCCTATTTTGAGAACCAACCATGTGCGAAAAACCATTGGTCGTGCCCAAAGGGTCACCCGGGCCACCAGGAAAGTATCGATGTATCGATGTCCAGTCTTACATTCTATCTGCTCAGGATACATTGTGTGGGTGCGCCATGGTATGTCGATGCCGGTAGACACGATCATTAAGCAACATCTGAATTCACCAGAAATCATGAGTAAGTCTTGTTAATGAGGGGAATATGGTGGATAATAATGGCTAAGACTAAGAATGGCAAATCATGTCTCATGGTGCTCAATAATTGAGTAAAATAGATTCTCAATCTCCATCACTAACCAACTACTCATCATTTCCATCAATATTACTATGCATGACCAAGAATGGTTCATGAATGATCACAATTTAATTGGTTCTTCAACCATACTTGGACCACAATAGTCATTTTTGTTGATTGCAAAAATATAATGAACCCTAATTTTCAAGCATAATTTGCAAGCATAATGATGGACATCCATCACCACCACTGACCACATGAAATGCTCCACCACAACGCTGGCAGTTCTCAGCTGAGCCACTGCCAGCGGCTGGGTGATGTGTGCCTGACAGAGTCATTGGTGGATGACGGATGGAGAGTGGGCAGTTGATGGCGGTTCCGGGTGGTGAAATAACAATGATTAGAACTGGTAAGTATGGTTAGTATGCGTAGACCGCCAGAATAGCAAATGGTTGATTAGCATACTAACCAATGATAACTAACCATAATGATTAAATATGCTTAGTATGCTTAGAACCGGTAGTTATTAAGAATGGTTGATATTTCAGTATGGTCAGTTCATATAATGATTAATGGCCATGAGCCACCATGACTCGGCTTGAAATGGTTCAATCACTTTGGTTAAGTACTGTATGTGCTGGTTGTAAGTTGTAAACCACCATACCAAGGGGCAAATTTTGGTAATGGTGCCAAGTATTGACGGTTTCTGTAACAGTTTCCCAGGGTTTCCTTTGAGAACTGGTGATATTCCATTGCCATGTCAGTTTACCAAGGGTAACTAACCATGGTTCAAAACAATTCCGACAATTTCCATGTTGAAGCATATCTGATCAATATGGGTCAGTGCAACTGATGAGTCATTTTGTCCGCTGATCTGTAGGTCGTATCCAACCCATCTTGTCCTTCCTCTGGACTACTTGTCCCACAAATAGATCGATTCATATTTCTACTTGAATTTAATCGCTTGTTTCCACTCATGATGCGCATGGCTTTTGGATAAATTACTGCATAGCACTCCATTGCGCTATTTCCCCGAAACAGTGTCCAGCAACAAGCCTGACACCCCTGGGTCACCGCACCGTGATGTTGGTGATCAGCATTTCACAAGCAGACTGGGCATAGGTGGCTCGTTTTGGGCGTGTCGCTGTGAAAGAAGGTTGAAAAGCAGGATTGCCAACAATTTGCTGACTAAGGACATAATGTATGTTTCCAATTTTGCCATTCACAGGTTGGGAATGATGGAAATATCAATTATTCATTATATTTTGAGAGGACAAAAATGATTTATCCAAATTAGTCTCTCTGCTTTTCCTTTTATCATGACTGACCAGCAGCAACAAAGGGACTGCACCGAAAACAGGAGGGATTTCCACTGGAAATTCAAAAACGTAGGTTGCTACCTCTATGATCATCAAAATTCAGGTTGAGGAGGCCACCAATGAGGCTATGGACTTAGAGAGAGTCCAAAGGCTGTGTATGCACCGTATGCACATATACATAGGCATTTGCATGTGAAAATGCAAAGAATATATGATGCTGTGCATCTTTCGTTTCATGGCTGGGGTCTTCGCAAAATGATCCTATCCCCACTCATCATTT